>CM050166.1:345066997-345576997 GCA_027410445.1 Discoglossus pictus | reverse complement strand
ATCGTAATTTTGCCTCTTTAAACAAACACTGGAGTTTGTCGTCATTGTCTGGAATTTCTTGTTTAACCACAGTGTCCAAATCTCTTCCTTGCCAACACATCTTTCTTGAGAAAACCAGAGACAGTGACTCAGAGCAAGCAAATTGTAAGGAAATTATCAGGAAACAGGCAATACATTTACCATATAGGACAGCAGCAATCCATGCTGTAGTATTCACTGAAGTAGATTTGGAGTCTATTTGCTATAACTGGACCTTATTGCTATTTTCAGCCATTAAGATGTTTAAATAATCTACCCTTTTATTACACAGAACAGATTTGACAGCAGATAAAGGTGTAGCATTAAAGGTATATGGAAGTTTCCCTGTTTTTAATATTAAATTTAAGTCTTTGTTTGCATATCTGAACATAATTTTACTAACAAGTGCTTAAAAGCTATGTTTTCACTTACTCAAATATGCCAAACAGTCCCTGCAAAGGTCCACCATCACAGCTCATGCATACAATTGGTACTAGATGTTCTAGCCACTTACATATTGTCTCTCAGCAGCTTTTAAAAAAATAATGTTGAGAAACAGTCTTTAAGTGGCTAGTACATCCCTTTTTACTTTGTAATGTACCCTCTAACTTCAAAAAAAATTCATTTAGTTCTTTTTTTTAACTTATCTTATCAGGTTCTTTTCAAGCTTTGATGTGTTTGTATTACTATGTCACAATTTGTTCTGCAAAATGTTCCTCCTTTGGTGTGTTGTGATGTCACAATTATATATTGATGTCATAGAACATTATAATGTTAAAGATTTAAAAAAGTTGCTCTCATTTTGTTACAGATGTTAAATGTGTTCAACAATTTGTAAAAACATTTAAAAAAAACTGCAAAAACTTTCAGAGCCAGCATCCCTTGTCAAACCGTAGCCGTCTCCTATACTAAAAACAATTGTGATGCATATCATAAGTTTCCCTAAAATTATTTTTGCTGAAAGAATCTGCTAAACTACATAAGGGGCTATTCTCACAAAAAGGAAGCCTAGGAACGATTCCAGCAAGCTTCACAGGGGCTATTCCCTGGTCTCTTATGCTATAATTGCTACTTTCTGATCATTTCCCCGTAGAAAACACCTATCACAACCACAGACAACCACTTTCAGATCCTCTACAGATGATTACATTTTCACCTTTCTCACTAGTTGGAAACATCTCTGCAATCCATACATTCTGTAGCGTCATTTTTTTAAGATGGATTATCTCGAAACACTCTTGCAAATGGGCTCTATAGGACAACACAAGGATAGATGCTTTTATCCCAAGTGAGAAAATTGCCACCTTATTATAAATACAGCTTTTTGACTTGAAAGCCCTTTAATTAGCAAGGGGTCACATACCATTTTAGCAAAGGTATGATATGTACTCTGCATACTCGGCTATCTCCTTGAAGGAACGATTATGCACCATTATTGGGGTCATTTACAATGTGTTAATGGTAAGGTTATTGCTGCCAGGTAATTACAAAGCCTTTGAGAATTGATCTATATTTCTAAAGGTGAAAGAGACTGACATGAGCAGTATGTTAATATTATTCCTGAGCTATTCTATACAATTTATGCATATCTGCATTGCACTAAAGTATTTTTTGTGTATTTGATTGTGTGGTTTAAAATCTAATAAAATTAGATGTTGTTCGAAGGTAAAAAGAACCATTTTCCATATATTACTCCTATTAAATTGATTTTTGATAGACGCTACAATGGAAATACATCTTTGCATGGATGGAGATAAGCTCAAATAGTATGGATATTGCAAATCCAGGCTACTTATTTAATTCTGAAAGCAATGGAAAGGGTACCATGATAAAAGCATTCAAAATGTATTAACATATTAAATGAAGTTCGGTAGGGAAGCTTTTTCCCTAAAAAATAATACTAGAAGAAGAAATTATATTTTGAGATTAAAGACTGAGATGTAAGGGTCATATTAAAAGGTTATTGGAATTGTCTCCCAGGGGCAAACACAGTAAGAAAATTAAAAAAAAAAATCAGATAAGCCTAAAGAGCATTACTTAAGGTTTTTAGGCAGATGGTTGAATGTGATAAGTAGACCAGATTATTGATCCCTATTTGCTTAAAAAATCTATATTAATTAAGTACAGAGAAAAATGTGTGCAAGTGGTCTGAAAAGAAGAGAGAAAATAGACATACCAATTAACAGATATATTAATATCTTAATAATGTATACATATCAAAACAGCAATGCATTATTTTGGTTTGTTTCTCCCAAAAAAATAGTTTTGAAGGCAATATATCATCTAGTCTGACCATTATATTTACCCTTATGCTTTCCCCAGGCACACTTGAATTAATCTACTGTTTTTAGGCTTCTTTTGCACATTACTCCTAAACATTCTACATCTAACTTTAAATCTTGCTCTTTTATTCCTCTTTTTCTGTAAGATAATAATTTTGCCCCTTTCTACTTACTATCATTTACTATCCCTTATCATTTTACAATATTATGGTTACATTAAAATGCCTTGAGGTATCTAATTTGTTATCACTGTCTTAAGAGACAGAAGAAATACAAAAACAATGTGTACAAAAAATACACATATGTGTGTGCTCAGTTTTTATGTTATATTACAATTGAATTAAGATATGTTGTTGAATCTCAAGTAATAAAGAAATTACAGAGCTACAGAGGCCTGAATATAATCTTGCATATATGGATGATTGAATAATAAAACAGAAAGCTCTTAGATGTCTTACATTATGAGGCTGCAGCCTATTCTGAGAAAATGTATCTGTAGTCTGTAAAAGAGCAGTTTAACAGAAAGGTTTTGTTGATGTTAAACAATTTCTCATTTACTCAGATGTTTTCATTTCAACTTAGAAGGCGCGTCTGCTTCATGTCATTTCAGATATCAGCCCGGGAATAGGGGAATATTAGTACAAGTAATAAAACTATAGCAAACAGACAATGGTAACCTATTTTTATTTTATTGGTGGTATTTTTTATTATTAAAACCAATAATTAGGATATGACTCCAGTATCAAGAATTGTATGAATCTGGAATTTCTTGCAAAATGATATTCTGCGCCCTATGTCTGCTTCTCCTGCCATTTATTTCCATGCAGTGACACCCTAGAGATATCTCGGGAGCAATCAGATTGTCAATTGTACAAGTATGCAGAGCCTGTGTTAATTGTTTTTGATTTGTTTGGAGGCGTCCAGCCTTAGTTTGAAAAGATATTCATAAATTATTATGCATGCATTTATTGCTATTTACAATATTAATGCAAATTAGCCTTTATAAAGTTCTCCACAACACAGAACAATATGACACAATAGCTAAGAAGAGTGCTTTGGACTACAGCCATTGGTTGCAAAGCAGTGCAGATTGGTGGCTGGCAGTATAAACAGCCAAGCTAATAATAGACAGTGGGTTATATTCTTGTTTGTTACAAGAGATATGTTTAGTGCCTATGTTAGAACCTCTGTTTCAAGTATCATCACAAGTAAGGTCTGAAGACTGTATGATCAGCAAATGTAAACCTATATTTATCTAATAAGTGGCTAATGGCCATTTTTAGCTTCATTTGCATGTCACTACCTATAACCCTTAGTGGCGGTGTAAACACTGTTCACTGGGGAATTCTGTGGAAAAACAGGTCTTCTAATGGACTTGGAAGATATATATACTTGAAATAACTTTTTCCTTAAAAACAGTGTTCTCACAACTTCCCAAATGTTACTCATTTTTGGAGGGACATACCCTCTTTGAAGAAGAATCTCTTTGAAACATTGTGCAAAATAATGGTAACACTATCTAAGAATTAAAGAATAGAAAAGTCCCTCTTTGACCAATTGAAATTTTGGGAGGTATGTATTTACAGTGGATGGTATCCAAGTCACCTTTTTACCCACCGGTATATACTTCACAATTGGCTACAATGATGCACAAATAAAAGAAGGTAACTGCTTAGTCCATCTACTTTGCCCATGTATAAAACAACTCTTTATTTTATGCACAGGACAGGTCTAAACCAGGTTTGTCCAGTCAAGTCCTCAAACAATACTGTCCATCAAGAACTGGAGAGTCCTGTTCTGACTTATCAAAAGCATGTTTGAATTCACATAGTCTTATATTATTTTAAGGGTCTACATGTTAAAATAGGCAATGTTTCCAAACTCTATTTTTATTACCTGTTTTATGCAATTACTGTGCCATTTCAACCATTTTGGGGCCCTATGCAAATCCCTAAAAAAAAGCAATTATGATTGCCCTAACTGCAGAGGCCGTCTCATCCGTAAGGCTTGGTTTGGCTGCTCCCTGCACAGATATCTGTTGCGACAAAAGAGCATGATTTATGGATCTGAGCTGAATGCTGTAATCAGTGGGAGTTAATGATTTACATTAGTGTAGAAGTTAGGGGGAAAAAACTCCTGCAGACTTTTTACTGCATTCCCCTAAGTTAGAGCACCAGATTAGCATAGGTCTCTTAGTTTCTGATTACCTACTTCCTAAGGTAGGAGGATTCTATTAATGCAGAGGACGCTTCTATCTGCACAATAGGACTATGAATAGAAAGCTCAAAGAAAGACATCTTGCCCATTAGGTAACTAAAAAGACAATATAAAAAGTATATATAAACCACAACCACTTCTACAGGGAAACCATTCCCTGCACTTACCACCCAGTACAGTTGTAACTTCCTATATTAATTCAGATCAATTCATAGTAAAATTTAGCACATAAACTCTTGTTCTATTATCTCTCTTTTTGAAAACTGTTATGTAAAAAAAAGTTGCTTTTTTTGTTGAAGTAGCTTGATGGCTACTTATAGGGATATGGAAGGTTCCCTGTTTGTAATATTAAAATAAACTACCTACGTCTTTGTTTGCATATCTAAACATTATTATATTAACTCACTGAAACCTGCCAAATTGTCCCAACAAAGATCTGCCCCCAGCAGCTCGTGCACACAACATTTCTATTAGTACTAGCCAATGAAAGACGGTGTCTCAGCAGCATTTCAAAACATGCTGTTGAGAAACAATCTGTGAATGACTAGTACATCTAGTACTATATAGACAGTGTCCATGAGCTACAGGGGTGGACCTTTGTTGGGACTGTTTAGCACTTGTTAATAAAATTATGTTTATTGTAACATTACAAACAGGGAACCTTCCATATGCCTTTAATATCTTACCTTCTAGGAGATGTGTCTTATTATTAATTAAGAAATTAGAACTTTGCTGTGAGACTGTGTGGATGAGCTTTGTGTTTAGTCTCTGCTAGTGAGGGTACATTACAGTCTCGATTGCATAGCTAAACTCCCTTTAGACTGGTAGTTTATTATTTCTACTCACCCCAATATGAAATGTTTGCTCAATATGTGTTGCGCTTTCCTTTGTTTTAAATATCTATCCAAAAAAGGTCCAGAATTATGTCTGAAACTAATACGCTGACTATTTTGAACCAAAGTTGTTGAATAAACAAAACTGCCTCATCAAAATAGTTTTAATGTTTCCATCCTTTTAGAATTCCCAGTGGACAGTGTTTGCTTTTGTGGTTTAAAAAATGATCCATGGAGCAGTTTAGTAATTAGTTGTTCTTTGGGACTATGACACAAATGATAACCATCAAAACCACAGACTGTATATATATATATATATATATATATATTTTTTTTTGTCACTGTGATATAACGTCATTCAGTCTTTTTTCTTTCTCCCAAATATATATTTTTTTAAGGTGAAATAGCAGAGGATCAAATATGTCCCCCATGCTAATTGAGCGGTGTAATTTGCGGTATACCCGTACATCGGCTGCAGGAGCTTTTTTCCCCCTACGTTACACATGTATGTTAATCTTTTCACTCACAATATTGCAGCACTCAGCCCACATCCATAAATCTTGCCTTGTGTGTATGAGATTTCAGTGTAGGGAGTACCCAAACCCAGCTTTATGTATGAGAAACTGCTCTAGGAACCAATGTGATTATTGATTATTATAATGAGTGAGCATTAGAGCATTTGTTCTTAGGCACATGTTTTCCTGATATGTATTAACCCCTTGAATACTAGGTTATGTGTTACCCTTGATGCTGTATAATGAAATGGGCATAACAATACAATATCATATTTTTTACTTACACATTTGTTTATAGTAGACTGTTAAGTGTGAAATCATGTTGTACTTTCATCATTTTCTATATTATTTTTTTGTTTGTTGCTATACTGTCTCTTTAACTGCTGCTGAGGAACTCTGCAATGGTTTTAAAACCATTTGTGAGTGGTCTTTAGTACCCGTAATATTTTCTTAATTTTTTTGCAGTTACAACACTGCCCTGATTTGCATCCGTAAAGTCTTATTAGCATAGGATTTTGGTGTAAAAGTCTAACGGAGTAACTCATAGTCTTTGGTCAGTGCAAAAATTAATGGAAAAGTTTGCTGTAATTTTCTGCTCTGGCTTGCTACAGTCACTCGTAAAAGTTCTCTCACAATGTTTCTGTGATGGGTAATTAACATAGCTAGGTTGATTTACCTTGTTCTTAATCCTGCTGTAATTTTGCGATTTAAGAGCCTATATTTTCCATCTTAATTGATATACCCCAGTAGATAGGTGATTTGAAAAAAAAAAATTTCTTTCAATACATGGAGTAATCTGTTTATATATACAATCTAAAATGTATTGTCTGGAACAATAATGTGAAAATTTTATAATATTATGGTAACGTGTTAGGTGTAATTGTTTTCTCATGATGATTGATCTGATGCAATATTATGATTGCTACCCCTTCATGCCAGATGTTTGGTGATAATAACTTTGGAACTCCACTGTACCACTTTTATGATCATTTTTGTAATTTTAGCAACTAAAGAATAGAAATATGGAGAGTTTTTTAAATTAATTTAAACGTATATTAGAATTTGATAAAAGAAATGCAAGATGTAAAAACACCAAATATATTTGAATAATGTCTGTGGGTGCAGCAATACTGGAACTGCAAATGGTATATTTAGAAGCTCAGTGATAATGATATGAGCTAATTATAGTGATATTAGTGTATATTATGAAATATGGTGGAGAAATCCAGCTGTGATCTTCATACATGTTTTCTTGCTCTTAGTGTGCAACTTCCTTCAGGAAGATTGTAGCTGATTTATATTATTTTATATGGGATCCTTGATGGTTTTACATTTTTATGTAGCACAAATAAATCATTTTCTTAAAATACTACACTTCTTGTATCAGTTTGTAAATGTACCATTTCTGTAGGAAAAGTGGGACTTTGTCATGCAAGCACAGAAGTGAATACAAAACTCTGAAAGCATCTGAAGCTAAAGAGAGATGAGTGGAATTTACTAACTTCCACATAGGCTGCAAAGTGATTGCTATTTTATAGAAAATAGTCAAAGAATCACTTCACAGTCCTGCAAAGATTAGTTAATCTCGGTTGGTTTCATGTTGGAGCAAGCCCTACCCAGATATAAATATTTAACAGCTTGATTTATGCCTCTCTGCCATACTGTATGTTGGGAAACTCTGTGCTGCACTGTAAATAGGTGGTTTTATGTTTTTTTTGCAAGCATGTAAAAAGCAGACATATTAAAATCATCTTTTTATGCTAGTTACTTGCCAAGTTCTGTTTATCACAGATACAGCTAGGCAGATGATGGATAATTGAGCATAACTGCCCTTTTAACGTTCTAGTTTTCCATTTAGAGGTTTGTATTTTATGACTGTTGGCTCTTTCCAACTGTTACTTCTTAGTAAGGACATTTGATATCTTTACAAAGATACTGACCTAACTTTCTCCTGTTATGATGCCAAAGCTTTTGTTATCGTACTTGGCTTTTATTGCTGAGTCCAATGTTGTTGGACTCTTTTCACTGCCAAAACTATTATAACATGAGCTACACTGGGTATGTCATAGATGTTGTCCAGTTTATAGTGTTTTTATGCTTGGGGTTCCCTAACATATTAAATGTATCTTGTTATTCCATGACATAGACATCCTCATCCATCCCCACTACAATTAAACAGTAATACAATCTAGTGGATCATATTTTTATTTCACATCTGTACACAATATAAAGATGGGCTAATGTATAACCACATCCAAACCACTGGGCATACATTTTACTGTTCCAAGAGTAGGGAGCAGGGCCAAACTAAATAGACAATGAGCTATGCGAGTTGCCCCCCAACTGTGGAAAAATATAATGAATATATGTACACAAACCATAATTAGTTGTTTTTAACCAGTTTATTTCCTATATACAAGAATAAAAATATGTCATCCACAAACATTATATTGAGAAAAATTGCTGAAATTCCTTTATATTAGGACTAAAATATATACTTCTGTTATTCTAAATATCTCCATAATTATACCATAGTCACAAAAAAATCTAAAAAGTCAACAATCGTTTAATCAAGCATCTCTACGTACAAAATATAGAGGATTGTATTGTATCCGTATCTTTTCTGGTCAAATGTCTTAGCAGTTTTTCAGGAATGACAAAACTCTTGGATAATTTCACATAATAGAATGTGTCTCATAGAACAAAAAAAAGAACAAGAAACGTTAAAGTTCTCCGTGATGGTTTCTCCAAGGAGATCAAATCAGCATGCTTCAAGTGGCAATAGCTTAACTGCCAAGAACAAAATGAAAAGGCTACTTCTGTGTCGCTTCTAATACATTTCAATTACTGTTCAGATGTCTATAAAAAAGGTTTTCAACCTCAACAACTACAAACTGAGGATCCAAACAGAAAAAAATCTTATTTTTATTTCATTACTTATACTGTATGCATTAAGTTAACGTGTTCCTTTAACTTGTTATTCAAAGCACCCTAGTCATTGATTACAGGAAAATGTTAAAGTCCTCCAAACAGGAGTCACATTCTTTTGGTTGGCACAATTTAATGTAGGGTTCCTTTTGAATAATTAGAAATCCTAGGAAGAAACTGAAACAAGAAGTCAATGACTTTTTGTTCTGAAATATACCTCCGTTTATTTCACTGGTCAGTCACTCAAATGACTCATCCATGCCTTGGGAGACTTTACAATCTATTTCTTAACCATTTAGCTAGAAAACCATGTTAGATACATAGCCATTTAACTATAACTCCATTACAACATGATTCACTGGAGTGATTTCATTTCTTAGGTTCTTCTTTTGCTGATAGGACAATTTTGTCCTTCCATTTGTAAACTTCAGTTGTTTCCTCTTGAGTGGGTTACACCACAGACATGGTATGAATCGTCATTTCCGAACACAATGACATTGTGATTGAATGAATGAGCAATATGCACATTCTTGTCCCTGAGATGACCAATGGCCCAGGATGTCTACCCACACATGTTTTATTGCTAATCTATCTCTGCATTAGCTAAATTAATGATATGAGCCATTCTTTCAATGGAATGAAGATATAAGGACTGATACCTTCACAGAAGTGTGTTCATCCACAAAGCTTCCCATGCATTATTAGAAATAACAAGATCCATAGCAACAGAAGAAACATTTTATTAATCTCGTTAATCTCCAAAGCCTACTTTATCCCCACAGCAAAACTGTCAATATTCTAATTGGTAACAAATGTTTCTTACATGACTGGCTCTGAGACAAACACCAGATCCTTCTCTTGACAACCATTATCCAGTAAACTGGAGTAGACATCTTACTTGTATTAGTCAGATCTTTCCAGAAGGTTTTGTCTATCCGTTCGTTCCCTACAGCAGTCTTCCATATTTTCCTCTCAGATCAAGTGATCTACATAACAACCTACCTACAAACCAGTTCCTATTATCCATTTTTCAAGATGAATCTATCATTGTACACAATTCCCAGTGTGCATAAACATGGCTATCTCTGCAAGTAAGATAACATCTCTGATGAATGTCTGATGAAGATGCGCAGAAAATATTTACCAGATTGTAGTTTCTATGTAACCATTAGTGGCATCATGATGATTAGGATGTGTTGTACCTACTAAAATGGCAAAAACAAACCACTGCTTCACTGGGAATGAAGACATAAACAGGGAAATTTACTACAATATCACAATGGGGCTGTCATGGCAACTTTCACCAAAAAGAAGCAGAGCATATTGAATACAGTGATATAATAAATTTTCTTCCTAATCATACTCCCCGGTAAAATAGCAAATATCCCTCTGTGTGCCATAAATGGTGATGATATACAAAGATATATTGTAAACCAAGTGTTCCTTATCAAGAAGTGTTATTAACAATATTACTGTTAGTGTTCCTGCAACAAAACGATCATTACATGTGTAGCCATCGGATGACAGATATGAGTTAGCACACGCCCACAGTAATGTAATAAACGTACATGCTGTAGTACTAAACCAGAATAACAAATAGAGGCAATGTATCTTCCTGCCATTTTAGTCAATATACTGATTCACTGCACATTCAGTGTTCAGTCCCCAAGGAGTCCTTACAACTAATTCACAGATGCTGAATGTTTCTTTCCTATGGATTGTTTGTTCTTTGCATTGGATTTTTTCTCTGAATATCAGCAGCTACTTTCTGTTTGCCTTGATATATCACTGATATCTTTACTTACTTCAGAGGCAGTTTTCAGTTGTGTTTTTCAATGCACATTAATTTTTTCCTAATGTATTACCCCCTATTTATACTGTCACAAATCTTTCCGCCTATCTACAAGGAGGTTAAGGATATCCCAGGGAACATATTTTGTAGATATTTCTAGATTTAACCAATCTTCTCAAGAGATATTTCCCTGGGGTTCGTAACCAATACACCAATTTGTACCACTTTGTCGATGTTCTATCCAATTATATACCCATAATAACATGACTTGCTACTGTGTACTGTAAAGTGTCCCAAGTAAGGTAGAAGGTAAGGTGTAGTACTGTGTTAGCCTTAGTCATTAAAATGTAGCATCTTCACCAAAATTGTTTTCTGTTGTTCTAAGTAGAAATAGATTGCAAGCTTCCAAGATCTTAGTAAGTTTTCCTTTGAGGGCTATGACCTTGAAAAGCTTGCAATCTAATCCTATTCAGCCATTAATCTCCCCTGAAACTGGTTTCCAAGTGAGGCAGATCCTTCCTAATGCTATGGATACGTATGAAGAGTGGTTGTGGGAAAGTCAAGCTTAGTGAACGTATCTAATATGTCTTATGCTTCAGACGTGGTCAATTTTGTATTTACTTGAATGACAATGTACCAGCTTTGCTACAGAGATGAGAAATATGCAGAACACTACAGTGTAGTATTTTAAGAAAAGTATTTATTGGTGCTATATAAAATCATCAGGGATCATTGAATATATGGGTGCTGCAATACTGGAACTGCTAAACGGATATTCTATGAGGGTGGTCATGATGAGTAATATTGTAAGCTATTTTTAATATCCGTGACTTAAATTTCAGAATGTAAAATAGTTCCCGTATAAGATAAAGAACATAAATCAGCTGTAATCTTCCTGCAGGAAGTTGCTTACTAAGAGCAGCAAAGATGTAGGAAGATCACAGCTGGATTTATGTCCATCATCATGTTGTAGCTTTTCGTAATATACACAAACATCACCATTTTTTTTTTTGCATTACAACTGCACTTCCTAATAACATCCGGCAGCAGTTCCAGTATTGCAGCATCTAGAGACATTATTCAAGGATCCCTGCTATTTTTATTTCATGTATTATATTTTATTTGTAACAGGCCAATATGCTATACAGGGGTTAGGTGCATAAAAGAAACAAAATTAACACATTGTGAAAATGGAGGGCCCTCTTTTTGAGCTTAAAATAAAAACGTACATAGAGCAAAGGAGGTGTATGTGTGAGTGATATAATGCTGTGGAGTACATTTTACAGATTTTTTTTGAAGTTTTTGAGGCAGGAGGACATTCTAGTGGAGCGAGGCAAGGAGTTCCATAGAGTAGGGGCAGCACAAGGAAAGTCTTGTAAGCGGGAGAGAGAGGAGGTGATAAGAGAGGAGGTAAGAAGATCGTTAGCAAAATGAAGAGGACGGTTGGGGAGTATTTTGAAACAAGAGCAGAGATATAAGGGGGTGCACTGTTGTTGAGGGCTTTAGGTTCTTTCATCATGATTTTAAATGTAATTCTGGAGGCTATGGGAAGCCAGTAAAGGGATTGACAGAGAGGAGCTGCAGAAACAAAACGTTTAGTATGCTAGATTAATCTATCTGAGGCATTAATTATGGATTGTAGTGGGACCAGACGAACAATGGGGAGGCCAGCAAAGCATGAATTGAATTTTAGCTGTGTCTTGTGTAAGATAGTGACATATTTTGGAGATTTTTTTTTGGTAAAACTAGCAATACTTTATTATTGATTGTATGTGAAGAATAAAAGAGAAGGCAGGGTCCACTAGAACCCCAAGAAAACAGGCTTGGAAGGTGGGTGTGATAATGTCAAAGTCAACAGTGATGGATGTTTGATGAGTGAAAGCTGTAGTAGAGGGTGGGAAGATTAGGAGCTCAGTTTTAGACATGTTGAGTTTCAGTTAATGGGCACACATAGAGAGGCAGTTGATATGCTAGAGAGGCAGTTGGCAACTTGAGCTAGAAGCGCGCGGGGGGGGGATCGATCTGGTGCAGAGAGGTAGATTTGAATATCGATGATACTGAAACTCAAAAGATTTTATCAGAGTACCAAGAGAGGATATATAGATGGAGAAGAGGAGGCGTCTTAGGACTAAACTTTGGGGTGTGAGGATGTGGTGAAGAAGAGGTGACAGAGCAGGAGACACTAAATGTACGATCTTCTAGGTAGGATATGAACCATGAGAGAGCGTGTCATGGAAGCCAAGAGAGTGGAAAGTTTGGATTAGAAGAGGGTGATCAACTTTTTCAAAGGCAGCATATGTTAGAATGTGACAAGTATACTCAGACAGAAATACCTCTGTATGTAGACATTTCTGCACATATACAAACACATTTCAGTGTACTGCTGCCCTAGGCCTGGGCCTCTTCGGTCTAGTCAGAAACACAGTGCTTTACCTAGGAATATATTTTTTTCCCTGTTTCTGGATTTGTCAGAGAAATTTGATATACGTGTTCTTGCAAATATCTATCCCATAATATGGGCTAAAGTGTCTCAAGGGAGGTGGATCATCTAACGTAAAGAATACATATAAAGAGAGTTTTGTGGGCAAAAGTAAATTGTGAAAACTTTTGGAATGCGTTCCTTTATCACTCACTCCTTTTTCCCTTTTCTTTCTTTATCTACTCTTCATAATCTTCAATAAAGAGAGATAAACATCTTAAATCAACCCTTTTTACCACCTAAATGCTTAAAAGGTTAATGATAGGAGGCTTTATCTCGCCTATTCATATGGAGAAATTAACTTCTCAAGTAAGTCCAGAGAGAGATATTTTAAGGGATCGGCCTATGTGAAAAATGACATGGAGACAATGTTTCATCACCAGGGCATTAAAGGATTAGTTCCACCTTTGCAAGAGCTCTTATATGAAGTAGTAGTACATTATATAAGCTCACGTTCAAGTTATATGTGTGATCGTTGTAGCACTTGCCTTTTATTAGTATTATAAGACCTCTATATGTTAGGTGAAATGAACTGCTGAAGAACACAGGAAATTAATGTACCTGTCACAGCTACATGTGATTGCCCTGTTAGGAAGTTTTTGACTTCAGAATATCAAGTGACAGAAATGGAACTCATTTTTTTTCTTTATTTTTCTTGCCCCGCTTTTCTCAGACCTGGACCTGCTGCAAAAGCAAGGTCCGTAACTTTGATATAGATAGTTAATGTTCTATACATACAGTGTTTAGCAATAAAGAAACTTGAAGTGACACAGCGGAGGTTTGAAATATGGTATCATTTACAACTATAGGTGATAACAAGTACATTATCAATTGCAAGTTATTTTAAAACCTTGCATTATCCTACAGTAAAATAAGATTGCAGTTTGCCATTTTGAGCTGTCAGTTAGCTTTTCTGATCTTTTATTAAGACAAATTGAATACACTTCTTATCTCTAGGGTATGACTTCTAATAATTATTTAAATTGTAATCCATTGAAGTCTAATCAATTAGAGAGTGTAAATATCACCATATATAACAAAAAGGAGAAAGACTCTCCAGTCTAATTGAATACCCCTAATTAATAAAACATTTCAGGAGATATATGTTAAAAAATAACATTAGGAAATGGCATAAAAAAAAACACAGCGATTAAAAACATTAAATAGAAATGCCAACATTCCCTATTTTCAGTCACAATAATAATTCCACTTTGTAGCTTATTACGTCAAAACTATATCTTCAATTTTGAAGCTTTAATGATCTGCCAACAAAAATGGATGAAACCTATCCTAAAGGGACTGTGTCAAGTTGTTTTTAAAGGTTAGTCTTAAAAAGTTGGCTGTACATTGTATTAGCCATTTATTTCTAAAGCTGACCACTCCTGAGAAATGTACTTATTGTGTCCTGTATTGTTATGTAAATGAACAGCTCTTGAAAAGTAATCAGCTGATTTAAGGTGTTCATTAGAATCACAGTCTGCTTGTGTGTCTCAGTTGAGGCAAACAATAACCCCCATTGGTGTCACTCAGAGCACCTCCCCCACCCTTATCAAGTACTCTGAGCAGTAAATTAGGATATTGAGCTGAACAATAGCCATATAAACCATGCTGTATATATCAGGAATAATTTACTGTAGAGAGAAAAGGCTAGTACAATGTATAGTCAGTTTTTCATGCTCTTTAAGATGAAACCAACTTCCTGTTTTAATGAGAGATTATCATATAGTTTAAAAAATATACCTTATTTGCAGCCTCCACTGTGTCACATTAAATGTAGGTGGAACCTGCCCTTTAAACAAGACAAACTGTTACAGCCCTATTAAATTCCCTCAACGTTGAAAACTGTAGCCCGTAACATTACCCACAAGACTTAAATTGATCCCGTAAAGCAACTCGCCAACAACTTGCGGGGTAAGGGCGAGAAAAGGCTACAAGACGCAAAACTTTGTACTGCGCGCCCACATGTCCTTTGATCTGTCAAGCCTGTAACTGTTACGTTCCAATCACGCTATTAAATTGCAAGAAATTAATTGGCGTTCAAGCCCATAACCTGCAAATGGAGCCAAAAAGCCAACGGGTACCAGAGAGGACTTGCAAGGGCCTAAAAGTCCATTCCGTAGCACTGTAAATGCAAATATACACACACTACTGTACTTATAATAAAAGGGAAAGTGATGTTAGGTCTTGGAATTAATAGCACAACATTCTCAAGCCCGCAAATCTGCAATATAAAATACTTTATTTTAAGTTTATTTTCCGTGCTATATCGATCCCGGCAATCAATGTGTTAATACATATAATGGAACTCTCATGTAATAGAATATCATATTTACAGATTTATTAATATTGCATTATTTCTGGAATGCGGGTCCGATCGTAACTCGTAATTGAAACCTATATGGCTTTGAAATCCAACCTCCGTTTTTCAGTGACATAATGATGACGATCTCTGTTGCCATTGGCCCCATCTAAACCCGTAAATACGGGTTTGACAAATTGATTATGTTCATGGCCGCGCATCCAACGTTTGAAAAATGGTTTACGGGTTTGCGTCTCAAGCCTGTAACTCGCGCCCTGCTCGAATTGTAATAGCTCTGTAACTCGGCCAAATTTCAAGCCTGCGGGTCTCACGTTGCACTTACGGGCTTGGAATTTAATAGGGCTATTAGTCTAGGAGAGCATAATATTTAATTCTTCACACTGTTCCATGTTTGTGGAGTGTGGTTTGTTGCCAGTAGAAGTTCTGTTTCTGTCATTGACACTTAAAATGTTGAGCTTATTGTGTCAGAAGTTCAAGAGCCAATCAAACTAGTGCTGAAGTTCTAAGATTTGTTCTTTGGCAGCTCGATACACCTAATATCAATATGTGTTTAGGTGAAACTTCCCCTTCCCCAAAATTTGCAGAGCGTCCGTGCCAAGCAGGGTTCCCTGGTGGCCCAGTGGTTAGGAAGCAGATGCTTTTACCGCAGCATCCTGGGTTTGAATCCAGCCAGGAAACCAAGAGGTCACACAGGTCAATACTAGGATGGGAGACCACCAAAGAATACCAGGAGCTGTATGCTGTGGCCCACTGGAGAAGGAACTGGCAACCCACTCCAGTATTTCTGCCATTAAAACCAAGTGGATCAGCATGGTGTGTTGTCCATGAGGTCACAGAGAGTCGGTCACGACTGAGCAATGCAATTAAAATTTTACAGTGCCAAGCACACACACAGGAATGGAGTGTGTACAACATTGTAGAAATGAGCTCCCCTCCAGGAGTCATAAAGGAACGAGTTGTGGCTCAGGGGATAATATTTCCTGTTTCTAACAAGGGAACACTAAGGTCATGCAATTTAGATGTGCACATTAAAAATGTATTGCAATGTGGTTTGGTTTATGCTGATGCATTTTTTTTTTTTTTGCAAATACTCCTCATAACTTTGCAATGCTCCAGTATCATATTAACTGTTCTGGAGTCTAGCTTGGAACATGCTACAACTGACGATTGCGTTTGCAGCGCTTTACAAATAAAATATAATAGTCTAGGAGATCATAATAATAAGTAATACAGTTTCCAATTTTAAAGGATAATTTTTATCTCAAAATCAAATTGGATTCTTTTTAATGTGGATTAAAGATTCTTAAATTAACAAGTATTTTTTTCTAAATTAATCATTATGGATCTTTTTTATAAATTCCCTGTGGATTAATATGCTAATGTAAGGACAGCTCCCCTTCTGGATTTCTACCATGTCATGGTGAAGGGGCTTGTGTACATCAGTGAAGCTGTGAGCTATACCATGTAGGGTGACCCAAGATGGGCAGATTATAGCAGAGAGGTTAGACAAAATTTAGTCCACTGGAGAATGAACTGGCAACCCACTCCAGTATATTTGCCATGAAAGCCATATGGATTAGCACACCCAGACCTAATTTGTGCATGGTGTGCTGAGATCCATGGGGTCACAGAGAGTCGGACGCAACTGAACAACAGCAAGGACAGCTATGCTAATCTGTGTCATCCCTACATTCACTAAGCTACACAGCAGCTGAGAAGCCGTTAATGGCCCCTGTAAAGATCTCAAATATACATAAATTAAAAAGACAAATTTACACATTTTCTTGCTATGGTCCCTGGATTCAAAGCTCAAAGACAGGGCCCTCCATTACTTGCAATGTGTTTAATATTGAATATGTCTTTCTCTGGAAATTAACTTCTGTATATCGCTACGGAATATGTTGGTGCGTTACAAATAAACAATAATAATAATAATTATAAATAATAATGGTCAATGTAAGTGATTCTTCGACCCATCTTCAATGACCCCAGACATGCAATGTTTTAGGTTCAACACTATGCGAACAAAGGTGAGGCAATCAGTACTCAACAGGCAGTGGAGTTTCTAGTGGTATCACCTGTATTCACACAGTGTTAAACATAATTCATGGCCTGTCTGGGTGTCCTTGAGAATAGGCTGACATTAAAGTTAGATAAGGGTGGGGTTGTTTTCTCCTCCTATTGTTCTGAACTTGCACATGATAAAGCGTAGCATGAGCCTTTGGGATCGTTTGTGCATTTATATACTTGTATTGTGGACGTAAAACTAGCTAAATAAACACAGCTTTGACTCCTGGTGATTGGTTTTATTATCAAGTAAGGCTAAACTGGATCAAACACAGTGATCTTAATCTATTTGTGTTGTGTTGCTGTTAACATAATCGCATGCAGCAAAAAAAATAGTATGTAACGGAATAGTATGCAAAAAAAAAGTTGTGTATAAAACATCCGTTCCAGATACAGAATTTGGCACTATTGTGACCTTTTATGGAAATAATCAACTTAAAGGCATAATGGGCCGTGTGGTAAGAAAAGTGTTAAACATAGTCCCCCATGCAGCGCTATGTTATATGTTGGCGTGTTGCAAATAAAGCATAATAATAATAACAATGGTCTTGTCTAAAGTCAGAAATATTAATTGAAATGGGAACTAAAGCATATCACTTGATTGCAAGAGATCATTAACAATCTGAGGTTTTATTTTCTTTGTACCCTAAATGGGTTACTATATTGGCTTAAAGGGCAGGTCCCAACTGAAACAAATTATGGAACATGCCTAGTCTGCCAGTTCCTCTTCCACATCTGTGGAAAGTGGAAGCTGCCATTAGAAGTTCCATTTCTGTCACTGACATTTAGAATGCAGAGTTTATTGGGTGATACGTTCAGGTCTAACATGTGGCATGTTCTTCAGCAGCTCACATCACTTAACATAAAGGTCTTGTAGCAATGAAAACCAAGTGCTAAAACATTTTACACATATTTGATCTTACATAAATGTATGCTTTCATATATATAACTTGTTTTTTTAGTTGAAACTTCCCCTTTAACAAGGCTCATGTAATCATTAGGCTTTGCAATGTATGCATTAAATAACATTGTGTTGTATAACTAGCCCTATTTACCATGTCCATATGAACATCCCTCGTGGCCAACAGTAAAACATCCCATCTGTCCAGATGGTGAATAGATGGCATTGTATGCAGCCAAACTTGGTAAATCACAATTTACAAAAATGCTTTGACTCATGTGGTTCTTCTGGGAAAAGAGGTCGGAAGTCTGCAGAAGTATGTGCGCTGAGATCCTGGGAAAGTATGCAGTCTGTAACTCTGCAGAATAGAAGCTGGCTTCCACAGTCATAATAAAAACATGGGCTTTTTTAAGACACATGAAAGAAAACTGCTGAAAGTGAGTCTGAGAATGGACATCAAATACAGGGTGCAGTTTAAATTGATAGTTGATATTCAGCAGCGGTCCAAACATATGGAGAAAGTTCTGATTCCTGTTGGTGTTTTCGGGGTACTCTTTCTCTTTTATATGTAAAATTAAAGTGGCATGTAGCTTACATAGTTGCCTATCATGCATCTAAAGTGACACAGCAAAGGTCTCAGTTGTCACAGAACTGAAAAGGACAGCAACCCGTAGTTCAAGCGCAGCTGAATAGCGTGCCGTCATCAGATGACGCTTTGCACTCCAGCCTGGTGCTGTATGATTTGCCCTAGATAAGTATCTGGATAAGTATTCCTGTATGTACTATCTTCCTTTCTACATATACCTGGTACTGTTTCTATTGCAGCTCCTGTATGAATTTGCAGGCAAAATGGCTAAACTTATAACATGCACCCCAGACAGGGGCAGATCACACAGCAGCAGGCTGGAGCGCAGAGTGCAGATCTCTGCGCTCTGATGACAGCGCGCTATTCAGCTGCGCGCAAAAGACATGCCACCGAAAAGGACGCAAATATAATTGTAATTAGGTATTAAAGTGGAAATAAATATAATAATGGCAGACACTTTAAACCACAATTTGTTTTTATGCTGTTTTAACCATATGTACTTTTTATTCCTGCTTATCAGCCCCACTATGAGAGTAAATCACCTTTACTAGCGGATGGGAAACTTTACAGTCTTTACTTGCCTTTCAGATTCACCCACTAAGTATACCTCTTTGTAATGGGTGATTATTGTTAATTGCTGCCTAGGACTCTGGCTGTATTGTTTTCAACCAAAAGCCATGTGAAACTGAAAAGACTGAGCACGCTCACACTTGAAATTAATTAGTTTAAGAAACCTAGTTGCACAAATTACCCATTAGAAAGAGATATCTCTCTACGTTTAGTGGGTAGATCAGAAAGACTGGTTGGCAAAAACTGCAAATTCAATATAAGTTTACTCTAAGATAATGTGATTATTATTGGCTTTAGTTTTAATTGTTACCATATTTGGACCCTTCACTAATTGGAACCTATTAAACGCATTCCCTCTCATCTCACTGTCACTCGTGCTACATATTATCTATGAACTATTCCATGAAAACAACCCTATCACATCCCCAATTGAAATCACTCCTATTATATCACCCACATAATCATTTCCTATGTTTGTCCCCAACTGATGCCTCCTCACCCACTCACATAAAGTCTCGATCTTGACATACCTCACCTTTCTCCACTTCACCATCTCATCAGATCACTCCCATTATATTTCCATTCCATCAAGTTAATCCCTACACATTTCCTTGTTTAGCAGTTCTGGCACTTCATCCAAGTGTATCTGATATATAACTTACGACAACCCCAAATATTGGCTGTGCTTTTCCTTTTGTAATTATGTTTATATGTTTGACTAATGATTGCAGCATAATTACTTTGCAAACAGACAAACAGAACAAAACAGTACATAGAGCAATTTTCCTTTGGCTGTGAGAACTGCAAACATTAATAGTCGAGAAACAATAATAGGTGTAGAATTTTTTAAATACTAGAAAGTACTTTAACACAGAAATGTTCAACACTAAAAAAATAGCTCATGAATAATTATTGATGGTGAACCATGAAGTCTTAGTTTTTTCTGCATATTCTTCCATCCTTCAGGGGAGACCCAGTACTGGACCTCCCATAGAGAAAAATTACAAAGCTCAACCAGCCCTGTCAGCAAGAGCAGAAATTCAGGGAGAAAACTATTTTTTCAGAGCATTATAAGATATACAAATAATGACTTCAGTTTGTAGGTTGAAAATCCCATCTGTAATATCCAAAAGTAATCATTAGGAGAAATGGATATGGCTGCAATCATAAAATATGTATAATGCTATTTGGTTTTGTTCAAGTATCACTGTAGTGTTCATATGGTAGGGTTTCATTTCTTTATCTAATAACTCATTAGTAATACAGTTTGAATAAAATATGTAATGTTGCTTTCAAAACTTACATCCAAGCTTTTCATGCGTCAGGCCAAGCTGCTTTTCTCCGTCCCTTATCTGGGTGGGAAAGGATCTCCCCAGGATATCAATATCCTACTTGCTAAATCACTACAGTTTAAATGTAAATTTTAAAATCTGTTTTGAATCCATTGCTAATCTAAATAAACAAATTAAAGTTTATTATATGATTATTATACTGGATTTTTAAGTTTAAGCTTTTTGGTGCTGATCATATGGGCCATTTAAAACTATTCTAACTTCATAATCGTTTTTTAATTCATCTATTGAACATTCACCTGGTTATAGTTCATGTTTTTCATATGAATAGATTCTGATCCAGAAATGTCAAGCGTACATATCTTGTGACAGAGCAAACCTATTATTGAAATTATTTTTTTAATAATGAAATACTTACACTATTATTTAATTACCGTAGTTCCTTTTTTCAAATATAATATACTGTGTTGTTTTCTTGCATCTGATAACCCACCTATCACAGCTCTTCCCACTTATCACCCCAGGCCCAAATCTATGCGACGCACTCAGACAGTGGTGGCGACTCACTGGGTGAGAATCTGGGCCCGAAGCTGCCAGAGGCCTAGAAAACAGAACACTGAAGATGAATTGCTTTTATTATAGTCGCTTAAGTTATAATATGATTCCTCCATTGGTATTCAGTGCATCTTGTGATTTATAAAAGTAATATTGTCATCATCAGGAATTACTAAAAAAAATCTTTATTCATGAAATTACTACTGGCATTATAGACAGATATTTCAGAAAAGTAGACTTGTTTTTTTCTCTGCTTGGATGTTGAGATGCGACTTCATACATGTATACCTGTGATAACTAAATTTTGCCAAATGTTTAGCAATACAAAATTGTCGGCTTTGCTGTAATAAGGTCACATTGGTTTTTGTGTGTTCTCATTTATTGAGAATATCAGACTAAATACACTTGTATTTAAAATATCCGTCACATCATAGTGAATCAACTTCAGACATACACAGGGTTAAAGTTGCCTTGCACTGTGCGAGAAAAGGAGAAAAAGATGCATTTGGTTGAAAATCCCATTAAAGTGAACAGGAGAGCACAATCGGATGTTGTGCTCTCCTGTTCATTTTAATGGGATGTAGGTTGTGCCCTCCTGGTCACTTGAATGAGATATTGGTTGTGCTCTCCTGGTCACTTTAATGGGATGTAGGTTGTGCTCTCCTGTTCACTTGAATGGGATGTAAGTTGTGCCCTCCTGGTCACTTTGATGGGATTTAGGTTGTGCCCTCCTGGTCACTTTGATGGGATGTAGATTGTGCCCTCCTGGTCACTTTAATGGGATGTAGGTTGTGCCCTCCTGGTCACTTGAATGAGATATTGGTTGTGCTCTCCTGGTCACTTGAATGGTATGTAGGATGTGCCGTCCTGGTCACTTTGATAGGATGTAGGTTGTGCCCTCCTGGTCACTTGAATGGGAGGCATGGTGTGCCCTTCTGTTCACTTTAATGGGATGTACAGTAGGTTGTGCTCTCCTGGTCACTTTAATGGGATGTAGGTTGTGCCCTCCTGGTCACTTGAATGAGAGGTAGGTTGTGCCTTCCTGGTCACTTGAATGAGAGGTAGGTTGTGCCTTCCTGGTCACTTGAATGAGAGGTAGTCTGTGCCCTCCTGGTCACTTGAATGAGATGTAGGTTGTGCCCTCCTGGTCACTTGAATGAGATGTAGGTTGTGCCCTCCTGGTCACTTGAATGAGAGGTAGGTTGTGCCTTCCTGGTCACTTGAATGAGAGGTAGGTTGTGCCTTCCTGGTCACTTGAATGAGAGGTAGTCTGTGCCCTCCTGGTCACTTGAATGAGATGTAGGTTGTGCCCTCCTGGTCACTTGAATGAGATGTAGGTTGTGCCCTCCTGGTCACTTGAATGAGAGGTAGGTTGTGCCTTCCTGGTCACTTGAATGAGATGTAGGTTGTGCCCTTCTGGTCACTTGAATGAGAGGTAGGTTGTGCCTTCCTGGTCACTTGAATGAGATGTAGGTTGCCCTCTTCGGTTCCCTTGAATGTGATGAACGTTGGTTGCGATCTCCTAGTCACTTGAATTAGAGGAATGTTCAGCTTTTGGGTTAGTGCTCAAAACTAAAATCAGTTATTTCGTTTTAAACGCACAATACACTCCTGTGCCTAAAATAAACCGTCCCTGTAAGCCGTGATTTAATGAGGAGTTTTTCATGTTGTCCATGAAAACAACTAAAATTTGTTTGGCATTAATATGAAGGTGAAGATTTGGACCCAGACCTCTGCCTTTCTAATGCGCTCTGGATCTGGGATGTGCAATGCCAAAACTATTGTCAAATACATTTTCAAAGTAACTGAAACAAAGGAAATTGGAAATGTGTCTTATCACAGACTGCAAGATATTACAGAGTGTCTGAGCATCACAGTGCTCCATTAAAACAAAAACATTAAATGAATGCTGGTTGCACCGTTCCTTCTTGGTGCATCTGCCCAAAACATCTGTCCTTGTCCACATAGAACCCCAGCAGACTCTGTCTGTTTCTCTGATCCATATTCAGTTTAAACTATTATGCTTTTCTGGCAGATTTTACAACTTTTTCCAGTTGGAATATTTTTGATGAAAGCCACTGTTGTAAATTATATTACAGTGTAAGGTTAAAGCCATCAGTGGCCATGTTTAAATTGAGCCTAGACTAACATATGCGAATAAGAAGTTCCCTGAGATTCCAGTGTGATTCTATGCTTATAACATATAGTTTGTTAGTTTTGCCCAGGTTTGTACCATATTTTCCTCCACATATGAATCTGCTATTTATTTACACTCAATCTACCTTGGCAGCAATGGATAACTTGGCAAAGAGAACCATAGCCCTCATTCTACAATGTGCAGAATTCTTCCCAATTTTAAGATAATTGTAACCTAGCCTCTCTACCAACAGCATGATATTATTGCAGCAAATTAAATAGAAGTTGTATAAAGAAACAAAAATGTGCAGACTTATTTTTCTTTCTCACAGGAGTTGCACCCTTTGCAAACCTAATAACCCTGAGTCAATATCAGATTTTTCCAGGCTGGGTGATGTTATTTTTGAGATTAGCATGAATAGTATCCATTCTTGTGCACTAGCATTTTTTTTATATCATTGATACATTTGTCAAAACCTGAAACCTAATATTGTTTAGTTTTTTGCTATAGTGACGTAAAAAAAGCCTTTGGTTATGTCTGGGTTATTGTCGTATACCTCTTAACTGTCCCTTTTTTGGAGGAACGGTTTGACTTTTGAGTGGGATTTCCCCAGTTCCTTTTAGGCTCCCAAATGTCCATTTTTAATGCAAAGCCACACATTTAATGGCAAAACCCTATATGCCAGATCTGACCATGTCCCAATTTCTTTGTCTCCTGGACTTTGAGAGAAAAACACAGGAGGAATCAAAGTCTAGCATGTTAGTTCTACAGAATATAAGTCTGTATGGAGCATTGTGCACATATTGAGTATTTCTGTCACTACAACTTAGTTTACACATTGCACATAATAGTACATCATTTTTCAAAAGTATAAGTGTCCTTCTTTGGCTATTTGAAACATTGAAAAGTATGTAGTTTATATGTGTAAGCTGCATCACAGAACATTTTAGCAGAATATCTCCTAGGTGAGTGGTCATCCTCAAGGCACACCAACAGGTCAGGTTTTGAAGAAGTCCCTACATAGGGTTTCAATCAAGTGCCTGGACCACTGATAAGCATATCTGTGCTTAGGTAGAACGATCAACAAAGCCTAGCATGGTCTGAAGACCAGGGTTGAGCAGCACTGATAATGTAGAGGAAGATTTTAACTAAAGCCGCCCTTAAAGATGAATCATTCTGGGCGCATAGTTTATAACTGAAACCTGCTTTTGTAGATCCCAACTGTCTGTGATTTGACAGTAAACCTGTTTGATCAAATGGGTCAATAAAAAAGATGGAGTCGCTGCTTAATATACCTGGCGATAAGCTATATTAACTTCAGATCTTGCCTGATAGGAGTACTTGAGGACTGAAATTGAGAAACACTTCATCCAAGATTCATTTAGCTTTGCTTATGAAATGGTACCGTGAGACTTACAGCCCTATTAAATTTGGGCTACGTATAGCTCGTAATGTAAAAAGTAAGGCTTACGGCCCCAGTAAGGCAGGCCGCTGCCAATCTGCGGGTTTGCTGCCAAAAAAAGCCTACGGGATTAACAACATTGAACTTTGCGGCCGTAAAATCCTTTGATCTGTCAAGCCCGTAACCGCTACTATTCCAATTATGCTATTAAATTGCAACAAAGTCACTCGCGAGCAAGCCTGAAACATGCAAATGTAGCCCAAAGCCCAACGAGTTATGGAGATGACTCGCAAGGAGTGTAAAGTCCAATACGTAGAACTTTAAATGCAAATATCACCACACTACTGTACTAATATTAAATGGGAAAGTGATGTTAGGTCTTAGAATTAATAGCACAACATTCTCAAGCCCGCAAATCGGCCCACAAAAGTACTTGATTTCATGTTATATTTTTGTGTTATATTGATCCCGGCAATCAATGTGTTAATACATATCATGTAACTCACATGTGATAGAATATCATATTTACAGCTTTATTAATATTGTAGTATGTCTTGAATGTGGTCCGATCGTAACCCGTAATTGAACTCCATTAGACTTTGAAATCCAACCTCCATTTTTTTGTGATGCTATGATGACGATCTCTGTTTCCATTGGCTCCATCTGAACCTGTAACTATGGGTTTGACTTACTGATCACCAACAAGACCACAAATCCAACGGTCGACAAATGTTTTTTTAAGTTTGCATCTTATGCTTGTAACTCACAGCCCCTTCTGATTTAACAGCACAGTAACTCAGCCAAATTTCAAGCTTGCAGCCATTACGACCTTACTGTTGGAGTTACTGGCTTCGAATTTAATAGGGCTGTTAGAGGCATAGCAATGGTACCGGAATGTAAAGTACACAAATAAATAAATAAATATAATTCCAATTGGTTGTTATTAAATATTGTGCATGAAAGTAGTAGTAGAGAGGGTGCGTTTTTTCATGTATATTATGCTTAAAATACCTAACTTTCAAGCACAGTTATATATTTACTCATGAGTGCACTATTCATTTCATTAATAACTATGGCATTTAATAGAAAACCATTACCTCTGCAAAGCTTAATGAATCTGTGAATTATATCACATCATTTAATGTACAATGTGACTCATACAGAGCAAACCAGAAAACTTGAAAGGTTTCCTCTCATCTGTACTTTCTCCACAATTCTCCAAGACAGCTACTAATCCTCTGCACTTAACATCTTTTTTAAAAGCATGTTATAAAACTGTATTTTTGTTCCAGGGCTCTAACCCATAATCAGAATTTTCTGCAGTGTTTACGTTGTTGTAGACCAATTATCTTTAAAGCAAGCCACATAAATATATGTTTAACATAATCTCGAAACCAAAGCACAGAGATGCTGAAACAACCCCAATGTATAGTTTGTCATTTATGTTTTTTTACACTATTCTTTTCTAGTATCTGCTTTAAAACCAAAATTAAAGACAAAAACCTTCTAAAACAAAAAAAATGTGCATAGAGAGTGTTTTGTCGGGTAGGAGGCTGTGTCATTGATAACGTTTAAATCCGCTTAAAAACGTATATGTATTTACTTTAAGATTAACATATTAGATTTCTTCAGATATTTTAAAAACTTCATTAAACCACAAGAAGTTTCTGTTTCATCAACTGTATTTTGAAACCCTATGTGCAATGAAATTTCCTCTGATTGCAAGACAGAATAAAAAATTCCAGGAGCTTTCTGGGCTTATTATATATATATATATATATATATATATATATATATATATATATATATATATATATTAAAACTTTAGTGGGAGAAAATCATTAATTTAGCAGACTGTACTTAGGAACTTCATATTGATAGGCTGTTTGCTTGCAGAGATGTTCTTTGAATCCAAGAATCCTCCCATCCCTTCAATCCTGCTGAGAAAAAAGAAAATAGTTTAAATAAATATAATTTAATACTTAAAAATTTAAGTATATACTTTTTTATTTTTCATTTTCTGTAAACATTTTGCCAATTATAACTCTAGTTTTTAATAAGAGCATTAATACATGAGAAACTTCCGTTGTCCTTCAATGAAATACTAAATCTACAGTGCCTTGCATAAAAAGCCCATAAAAAGCTCTGGTGCAACCAATTACCTTCAGAAGTCACATAATTAGAGAAATTATGTCCACCTGTGTGCAATCTAAGTGACATATGATCTGTCATTACATACACACACCTTTTTTGAAAGGCCCCAGAGGCTGCAACACCTAAGCAAGAGGCACCACTAACCAAACACTGCCATGAAGACCAGGGAACTATCAAAACAAGTAAGGGACAATGTTGTTGAGAAGTACAAGTCAGGGTTAGGTTATAAAAAAATATCCAAATCTTTGATGGTCCCCAGGAGCACCATCAAATCTATCATAACCAAATGGAAAAAAACATGGCACAACAGCAAACCTGCCAAGAGACGGCCGCCCACAAAAACTCACGGACTGGGCAAGGAGGGCATTAATCAGAGAGAAAGCACAGAGACCTAAGGTAACCCTGGAGGAGCTGCAGAGTTCCACAGCAGAGACTGGAGTATCTGTACATAGGACGACAATAAGCCGTACGCTCCACAGAGTTGGGCTTTATGGCAGAGTGGCCAGAAGAAAGCCATTACTTTCAGCAAAAAACAAAATGTCACGTTCTGATTTTGCGAAAAAGCATGTGGGAGACTTCCAAAATGTATGGAGGAAGGTGCTCTGGTCTGATGAGACTAAAATTGAACTTTTCAGCCATCAAAGAAAACGCTATGTCTGGCGCAAACCCAACACATCACATTACCTTAAAGAACACCATCCCCACAGTGAAACATGGTGGTGGCAGTATCATGCTGTGGGAATGTTTTTCAGCAGCCGGGACTGGGAAACTGGTCAGAGTTGAGGGAAAGATGGATGGTGTTAAATACAGGAATATTCTTGAGCAAAACCTGAACCACTCTGTGTGTGATTTGAGGCTAGGACGGAGGTTCACCTTCCAGCAGGACAATGACCCCAAACACACTGCTAAAGCAACACTTGAGTGGTTTAAGGGGAAACATGTAAATGTGATGGAATGGCCTAGTCAAAGCCCAGACCTCAATCCAATAGAAAATCTGTGGTCAGGCTTAAAGATTGCTGTTTACGATTGCAAACCATCCAACTTGAAGGAGCTGGAGCAGTTTTGCAAGGAGGAATGGGCAAAAATCCCAGTAGTAAGATGTGGCAAGCTCATAGAGACTTATCCAAAGCGACTTGGGTCTGTGATTGCTGCAAAAGGTGGCTCTACAAAAGGATTGACTTTAGGGGGGTGAATAGTTATGCACATTGACTTTTTCTGTTATTTTGTCCTATTTGTTGTCACAATAAAAAAATAAAATAAACATCTTCACAGTTGTGGGCATGTTTGGTAAATTAAATGATGCAAACCCTCAAACAATCCATGTTAATTCCAGGTTGTGAGGCTACAAAACACGAAAAATACCAAGGGGGTGAATACTTTTGCAAGGCACTGTATTTGCAAACCCTTTTTATCTCCATTGTAATCACTACAATTCAACTATTTAATGTAAATCTGAATTGAAATTTTTGTTTTCTCTACATTTATTCATTTAATGTTCATTCTTATCTGTTTCTCTGATGTGTGTCATGAGTGCTTTGTATTGTACACAACTGCACACAAGCGATTTTCTTTATGTACCTGCAATGTGTATTTTCCAGGATAGAAGTACGGTAGTTCATTGTACAAATAACACTGGATATCTCTAGGTTATTTGGCACCCAGTTTATACACTTAAGAAAGTACTTCCCGTGATTAGGCAATTTATGTAATTATTCTTCCCATAAAAGTTTTACATTTCTTCTTTGACTGGGGGTGATTTCCTGAAACTTTGCACATTTTAAATAGCAGCCACATAAAACGTAGCATTCAATGCAGTGGCTCAAAATAGATTTTTGACTAATGCAGCATTTTCTATGGGGATAAGGAAGCCAGGAATGTTTATAGCTAGAATGGGCATTCCAGATAGTAATGAGGCCGGAGCAGCTCATTACAGCTTTGCTGCACTGTTCTATTGGAGTCCATTGTTATTTAGCATCCTATTCCTGCTCAGTCTGTCAGACCATGTGCCATGTTGTAATATATTTCTTCTTTCTTTAACAGGTCCACACATTCCGAGGCCCACACTGGTGTGAATACTGTGCCAATTTCATGTGGGGTCTAATCGCTCAGGGAGTCAGATGCTCAGGTACAGTAGGTCTATGTTGTGCAACTTTTCTTACTACCGTACTTTCTATATAATTTAAGATTGTTCAACCTTAAGCCTGGGGGACATAATTTGACTATCCAGCTCTTTTTATGTGGCCCCCACTGAAACAGACTTAACATTGTACTGTATATGTCTGGGCTTGAAATGTATTTTGCAACATTTTAACACACCACCCAAAGCTTTTGCTGTTAACCATTCCCTGTTAACCCCTGCTCCTCATTGCTCCCATTTACTTTCATATAATTTTAAAAGCACTTGAAACATCACCCCCCTGTTTAGTTTTCAGCTTACATAAAGTAGGCAAGCCAGCATCAAGTTTTCAGAAGAGATATTGGCACTTGAGAAGGCAAAAACAATCCCAGATCTCTCAGTAATTCAGTGTAAAGTATAATGACGAGTAAAATAAGTTCTCCCTCCTGGTAGTAGGGTTTAGGTACACATAACAGAGATATTCTCCACTCTACATATAATAACCCCGTCAGTTCATCCTCACCTCTTCCTACTTGAGCAAATGTGATCAAGAGACTAATTTATTGTAGTATCACATTACTAAGGTCAGGTCATAAGGTGGTGTCCAGTCACCCCAATTTTTATGCTGTCAATCCCAACATTGACAGATATGATATGCCATGTGATGCCTATGTAGACTTGGGTGGAAATCAAAATGGTCAGTAACGCAGCCATGCTTTTCCATCAAAACAATTAGGGTATGATATAGACAAGTTTGACAGGCTTCAACACATTCTTTCCTAGATGCATTTTTTTTTATATTTGTTTTATATAAGGAAGCCATAGCATGTTTCCACACAAAAAAAGTATACATTTACAGACATTTATCCTCAAATTAGTTCCCAGTGTCACCATCCAGATATCCCAGACATCCTGCATTGTCCATATCAAACTTAACCTTATTCCTTAACAGTACCACAATAGTACCGCAACCTGTTCACCTCTACTACTATTTTATTCAGCTACTTGTTTTTATCCAATATTATCTCTGAGATATTAAGAGCAAAATGTAAGCTTTGCATTATTCATAGTCATATAACTGAAATTATATAGGTTTTTCTACAGTGACTGGCTGCAACACTCAGCAACCATATTTTATCATACCACACAGAGCATCTAGACTTGTCTTGTGAATCTGGTACTTAAACATAACTAATGCACTAGATACAAAGGGCCTCATTCAATTGCAATTTGGCCAATTAAATAGGGCTCTAAATAAGCACATAGCATATTTTTTTTTAAGAAGTTTTTGGTTAGTGAAAACCTTGCTTTTGGAGAGATGCTTACTAACCAAAAACATCTTTAAAAAAAATGTTATGTGCTTATTTAGAGCCTTATTCAATTGGCAAAATTGCAATTGAATGAGGACCCATATTGGCTATAATAAACCATAGAAGCTCTCCCTGGCAACTTAAACATCTTAGCCACCATAACACAATGTCTTAGCAAAATCATCTGTCATCAATATTAGAATATCGAGCGACAATACTATGTGGTGCTTGATCACGTCATCTGATAATCCAGAGGTAGCTAGCTCGGGTGACCAAAACTGCTGTAACCAATTCCAAGTAGTTAGATTATTTTTTTACCATATGCTTCTAAGATATTCAAGGCAAGTGGCCATAAACTTATTTTCCTTCATGCCTCAAGCAGTCATTACATATGCATCTCATCAAATCTAGTCACCCTATTTTAAATTTTTAAAAAGAGAAAATGAGTTTTTGTGCACTCATCACCTTAAAGAAAACAAACTAATTGGTTATTATACTTAATTATATGGTACAGGTTGTGGTTAATAAGCCGTTATATTTCCATACTTGGGAACAGTGTTAAACATCTGTCTGTATGTAGTGTATACTTCACTGCACAGCATAACTTCCTGCTCCTGGTGTAAACTTCTCTGCTCCCTGAAAAGACCTTCAGAGTCATATAATCAGTCCTATCTTTATATTATTCAAAGAAATACTAAAATAATATCCATTGCCTGTTGAGTATGCCTAACATGTACCACTTTGATTTCACAATTGTTTCTGCAAAACATGTAGTTCCACTTTATTAAATGTAGTGAAGACCGTAAATCCAGCCTTAAACATAGTAACTTGTTAAAGGGACAGTGTAGTCCTATCTTTTACCATACGACCTTGTCAACAATTAAACTTGATAAATGATTAAGAAATGAAAAGTAATGTATGAGCTTCTTCTTTGAGCAGCTTTTAAAATGGAAAGGAGCCTTGTAAATGAATGCGCTTTCCATAATTCTATTTGGGATTGCAATATTTCAGTTATAGCAGTTGATTGCTTCTCTGCATGCTAAGTCTCGTTCCATTTGTAGCATCATATCAGCAACATGATGATTCCATCTGAAGCATAAATGTATATAATGATAATACAATGTATACATTATGTAATACAAGAGTAATTCTTCAAAATGCATATTGTAAATATGGGAATATAATAGTAATTTAAAAAAGAGAGAACATAACCTATCAAATAATTGGGAAATGCAAGTGATCTGTGTATATCATCCTATTTTAGTCCCTCCTCCAACCACCAACAAAACAATTCCAATAATTAAAAATGTAAATAGATCCTTGCTTGCTCTGTTATGTTCCATTATGACTAAAAAAACAACAACCTTTCATACAGTGGTCCTTTAAACATACAGTGATTAGCAGTGTAAAGACACACTGCTCCTGTAGGCACTATACCAAAGAGTTAGAATTAAGCCTATTATTACAAAAAATTAAACTTATTTTATTCCTTGTGACTCAATTTGCAGCTCTGATCAAGCAGTACATTCCTACTCTGCTGCTGTGCACAGATCTACTTCTGGAGGAATAGTGTACACTGACACACACAACCCATAATTTATATAGGACCCTCCTAGAGTGACTCAGCAGCAAAGGGGGAATGTAGTGCTTGATCAGAGCTGCAAATGGAGACCAAAGGAATAAAAATAATACGTTTTAAAAATAAGTAACTTTTAGGTTTTTTTATACCATGGTAAGTTATCATTCTTTGGCATAATGTCTACAGTGGCAGTATGTCTTTAAAAAACTTTCATACAGTGGTCCTTTAAACATGTCTCTGGTGCAAACATAGTGACATAAGTTGACAATCATGTGTAAGACTACTATACAAGGAGAAATTACAGTTTTATGACAGGTCTCTCACTTAAATTGTGATGATAGCTGTGACTCATTTGAGATGCTATATAAAAATTGGATAGATGAATGCCCAGTAGCATTAGCAAAAAAGGCATCTGACAGTCTCCCTATGATTAATTATTTTAATGAATTAAAAAATATTGTGTCCCCGGTTCATGCAAAGCACTGATGTAAAATGGTTTGAAAAGGTTGTGCCGTCACATCATTATTTTGTAGCCAAAAGGTTGCCCTTTTCTGTGACAGTGAAGCCGTATTTAATTCCTCTGGTTCTCTGCTCCAAACAATCTGTATAACAGCCCGAGGGTCTTCCTCTTCACTTGTTACCAATGAAAGCTAACAAGCAAAACAATCTTTGAAATTGAGTGATCTGAACCAGTTTTATTTGCATTATATATTACACAAGTAAAGAGTAATGGTTGTATGCTTGTTATATAGTTGTTACAACTGCAATATACAAAGTAAAATATTTTTTTCTAATTAATAATAATATATTTGTGGAGTAATATATATGGAAAACAAACAAAAATAAACAAAACAAACGAAAATAAATGTTTAAAATGAACCGGCCCATGTAGGACAGAGAAAGAGGGCATCATCCTTTAAAGACATAGAGCCCGATTCAATTGAGCTCTCGTTTGATCCAGTAGCCCGTAATTGAGCTTGCAAGTTAATTTGCTATTCAATTGGCGTCTTTTTGCGGGCTCCAAACGGGCTACGATTTACAGCCGTGAAAATATTGCGATGGTTAAACCCATAACTTACACCCTCCCGAAGCCTTTGATCTTTTGCAAGGGTTAGGATCTAAAATTGCAAATTGCTATACAATTGCTCAATTTCCCCAAGCCCGCAAAGGTTTTCACACCTGTAAACGACAAATGAAGGAGAAAATCCTACATGTGCTAGCGAGGACCCTCATGGGGGTTAAACACCTATTCGTAGCACTGCAAATGCAATTAAAAAATCAATCCTGCACTGTAAATAACAGGGAAAAAGATGACAGACATTAGAATTAATTGCACAACAATCTCAAGCCCGCAAATCGGCAGGAAATTAAATTTATTTTTATGTTTCATTTTGGGGCTAAATTGATCTTGGGTATCAATGAGTTAATACATATCAGGCCACCCATATGGTCTAAAACAGTATTGGCATTCGTTTTCATAATTTTTTACTTTGCGGGTTTGCAAGTCTGATCGCATATCGGACCCCTGAACCTAATTGATTGACATGTAACCTCCAGGTTTTACTGCCGTAATAATGACCGTCTCATTTTCTATTGACTGGTTCGAAATGGGAGGTACGGGCTTGCTTAATTGATCATGTTCCCGTCCTGAACTGCTGCAAACCAGAGCATGGTTTACGGTTTCAGCTTTGGGACAGTAGCTTGCGAGCTTGATCAATTTGAATAGCATCGCAATCGAACAGAAGCAATTGAATCAGGCTCATAATTAGTAACATCTTATCAGCGTTGTGTGTGTGTGTATATATATATATATATATATATATATATATATATATATATATAGTTACTGTTCAATTATACAATGCTGATTTTTCATATATAGTAATGTCAGTTTTATGAGTTTTAAAGAATCTTGCCAAATATTGTTTGATGAAACAAGCACCTCTTGTGCTACTCAGTATTGTATTAATCTTCTATCATTTCTTAGAACATTTCTTCAGAGAAACAGATACTTTTTTTTTAATAAACTGATTCATGTAATTTATTAACTATTATATTCAGTATTATTTACTGTGTTCAGACATTGTTTATCTCATTTGCCACCTTGGGGGAGGGGGTGACCCTATTGTAATTTGCACTTTTACGTAATCCTGTTGTAAATTGCACAACATCATTCTGTAAAGATGTTCAACAGAACAGAACAAATATATTTTCTGCATCCCTTGCAGATGAAGAAAAAACAATGTATTTCCCCAATAAATGTAAATAATAGTTAATAACTTAGTTTTTGTAGTTATCAGTGGATGGAGGATTTGGGGAGGAGGGAACAGTATCCCAGAGATAACTGGGTAAGATTGACATTTTTTTACTTAAAAACTAGCTGTATTTCTTTTCTCCTGCTTAATTATTTGTTTAGTCAGACTCGAAGATTTCAAACATTTTTTTTTCATCATTATACAGTGGTGCTTTAGAGGTAGTACATATATATATATTTTACTCTTCTAAAACATGTTGACCACAATATAGCTTAAAAGTGCATAATATGATCATTTACCTTCAGTGGCTGTCTGAATTTTAGGTATATCCTTGTTTTGTGTTGTTTGAAACCAGAGAAAACTTTCAATGTTGCCTTGTTCATTTACTGTTATTGGAAACAATAATAAGAGTTTGTTACCTGGGTGAAAAGCGCCATGAGATCGTCAAAACTGATAGACCATTATGTTAATCCTATGTGAACTCGCATGATGTGTTTATGTAAGAGAAAGCAAGTTCTGTCAATGGGCAAGCCCAGTTATTTATTTAGTGGAGGTTTCGGTACTTGGGTGGATACATGTTACAGTACAGTATGTGACTGGTTCCATAAACATCTCACAACCTCTCGTAAAGCGCTATAATGAAACTGAGCCACACAGATATTGATCTTCTGTTTCTGTTTGTACTGACAAAAGAACATTATTTCCCCCACTGTACATCTCAGTGATACTCTCCTTTCATCATTTCCTGTCTAACACATAGCTAAGTCTGTTTTTATCTTACCCCAACGCAGTAGTCATTGAACCTTATGGCCCTATTGGGATTTATAGCCATATATATTTAGCCAGTGAACCATATATATTGCCTGTCAGTAACACGCATATTAAATCTATATTGATAGTGCTTATCTTCAAGTTGAATATTTCAAAGCACAGACTTTAAACACATTACACAATCTATTATGCTTAATTGTATTTATGGAGTGGGTGTAAGACAATTATGTATTGCATTGAAATCACAGTCACTGATTGCCCCGTAGATGCCTTCAGACTCTCAAAGACATGGAAAGCTTGCCCAGCTGGTACAGGATAAATCACCAATTGTTCCCCTGTTCTTATGATGCCACCATGTCTGTTGGAACTGATAAGAGACAGTGAGAGCCCTGATTGTTGGACCCTGCATCTTTTTGTGTCTTGTTGGCACTGGTTCATCATAGTCCCATTCACTTGTCTGTATGGCCACATGCAGAAGCTCATTGGTGGTAGAGCAAAGCCTCTATCATCATTATATATGCAGCTGCTTCAAGCAATAACTAATGCCTATAACAAAGGTAATCATTCACTTTGACAATTTAAGCCACTATCCTGCATACTTTTCAAACTTCAGTCTGATGGAATACAGTAGTTGTAGTGAATTATTTTTAGAGAAGCTGCAGGTATAGTAGAAACCCTCGATTTTTCAATGTGTGTGTTTATGTGTATAGAAGCAGTTATGTGGTATTTTTATACTATATGTGGTATCCCCGCCCCCCACAGATTTTATTTGGCTCCTATACCCATGCTTTCATGAGAATCCCTTATTCCCTTAGTCATTCTAATGGACTCACCAGTGCACAGCAGAGAAACCCAACCATCCTACCCTGTATTCAGTACTTGAGACCCTATTTTGCCTACCCCAGCACTAAAGTTAGAACATAATTTCATGGGAACAGGAGATTTATTGGCTGTTGCCAGGAACATCTCACTTGAGTCAATATAACCCATTATCTTGCAAATGGAATATTGGAAATTAACGTATTATAGTTCATAGAATCTGACCTTTGTCTTTTTCTGGAAGAAATAAATAATTTAGCATTTTGGGAATGACTCATGGATTTGAGCTATTTTCTGAATCAGCAGTCAGAAATATGTTTTTAGATTACAAGAAAGGATTTAATATGGTTCAGAAACCACAGTACGCACTGGGAGAGCTCATTAAAAATGGTATGCTTGGCCGTACTGATGACTTATTTGCAGCCAGGAACCTTTTAAGGACAGTGCTGCTTGGAAATTCCCTTTGTGCACTTTTAACCCTTGATGTCTAGGAGGCTTGTGGAATAGCCTGCCCAATGTTTTTTTTGGGGGAGACATGTATTGGATTCTGGCTTTTATCCAGATACATCACATTGAATCCTAAAGTATTTATGTGAGCTGACTCTCCTTTAGAAAAGCAAGTTGTTTGTAGTAAGCACCAGCTACACACCAACCGTAGCAATCTATATCAACATGCACCTTGGATATGTGTGTATTGAGATTGGTTACATGATCAAAATGACACATTCCTCTTCCTTCAAGATCAGGATAAAAATACTTTTCTAGGTATAACAAAACACTGTGGGACTATCATGTCTATGAATTTCCTTTTTATGGATAATATGGATTATTTTCTGCTGATTGGACTATTTAAAGTGACTTAGGTATGGAATTGCAAAATAAAACAAAGTCTTATACCTGAGGATCAATTTACTTTCAAATAATTTCATTTTGAAGCTGGCAATGAGATAAGTTTATGTTTGGGGCACCATAGCTGTTACATGTATTCTGGGCCCCAGTTTTTCTAACAATGGTCTTGGCTAGATTCCAAAATTTTCTTTAATTCTACAATGATCCTTATTTTAATGGTAATTATTTACTTCATGTCTTGTAATTATATAAAAAGCAATCAACGGCAGACTCCAATAATTGCAGAGATATTAGCATTAATATGTCCCAATGGTCTCCTATATGCAACCTTTCTAGTAACAAAATGGAAAAATAACTTCTATACAAATTTGTCTCGCCACCTGGTACCATCTCTCGAGGGTGAGATAAGCTGAGTAAAACATGTTTAACAAGCAGGCTCATTCATAATTCATATATGTTCTAGCTGTGATTTACATTAAATATTAATGATAATGAGTAGGCATTGGGGATTACCATGCAGTCCAAGAGTAACAAAGAGCAAATTGCTTTTTGCTAATTTATTATTTTTGAGATGTTTCTACCAGCACAAAAGTGAGCCAATTCTGCTGACATAGTACAAACCATTGTACAAAATAGTATATAATATTCTAATTTTTATTATGGAGACAAAAAAATATTGTTGTTGTTTAGTCATTCAGTCACGTCCAACTCTCCGTGACTCTATGGACCACAGCACGCCAGGTGTATCTCTCAATCACTGCCCCTCTGAGCTCCATCAAGTTCATGTTCATTGCTTCAGTAACCTCATCTATCCATCTCCGCCTCTGCGTCCCCTTCTTCTTGTGCCTTTAATCTTTCCCAGCTTCAGAGCCTTTTCTAGGGAATCCTGCTGTCTCATGATATGGCCAAAATATTTGAGCTTCAGCCTCATGATCATACCTTCTAGTGAACAGTTTGTCTTGATTTCCTGAAGTACAGGTATACCCAGCTTAAAGCTACCCCGCTTAGAGCTGTTTCTCTATAATGCTGTTTTTGCCTACCAGATCCCTTTTACCAATCTGATTCTCTATAGCATTGCCTCGCTAGAAAGCTGTTTTTGCCTGCCAGACCCCTTTTCACGCTCTGATTTGCTATTACCCTTTTTTTTTTTTTTCAAAGAAACAGAATCCAGGATGATCCAGAAGCTTCAACATCAATAATCCAGAGTTTATATTTCTGCCAATGTTCAGTTTGTGTTAGTGTTATGTTTGCTGTTTCTTTGAAGTTCATATAAAACCAAGAAAGTTAAAATTTCAATTGAAATTGTGTGTTTTTTTCATAAAGTTCCCCTATCCCTATCTTCCCCATGTTAAACTGCCCCGTTTAGAGCTGTTTCGCTTAGCACTCCTAGTTGTCTGGAACCTATCTACAGCGTTAAACGAGGTATAGCTGTATTGATTTATTGGATCTTCTTGCAGTCCAAGGGACTCTAAGCAGTCTTCTCCAACACCACAATTCAAAGGCGTCAATTCTACGGCGCTCAGACTTCTTTATAGTCCAGCTCTCACATCTGTATGTTACTACTGGGAAAACCATAGTTAGAACTATGTAGACCTTTGTTGATAGTTTAATATCTTTACTTTTTACTAGCTTGTCCAAGCTTGCCATAGTTTTCCTCCCCAGAAGCAAACATCTTTTAATTTCATGACTACAGTCACCATCTGCAGAGATCTTGGATCCACGGAAAATAAAATCTGTCACTGCCTCCACTTCTATCCTGTCTAATTGCCAGGAAGTGAGATTGCCGTTTGTCATGATCTTCATCTTTTTAACGTTGAGCAGCAGGCCAACTTTTGCACTGTCTTCTTTTACCCTCATCAATAAGTCCTTTAGTCCCTCGTCACTTTTAGCCATCAGAGTAATATCATCTGCGTATCTGAGGTTATTGATATTCCTTCCAGCAATATTGATTCCGGCTTTGGATTCCTCCAGTCCAGCCTTACTCATGAAGTACTCTTCATATAAGTTAAATAAATATATGCTTGATCTAATGAAAAAAATGTTATGTTTAAAGCAAATTCTTGAAATTCATGGCACAGACTATTTTGTGAGCTTCCAAATGTATTGTTTCTCGCAATTAAATCCTTTATTGGTGCAGTTTTTTGTCCTATGTGGAAAATTGGCACTGCAGCCTCAGAACAGCCCTTTGTAGCCATGGATATTTAGTGACTCTATTTCTTGTGAATTTCCCCTGCTTTGTGAATAGGGACACTGATATTTGACTTCTATATATATGTATGTATATAAATATATATATATATATATATATATATATATATACTGTATAATCATAGTTTTTAGAAATATGGAAAAGTGATTTTGTATTTTGATTGTGAAGGAAAGGTTCACATTACTGCTAGTAGTATATATGCACACTGTTTTGACGTAATCCATTTAATTGAAAATGAGACTGTACAAATCCTATCTGTATGTCGTCATTCATTTGTGCTGACATGTTTCTTTGCAGACTGTGGACTGAATGTACATAAGCAGTGTTCCAAATACGTGCCCAACGATTGCCAGCCAGACCTCAAGCGCATAAAGAAAGTGTACAGCTGTGACCTTACCACCCTAGTGAAGGCCCACAATACACCAAGACCGATGGTTGTAGACATGTGCATCCGAGAGATTGAAGGAAGAGGTCGGTATAATTATCTATTTCTTTTTTTGTTTCAGTACTGGAATATTGTATGTAACAAACCTATATTTAAATGATTCTGAATGATCTAGAGAAAGAACCATAGGGACTTGGCCCACCTATAAGGACACAATTATTTATATAATCAAAGGCATATACATGTTTCTTGAAGCTGTTTGTAAAACCATTTCTGTGTGTCACAAATGAATACTTTCAAACCTTACTATCATGGTAGCTTCCATGCTTTAGCAACTTCTCCCATTTATGTTCATGACTTATATAGCTGTTAATGATGTTTGTAACATACTTTACAAATGGGAAGTTAATCTATAATGATCTTTTAACTTCCTTAGAACTATTGAAATATTTAATATTTAACTTAAGTATTTATCAGTTTAAATAATGGTGACATTTATTGATTTTTAAATTGTATTTATTCTTTAGACAGTTCTCTACCCACCCTTTTATATACCAACCTACGTACCATGTATTCCTTGGAACAGCCATTATAATTAGCCTTATCCCTTCTGCTTCACAACAAGGTGTGCTATACAGGTATTGGAGTAATCAACTACATGCACATAGGTGGTTATTACTCCGTCGCACAGAACAGTAAATTGCTTCTACATTGCAGCAAGAGGTTACTGCTGACTGTACTGACCCTATAATAAAACTTTGTAACAAAGATTAATAGTTTATTACTGTTGTTAAAAGTATGTTGTGTCACAAGAAAGCGTGTGATTTTCATCAGTAATCTTCACTACATTATTCCAGTGAAAAAATAATTAAAATAATTGAAATAAACTGTAGATACAATCTGGTTGTAATATTGTTATATTTCATAATGTAATGAAACCACAGCTAGTTTTAATATTATATCTGTCTAAATAGCTTGACATATATACAGCCTTATTAAATTGTGATTCGGCCAATTGAATAGGGCTCTATATAAGAACACAGCATATTTTTTACAGAAGTGTTTAGTTAGTGAACTCCTATCCAAAAGCAAGGTCTTCACTAACTAAAAACTTCCGTAAAAAAGAAAATATGCTCTGTGCTTATATAGAGCCCTATTCAATTGGCCGAATCGCAGTTTAATAAGGCTGTTAATCCTCATAATAGTCTTATCCCTGGCATGCTTAAAATTCTTAACTGTGTTTGACCCTGCCATTTTCACTGGAAGGAACCACCATAAAATTCCTTTACCTTCGTTTCCTGTAACTTGTCAGGACTGAGGACATAATCATACTGTGTCTCAATTTAATGTAAGTTATCAATAATATAAACTAATTATGTTTCGCACAAAAGTCCTTTTTTTTTTGTAACGGTTAAAATATGATCTTTTAAATACAAGATCGATATTTGTGGCCCTTTAAATCCTTTGATATATTTGTTAATCGCTGGTTTAGGAGACGGAAGGGAATGGGGTGATGATAGAATCCTTCAGACTATGATCTGTGGGCCACAAGTGGTCTGTGAGCTCCATGGAAGTGGTCCACAGCACCTGTTTAAGCCATGAGCATAAAAGCATTTTTAAAAGAAACCAAGTCGTTTTTTGCTTGAACTCTTCCATGTTACATTTAATGTGATTTTTAAATACCATTTTAAAGTGGCAGTCTTTCAGTCAAACTCATTAGAGCCATGACCTACATTTTCATTCCCAGGTGATTGATTCTGTTAGGAACAAAAGTCATTCTAAGCTCCATTAAAGCAAAGTTGTTCATGTGTAAAGATTGTATTTATTTTTTTACATTTCTAAAGATTTTTGCTGTTATCAAGTGGAGAGCATACAGTAAATATGAAACGTAATTCCAGTCTGTAAAACTATATTCTATGTGGGTCCCACGGTCCTGTAAATATCCCAAAGTATTGTGCCAACACACAGAATAAAAATAAGCACTAAACAAGCTTCTGTCTGAGAAAATTGTATATACAAAACCGAAACCCTAAAAATATTTGTATTAATATTTTCCGTTGCACCGGCTGCTTCATGATGCTCCTCAGTGGGATAGCTCTGGATTACCAGCTGTTACCATGATTTACGTGAAAGGGTGTTTGGGCCTAAACTGTCATGGGGACTGTCAACGTTTAGTCACTCTACAGCCTGTCAGTTGCCCTTTCCTAATTCTTGTATTACACAATGGCCTAATCCAGGGATGCCCAAGCTGTGGTCTGGTGGGCTTCATTCCTGTGAATTTACAAATGAGGATAAAACATATTCTTTTTAATATAAATGCATAAGCAAGTAGTTCATGTCTTGTACCTTTTAGCATACTTTTACTATTTTACTGCACCCTTTTACTATTAAAAGACCACTGCAATTCAAGAGACACTTGTTTGTCAAGCATGTACTAACTTAACGTTGTTAGAAGCTGTGTAAGCCATGGGATTTTTTTGATTTTGAGAGTCTGAATTTTTGAAGATTCTGTTTATGAGTACAGGAATCCATTTTGTGTCTGTTACATCACTTCATAGGAAAGAGGCAGAAGTCCAGAGCTTTTGTTTTATCTCTGGATACTATTGAAATTGACCCCACATCCATTCCCTCTAACTGGCCCTGAATGAGATAGCTTGCATCATTCATTGCAACCATAGCTACACAGAAATGTAAACTCACCTTTCATACACATAACTTCCAGCAATGTATCAATGATCCCCCCATTTACCGGTGGAAGCATCAATTTTTTTTTTCAAGTGAAAAACTAGCTGTATTCCTTTTTTCTGCTTAATAATGCTCAGGGAAGGAGATACCGCCGATGCAGACAGTGCAGTGCAATCTAATTTTAGTGATTTTTTTAAAATAGTAAATAGTTTAGGGCCCCCTACCCGGCCCATGCCCATCCACCCAACTAATTAAATATATTAAATGTAATTAGTTGGCACCAGGGGAGCCCCAGCACAAAATAAATGGCCCAGCCAAAATATTTTGTTTTGCACCGGACTCTCCATTGTCTTGCTCCGCCACTGATAATGCTCTTAGTCAGAATTAAAGTTTTTAAATATTACATAAACTATATAAACTAAAAACTTCTGTCAAAAAATATGCTATGTACTTATATAGAGCCCTATTCAATTGACAAAATCGCATTTGAATGAGGCCCTTGAAATCTTTGGTTTTCGTATCATCCTGTATTATGATCTGGCTCCAGAGCTGTAGGTTACAGAACCATGTTAATCATTTAGATGCTTATATTTCCAAAGTGTACATCACCAAGCCTTACAATTAAATTGCTAAGTTTATGATCATTCTTCCTGCATTGTGTGTGGGTGGAAAACTATATATATTATATTACATGGTCATACCCATATCATAAAAATCTGCATTTTCGTCATTTTATGTATGAAATTACACACTGAATTGTGTGTAAAGCAGAGTTGGAATATTGCTTTACAAGTTATTTTCAGAATGAGACATGTTTTGTTTAATTTTACAGATTTCACATGATTTTAACATAAATAGAATATTTTGACTGCATGGTTCAAACTTATTTTATACTTAAAAGTCCCATATTTATCATGTGTTTTGAAGAATTACATTTATGAAGAACTTGACTTGATAATCAGCATGTTTTTAAATGAATGGCTGAAATGATAAAAGCATTCAATGTTTCTTTAATGAGAGCAGACATTTGCCTTTGTTCCCGACAGATAAGCCATATGAGAGGAATGGACGTAACCTTAGATTCAGATTAAATCTCTATTCAGCCACCAATAATAGTAGGGTGACAACAGGATTTATAGGGTGACAACAGGACTTAATAGAAGAGCAGGTTTGAGTAGAATAACTATACCAGTCCAAGATGGAAACCATGATGTCTGCAAAATATAAGATTTTCTATAAAACTGCTTTTTTGCTTGTGGCTTACACAGTTGGTAATGTTGTTAGTTTTTAATATATGACATATGTCCTTCAAAGAATTCTGCCCATTAAAAGTGGCAATCCTTGGTTTCAGTGCTTTCAATAGAGAGTCCAGCTGTAATGGATTTGTTCGGGAAAAGGAATTCAAGTTTGCCTTCCTTCTTTAGGTAGATACAATGGACAAATTAGAAATGGCTTATCTGTTTTATCTGTCAAATCTATGTATTTCTCTCTTTCTCCCTCTCTATCTGTGTGTGTGTGTATTATATATATATATATATATATATATATATATATATATATATATAATTTGTTTTTCTTTAATTGTGCAGTCATTGTACTAGTGGAAGAATATTTGTAATTGTACTGTTTCATGTAATGTGTATTTTTTTTTTTAACTCTTTCAACTCTTCTAGGCTTGCAGTCAGAAGGTCTTTACAGAGTGTCTGGATTCACTGAGCACATTGAGGATGTAAAGATGGCCTTTGATCGAGGTGCGTTCTCACTTCTTACATCTCTCCAGATTACTGTTCACTAAGGATAAATGGTTTCTACTCACGCAATGTTGATTCAAGAGTCCTAAATATTTGTATAATAAAAAGGATTGGACCCTATTCAGTCTTTGCATTGCAGCGACATGGAAGGTTCCTTATTTTTAATATTAAAATGACCTACCTAAGGGCCTCATTCAATTGTGATTTGGCCAATTGAATAGGGCTCTTTATAAACACATAGCATATTTTTTTACAGACGTTTTTAGTTAGTGAACGTCTATTCAAAAGCAAGGTCTTCACTAACTAAAAACTTCTGTAAAAAGATATACTCTGTTCTTATATAGAGCCCTATTCAATTGTCCAAATCACAAATGAATGAGGCCCTAAGTGTGTATATGCATATCTGAACATCATTCTATTACCAAGTGCTCAATATCTCTGTTTTTACTCACTGAAACTTTCCAAATCGCCTCTGCAAATGTCCAGCCCCTGTAGCTCATGCACACAGTGTTTCTATAGTACTAGATGTACTAGCCAATGTGTCTCAGCAGATAGTTACTAAAATTCTGCTGAGGCAGTCTTTCCCTGGCTAGTACATATAGTCCTAAAGACATGAGCTACCTTTGCAGAGTTGCAGCCTTATTAAATTGCCATTCGGCCAATTGAATAGGGCTCTATATAAGCACACAGCATATTTTTTTACCGAAGTTTTTTAGTTTGTGAACATCTATCCAACAGCAAGGTCTTCCCTAACTAAAAACTTCTGTAAAAAAATATGCTATGTGCGTAAATAGAGCCCTATTCAATTGGCCGAATCGCAATTTAATAAGGCTGTTGGTTTGCAAGGTTTCGGTGAGTAAAATCTGAGCTTTTAAGCACTTGGTTGCAACATTATTTTCAAATATGCAAATAAACACCTAGTAAAATTATTTTTATATTAAAAACGGAACATTCAATTTCCCTTAAAGGTTTGATATTGATAGTAATATGCACTTCCTATTAATGGGAGCTGAAAATACTTTTGATAAAAATGTCAGATTCAGTATTTTGATAAATATATAAACTATAAAGGTTTGAAAACATATTGAAAATTTTGATTTCCTAGCTATTGCTCTTTAGGCATATCAGAAACTACTGTGTTAATTTACTAAGGCAGTCATAAGGATTATCTAATCAAAAGGTGATGAAGTCTCATCTGTACTCAAACTGGTTTTATTTCTAATGCTTGGCTACTATGGAGATTACCTTATGATTGGCTTGAAGATATCAACTGTAAGGTATGAAAAAGAAGCTGAATTTTTCTGAAGTCTTAATTTCTCTAACTCAGGATTGTTCAATTAGAGTCTTCGAGGGTCGTATTGTCATTTTATCAGGATATCTTGTATGAGTTTAGTTTGATTTGTTGGCTCAGTCAGCTTGATATATCTCTTCTCAGACAGTAATATCCTAATATTGTGTCCTGGTCAGAACTAGCCTGCTCTAAACAAATAGTTTTCATCTTGGGGACCTTTTCTGTTATGCTCCCATCACAGTGACATGCAGCGACCAGCAGGAGGCACAAATGTGGTGCGCCGAGACTTTGTTGAATTTCTTAGGGTTAGGGGTTAAGGATAGGGACAGGGTAGTGGTAGATGATAAGATTTACATAGTAACTTATTGGTGTGCAACAGAACATGTTTTACCGGGAGATACATCATGTAATTTACTGCATTTCCATCTTGCTTTGCACATCGCTATCTTACTATGTAAAGCTACCCTAATCCCCCATTCTAACTCTCACTCTAAGAACAAATTCTTGGTGCGCCACCATCGATCCACCTACTGGCCACTGCACGCCACTGCGCTCGCCAAGACATTGCAGGAAAGATCCCATCTTGGTATATTGTTTGTTTTCCATATTCGTTTGGAGAATTATTATGATACTTTTTACTATAATGAGACAACATATTTTTCAATGTTCAACAATGGAAATAAATATAAACTAAACACTACTGCATTATGATATTCTTTCCCATGTAGAAGTTTCAATTAATTATACATTAATGATGCCAACATAAGACATTGGTCACAGCCTCTAAATTGTCAGACACAAAGTTAAAAGATTGCAAATTAATCCAGATCACACCACACGCTATATATTGAAATATAGTTGAATTCAGGTCAAGTCGGAATACCAAAAAAAAAAACGCATATTGTGCAGATTTTTTGTTGACATTGCTTACTGATCTAATTCTTCTGCCATGCATGAATATGGTAATATACAGTAATGCCTGAATATGCCTTTTTTCTGACTCCCAATCCGTGTCCTGTCATCTATTCAGTGGAGCGCAAAGTCTTCCACAGCTTTTTAGACATTGTAATCCATCCACCATGTAGCTATAAAATGTTTTATTTTAAATATTTATGAAGTTGTTTGGTTAGAAAATGGTTTAACGTTTCACAAGAAGACTTGTCCTTTTACAAAATATATCCCAATACCAGGATACTGCTCCCGTTATCATCAAAATATAGCTCAATAACAATCAAAAGTGACTGTAAATTGTGACCACTTTTTAGAAAAAAAAATAACTAAAACAAATATAAAAAGTAATATAAATAATGCAAAAAGGAATATAAATATGATTAGCTACAGAAACCTTAAATATCTAATAATTTAAGTACTACTGTTATACTATATTTAAAATATGCTCTATTGAAGAATTGCACTTTATAATTTAAAAGCTGTATTTATTTATGTTTTCCAACTGTTATATACAACTGTTCTTTACTATAGACAGACATTGCCTCGATTGAGCTCATTTTTATTCTCTTGTAAAACTATGAGATTGCCACATCTTGGCTGTAGTAGCTTAAAGCTTCACATGCAATAGTCTGTCAAATGTTGGAAGCATGTCAGCAGAATTTAAAATGGTGACTCCCACTGTAGCATAATAAGATATAATGGTTTATTTTAAGGATGTATGGTATTGGTTTTACTTTCTAAAAACATCTCAAAACATGATGTTTTTGAGGAACTACACTTGATAACAATATAGGATTACAGCACACATATTTAATTAAACAGGAAACTCTGTTTTATATACACAATTTACCTAGGTTAAAATTATATTGCAGAAGATAAAATTAACTGTAATATGAAATGTGCACTTAATTCAAAGAAGCCCCCAGAGTATCATCTCTCAGCTGGAATGAACATATGTCTTCCTATTCTGTCTCATGCTGGGTGCCATGTTTTACATGGCCATGCACTATGTAAAGGGCCACTGTAGTGATGATACCGTAGGGTTTCATTTGCTTATTTTGAATTATAAAAAAACCTGTATTCGAAGAAAATTAATTTTAGCTTTTAGTGTTTTAGTGTTTAGCCACTAGTAGAGCTTCTTCCTTCTACTCACATTACGTGTCCAGGGAGAGGGAGAATCTGCCCAGGAGGCTGTCCTATTGTGGCATTCCTCTCCCACTCCTGTGACAGGGGATACTCCTAACAACTATAGAACACGCTGTGAAAGTTCTATTGATTTTTTTTCCTTCCTATATTAATTGTTTTGCTATTTAGTTATTGACTAAACAAATTAAAGTTTATTGTTAGTCTGATAGTTGCAAAATAAAAACAAACACTATGCATGTACATATTTTGCGTGTTGACTGATAAATGTATTTGCTCTCCTAGCCGCTAAATGGTTATAATAAAGTAGTTAAAAAGTAGGGCATTTGATATCATTAAAGAACCTCAGTACTTTACCTCACATGTTTGTGAAGTAAGTAACAAACTAACAGCATTAGCTGCTGTATGTTCATACAAACATGGTCATACAAAGATGCTTTTGGGCAAATTCATAGGGCCTCATTCTTTTATCGGCCGTAGGAGATGCAGGGCCGCAAGGACCGGCCGCAAGCTATTTGCCTATTCTATTCCCTTCCGGCCGGGGACTCCGGCAGGCTTGCGGCCGGCGCCTTGTTATCCCTTGCGGCCGCTCGCGCCGGAGGAAAGCCTTTGATCTTAAACGGCCGCAAGAGTTTCGGCCGCAAGAAAATCCTGGTTGCTATTCAATTGCTCCCGGAACCCTCTCTGCAAGGCTAAAACCGAGCTGCAGCTTACTTGCAGGAAAAAGGTACCGCAGGCACACAAATAAGCACATTATAAAGCCATAATAAAGCCATCCTGCACTCTGAGGAGACTATAAAGTGATTGTAGGTGTTAGCAAAAACAGCACAACATTCCCCTACACTCAAATCTGTAAATATTTTTTTTTTTTTAAATTTATGTCACATATCCATGGAAAAAGTCCAGAGGGCTTGGAGCACCTCAGACCCACCCACGCTGCGGCCGGAAAATAAACAGTTAATTAAATCTCGGATTTGGGCTGATGTGCAAGCTTGAGAGGGGGTTGCTATTAGTCCTCATGTCCCCCATTATGATCCCTAGCATTTACAGAGCTTTACAGTGCCATCTTGAATTTATTTTTGCTTTTAAAGTTTTCAGAGCTTACGGCCGGTTGCAAGATATGCGGCCGGCCGTAAGGGGATATCCTTGCGGCGCCGTCTATTTGAATTGCAAGGTAACGGGAGCCCTGCAAGGAATCGCAGCTTTGCGGCCGATTTACGGCCGATAATAGAATGAGGCCCAATGTATTTAAAAATGATTTTTTTCATATAAAACACATCCATTTTTTCTTATTGGAATATTCCCTGGTAGCTCTCATCCTGAGGGCCATATTGTCTACTTAACAGCGGAAACAGGCATGTGGGATGAGGTAGAGGGGGAAATATTTTTAAATCCCTGGACCATGTGAAATTTGAAAACTGGCCATTCTCCTGAACATGCTCATGAGAATGGAGCTTGTGTCAATAAATGCAAGCCCTGTCCTCGCAAATGTGAACCTTCACCGAAGTATCATAGATCCCGCGGTCCAGTAGAGGCATTACATTTCTTTTTATCTAACTAAAAACTCACTTTAGGACATTTTTCTACCTAATTTTTCTTCTAGACTCACTTTTTCTCAAACATATTTATTTTTTATTGTATAATAGTCTTTTAACGCACCACATATAAAGCAGGTGCTTTGTGTATTCGTTCAGGCCCTAGCCTGGTACTTATCCAAAAGCCTTTCACTTATCCACTGTTGACAGAATCAATTCATTGAGATATCAACTACATGGAACAAAAGGCACTGTTTAATATGTCATTATAGGTGCAGCTGCTGTCTTTTTTTTTTCTTTTTCTTTTAAAATCATTATATTATTTTGGAGAGCTCAGATGAAAGCACAGCAAAGAGTCCAAATATTATTGTGGCTGATGAGCAATATAATAAAACAACAATATCATAATTATTTCTTGGGATAACAGTTGAATTCAATAACCCAGATCGTCCGAGTATCTTTATATTATTAGTATTATGTGTAAAAATGCTGTGTAAAGCCACTGAATGGATAGTGTGAAATTAGTGTATTATTTAGTTGTTCCTGTTTGTATATAAGGTGTAGACAATAATATGTTTTTCCCTTCAAAATTGATTTCCCCCCAAAAGTGCTTTTATATTCATGGCTTCAGAGCTGCTAGTATTATTAGATTGTTACAAATGGCACAGATGTGAAGTGTTATGCTTAAAGGGACTCTGTCACCCCAAAATCAAGTTGTGTTTTCAGGTTATTTTTTAAAGCGCACAAAAACCTGTCTATATGTTGTGTTATCCATTTTTTTCTGAAATTAATCAATACTAACAATAGAACACAATGTGGATCAATCCTGGGAAGTTCCATGTTGTTGTTGCTCTATTTATATGCAAACAAAGCAGTTGATGCATATTAATTAGCTACTTTGATGTGTTAGTTATGATTACAACCTTCTTGTCTTTCATTGTAGTGGCAAAATAAAGATCTGCAATGTTTTCTGGCAGTTACACCTCTTTCCCACCCATACTCTGAGACACACATTACCATACTGAGCTGTACATTAGCATACAGGAGCCACATAATCAGTTCTACATATTTCAGAAATGATTTACTGAAGAGAAAAACTACTAGTACAATGTATAGGCAGCTTGTAATGCTTTACCTGTTAGGGTGATGGAGTTCCTTTAAAATGACTACCGTACTTTGAGCGCATTTGTCTCAGACAAGTCCAAACTAATATATAACAGGCTGTAGGCCTTTTTTTTTAACAAAATGTAAGTTTGGGTAATTTTAAGCTGCTCCGCAAGTATTTCAGCAACAAAATGGAAATCTGGGTAGTGACAGGATGCTTCTTGGGTGTTCCTGCTACAAAAAGGAATTCTGGGTAGTTAATTGATAGGTTGCTTAGCGAGTACCTTCGAACCACCAACTGGCCGGTGGTTTTTGTAGCAGGAACAGTGAGTGATAGGCTGCTCAGTAAGTGTTCCCGTTACAGAAAGGAATTCTGGGTAATGGCAATCTGATCATGTTTGTCTGCTGCAGCCGGGGATTGTGACTGTGAGATTGTGTCACGTAGATCTTAGTGGTCACCATATTTGTTATGGAGACATTTTTACTGTATTCTTCACACTGATTTTTCTAACCTTCTCATTTTAGATGGTGACAAGGCCGACATCTCCGGTAACACCTATCCAGACATAAACATCATTGCAGGGGCACTGAAGCTGTACTTTAGGGATCTGCCCATCCCTGTGATCACCTATGACTCATATTCCAAATTTATAGAGGCAGCAAGTAAGTGTTTATTGGCCACTATTCACGCCACAAACGGGTTGATCTTACCAATTAGAACATGTACAGAACTTGTTTGCCTACATATCTTATAATATTCAGATTAAATATAAAGCAGCAATATTTACATTTAAATTTCATAATTAGAGTATGTTTTTAACTTCATGATGTGTATAAGTATTTTACATAAGAATGCGTATTTTAATTTATTAACTTTAATTATTAGTAATTATTCCAAAGCAATGTTTTTAGAAAGTAAAAAAAAAATACAGGCTCTAATTTTTGACTTTTATATGCATTTATGCTGCAGCTGAATCTATCGTTTTAGTTTCCAGTGATCCACTTCCTGAGATGTAATAAGTGAGGAAGTGTCTATCTGCACAATGGGAATCTGGCAGCAATTATCTGCCAGTGCTCCCATTAGTAATTCTAAGCTCATCAGTTTACTAGGACATGCCCTCTTTAAACAGATGCTGCAAGAAGCAGCCTAGTAAAGATAATGGTAAACCTGCAGTAAAGAATAAAGTATATACAAAAAATGTGAAGGCTGTGCATATATTTCTTCTTTTATTTTTTTGGCTTTCTAAACATTTTTCCCGTTATCACTTTAGTTATTCAAAAGACCATATAGAAATAAATTACTGCAGTGGCCTTTTAATAAAGTTTTTGGTTTACTTTCTAAAGCATATTGCCAATTTTATAAAGTCTAGTTCTTTAAAAGAGTATAATAGGCTCATAATAACGTAAAAGTGAGACAGCAGTATGTTAAGAAATGCAAAGTACACAAATAAATATAATCTCATATTACTGTTCTTAAATAATATGAGCAGCAGTATTAGATAACTGAAAAGATCCTCCCTCTCACCTGTTTTATCTCATGCATTTTCTGTCATATTGGGGGGTCATGAAGGAAGAAGAATAACATGCCCAAGTGAATAATAATAATAGTATCTCAAGACCAAAGTATTTTATGGTTATTCTTTTTTTTTTATATACCAACTGGGTATGCTCTGGGCATGGGGGTCGTGATAGGGAATAAGTAATCATGTGAGATAAAGCAGTGGTGTGTTTCTGCTTAGGCCCATGAAGCCCAGGCCTAGGTCAGTACGAATTCAGGGGGCAGCAGGCTGCCAGGCTTTGCCAGTACACTGCAATGGGATATAGTGTGAAGTGCAAGAGAAATATTGGCATTGTCATTATGAGAGAAATAGGATGTTTTCTTATAATTTATGCTTAAAATCTTTCAAACCCAATTATCTAACATTTCAACTCACAATTTTAATAACAGCTAGTTGCAATTATAGTTATTTATCTGTGTACTTTCCATTTCATTAATTGGGACCTTAGCTGTGTCACTTGAAGTTATACCTACATATGCCCATCCACAGCAATACTGTCTTGGTCTAAAATAATAATATAATAATGGTATGTTAATACCATATTTACGCAAATCTAATGCGCACCTTTTTTGTTAAAAATCAGGTCCCAAAGTCAGAGCGAGCATTAGAATCAATGGCGCACGAGATTCAATGTTTTCGGGGGTTAACATCAAATCTAGTGCGCCATTGATAACATTGATGCACAGAGAGCCCCACGCAGAGCCTGGCACCCAGAGAGCCCCAGCACACTGGCACACAGAGCCTGGCACACAAAAGTGTAAAGAAAAAGAATAAAAGAAAAAAAAAAGGAAAGCACAGTGCAATAAAGAATGTTGTTGTTGTGGCTAGGTAAATGTACATTTGAGTTGCCAGTAATTCAGCTCTATTGTTTACTAAACCTTTTTGTGGTACTATTGCGGACAAAAAATTTACCCCAAAATGGCAGAGAAACAGAAAAGGATGTCATATGATGCAAAATTCAAACGCAGAGTTCTTTCTGCTGAAAAAAGGGAAACGGACAAGCTGGAAGAGAGTTCTTGTACAAATGACAAATGTGCATTACATTTGCCAGCAAAAACATTTTTTTAATTCATGGGTACCAAACTTGGGGTGCGCATTAGATTTGATGGAGCACTACATTCGCGTAAATACGATATAATATTATAATAATGGCACAGAGTGCAGTATTTATGCACAGCATATCATTCTGATATATTGTTACAGAGTGATGTATTTTTACAGTCTTTAATCTGTCACTATTCATGAATTTTCCAATTAAAATTCAATTTGAGTTAATTTTTTCCTAATTTAGTCAATTCCATTTATCAGATGTGATAGTCAGGACCTTCCCGCAGGCAGTCCCTGCTTCCTTTGATCTTGTAACATGCCCAGATTTAAATGCCCAGAGCATATCTCTACTGGATTAGTTGAACAAACGGCTCATTGTTTTGAATGTTATTAACAAAATTGAATTTTCTTGCAATAAATTTACATCAAAATTAAAAAAATTTTTATCATGCCAGTCTTTTTTATTTTGCGTATGACATTCACTGAAAACAATAGATCCAGAGCCCCATAGAGGCAATGATCTATAACTGGCAAGAGATACAGTGTGTCCTTAGTTGGTAGATCAGAAAGGCTGACTGATGATAATTGATAAAGTAATTGTTATTACATATAATTTTAAATAACATATTCAGAACTTCTGCAGTGTTTGTATGATCATGCAAAGTACATTATCAGATTAGCAATGATCCTATTGAAAATATAATCAGTTATAAGGTTAGATAGTCTATAGGTGTACTTCTTATCAGTGGAACAGACCTGCATTATCTGATTTACTGATAGCATACACACGCAGTCACATTTGACTTTTTGCCCTCTAACCAGCATTACAGTCAGGTCCATAAATATTGGGACATCGACACAATTCTAATCTTTTTGGCTCTATACACCTCCACAATGGATTTGAAATGAAACGAACAAGATGTGCTTTAACTGCAGACTTTCAGCTTTAATTTGAGGGTATTTACATCCAAATCAGGTGAACGGTGTAGGAATTACAACAGTTTGTATATGTGCCTCCCACTTTTTAAGGGACCAAAAGTAATGGGACAGATTAACAGTCATAAATCAAACTTTCACTTTTTAAAACTTGGTTGCAAATCCTTTGCAGTCAATTACAGCCTGAAGTCTGGAACGCATAGACATCACCAGACGCTGGGCTTCATCCCTGGTGATGCTCTGCCAGACCTCTATTGCAACTGTCTTCAGTTCCTGCTTGTTCTTGGGGCATTTTCCCTTCAGTTTTGTCTTCAGCAAGTGAAATGCATGTGCTTTAACTGCAGACTTTCAGCTTTAATTTGAGGGTATTTACATTCAAATCAGGTGAACGGTGTAGACAAAACTGAAGGGAAAATGCCCCAAGAACAAGCAGGAACTGAAGACAGTTGCAATAGAGGTCTGGCAGAGCATCACCAGGGATGAAGCCCAGCGTCTGGTGATGTCTATGCGTTCCAGACTTCAGGCTGTAATTGACTGCAAAGGATTTGCAACCAAGTTTTAAAAAGTGAAAGTTTGATTTATGACTGTTAATCTGTCCCATTGCTTTTGGTCCCTTAAAAAGTGGGAGGCACATATACAAACTGTTGTAATTCCTACACCGTTCACCTGATTTGTATGTAAATACCCTCAAATTAAAGCTGAAAGTCTGCAGTTAAAGCACATCTTGTTAGTTTCATTTCAAATCCATTGTGGTGGTGTATAGAGCCAAAAAGATTAGAATTGTGTCGATGTCCCAATATTTATGGACCTGACTGTATATTGATCAGTGAAGGAAGTAAACAATTATTATTATGTGAAAAAGAAAAAAAGTACAAGATAGGCACTCGATATTTAGGCTAGGTTAGGCTTCTCTATTTTCTATATTATTCTTTAAAGCCTGTTGTGATCTGTCCAACTTGGGGAAAAACACTTTAATATGACTTTAAAATAACTGAACATGTCACCTCACTAATGATAATGCTTTCATATTATTCAATATAGCCTCATATCTATTTCACTTATATTGGACACGTTTAATATTACATATTGTTAAATGTCACATATATCTTGCCATTAATAAGTACAATACTTAAATTATTCCAATAGGCATCATTTCATCCCCATTTTCATACATGAAGTATGAAAGTCTGTTTTACTATTTCCCATGAGTCTGTGTCACACAATGGATTCATGTATAACAGGCTACAGAAGCACTACATGTCAGCCCACTTTTTGGTATTATCATGCTATGGTGAACAATAAACAGGGCAAATGTTATTTTAATAGTCTTCTGTAAGTGAGAGTTTATGGGCCCTATATGACCATGGTGGGATCATGTGGCCCTGGGGCTTCATGAAGTCTTCAGACACCTCCTATGCATCCCCAGTCTGTTCTCTAGAGCAGTGTTTCTCAACAGCCTCTCCTAGGGTTGGTGCCAGTGACCTTATTTGTCTGTCCCCAGGGATACCATTACCATTAGTCACAGTTATAGATAGATTATAGTCAAACTTCGAATCACTTAAACTGTACTCTATACAAATCATTGCAGAGCTAGATAGAAATTGAGTCAGTCACATGAAGTATCACCCTATTAACATGTTCTGGATCTCACAGTCTGCCCTTATGAGAACTGTAAGGTGACCACCTGGTCCCCATATAAAAAAAGGTTAAGAACCATTGCCATACAGTATGAGAACATGTCTCTTTCCATGAGAGATAAAGTAGATTATATATGGTTGAACTAGCACATTACTCTGTTGTACTCCAGAACATATATATTTATTATCTATACCTTGGTTACCAATGGATCCACATCTATCTCATTCCCACAGTAGTGTAGGATTGCCAGTCACTGCTCTAAGGCGTGCCATATTATTATAACCATTTCTCTCATACATTGTCACATTCCAGTTAATATGCGACAGTGATAAGTATTATTTCAGAGGGAGCATTTCTTTGCCTATAATGCATCAAGATTTTCTGTATCATCATTTATAATGCTGTGGTAAAGTACAATAGGCAAGTTACAAAGCTAAAACAAATTATGAGGTATGGTGACATACAATACAAAGGGCCTCATTCAATTGCAATTTGGCCAATTGAATAGGGCTCTAAATAAGCACATAGCATATTTTTTTTAAAGAAGTTTTTAGTTAGTGAAAACTTTGCTTTTGGATAGAAGTTTAATAAATTAAAAACTTATTTAAAAATATATGTTATGTGTTTATTTAGAGCCCTATTCAATTGGCCAAATTGCAATTGAATGAGGGCCTATGTCAGCAGACAATTTGGTATAACAGAGGGGAGGTCCCTACTCCAAAGAGCTAACAATCACGAAGGTATAGTTGTGGTGAGACAGGAGGATAACTGGTGCTTGATGGTAGTGACTAAGGCAGTGCTCAAGGGGGTTTCAAGATACTATGGCCCTCATTCAATTGCAATTTGGCCAATTAAATAGGGCCCTAAATAAGCACATAACATATATTTTTTAAAGAAGCTTTTAGTTAGCAAGCATCTATCCAAAAGCAAGGTCTTCACTAACTAAAAACTTCTTTAATAAATATATGTTATGTGCATATTTAGGGCCCTATTCAATTGGCCAAATCGCAATTGAATGAGGGCCTGAATATCTGTTAGGAGTTTCATTCACTCTACAACATTATTGTAATGTCATAGTTTCTCTGCAGTTCAAATTCCAAGAGATCTAGTATCAGGGAAATACCTGTTTTAGGACTCTGGAAAAGATTGGCTGATGACTAGTCAGATATAGTATTATAAGCAAAATAAATATATTTTATATTTTTAGAAATATCCAACCCAGATGAAAGATTAGAAGCTGTACATGAATTGCTGATGCTGCTGCCTCCTGCACACTTTGAGACCCTCCGATTCCTAATGATCCACCTCAAAAAGTAAGTACTTTAGTAACTTTGAGATGCAGATTTGTAAAATGCAATATCTTAAATATTTGCTGTTTGGAAGTACTTGCATGTCTAATATACTACACGTCATCTTTTCTTTATAAGGTAACTAGTGGAAAACACTACAGGCCAGATTTTGAATTTAAATTATTTACCTGATTCTAGACTTTCTTCAGTGTTAGCAGTTCATACTAAACCCTCATAAACAGCCTATACTCTTAAAGGACTTTTGTACTGCTTATATAATTGTAGTTAAAGATGGACTGTTGGCAGCCCTCATAAGACTAAGTTACCCACCACGGTCCATATTATGAGCGCTACACAAGCTGTGTAATTCTGCATGTTTCAGATGGTAGTCTTTAAAGCCTAGTCTGCTATTAACCTTTTGGTGTTATCCACCCTTTGTGGGAGTTGAGGAAAAAGTTATCAAATGTACTCATCTGATTGATGAGAATATTCAAGTCATTAATATTTTCTAATATTTTCCCAAGAAACATAAGACTATTCGAGAATTTTATAGTCACATTATTGCACTAAATCCATGTGCTTTGTTTAAAAAAAAACATCAAAGTATTTTGTTTATATTGGACCATTGATTAATTATTACTGTTGATTTTAGGGTTGCAATGAACGAGAAAGACAACTTGATGAGTGCAGAAAATCTTGGCATAGTGTTTGGACCTACACTGATGCGCCCGCCGGAGGAAAATGCTCTGACATCCTTAAATGATATGAGGCACCAGAAGCAAATTGTGCAGATTTTAATACAAAATGAAGATGTTTTATTCTGAGCCTATGAAGGATTCCCATTTGCCACCACTGCTTTAGATGATTAGTTTAAAGCAAAGATGTACATTGGAAAGTCCACTAGCTGGACATTGGTTTCTGCCATATTGCAGATTCATGCCAAATTGTTTAATGAAACAATATGTCTCATAGACATATGAGTAATATCTCCCTTAGGAGAGGAGGAGAGGTTATAAGAATTCTAGCTGAGCTGTTTCTTTGCCTTTCGTTGCCCTTAATGTTATTAAAATAAAAGTATTCTTGTCAAAAAGTTACAAAACTTTATTTTTCAATTGCATTCAAATTGAATTAAGTAATGTTGACCAGACATAGCTTTTTTTAAATAAAAAATATTATCTGCACTGTAATGTGTACATTTTTACTTGTACATAGTCAACTGTTAAATTTGTGTTTATTTAAAGAGGCCGTCCCACATTGTCACAAACTACAAAGAAAAGTATAATTTGTTTTAGAAAAAAATCCATAATTTGATTTTTATTAAACTGTCTTAAATATATTATTTTCTTTGGATTTGTTAAATTCACATTTGCTTTCAGATGACTGCCACCAAAGATTTCTATAAATGTAACATATTTATTTACCATAAAAATAGCAAACATTTACTATGTTGCTTTTGATTGACTATGGGGCTGCCTTTTTAAATTAAATATTTGTCTGAAAAAGTGTTTCTCAGTACAATGACCCAATTTGCCAAAACTCTCACCGTCTCCAGTTGTGTGTATTTTTTTCTAAGTTTTGCATCACTTTGAATTAAAAATGTAATAGTAGATTTTGTACAGTTATCTACCTAGTACAACGTCCTCCTAGTTTCTCTACCTGTGACATGCCACTCAATAAATACTTGAACTGTTATAGGAAAAAAAAAAGAACAATATGAAAAAATGAGTATGTTCAGAAATGAACATAGGTTTAGCCAATTACATAGAGCGGATGTGTTTTATTGAATTTCCATTGCTTCATCTGCAAAAAACCTACAGTAATAATATTTACCACCAATGTTGTGAGTGACATGGGACATGATCTTCTGGGCACTGAGATTCCACAACTATGGAATTGAGCAGGTGCTAATGTTCTGTACAGTGTATATTAGTGACATTATAGGACAATTGTAGAGTTGAACCACCTCCTTAAAAATGCTGTGTACCCCGAGGGTAGTAGAAGCACAGAACAGGGTCAATGTTCTGCTGGACATCTTCTGGCCTGCAAAATACTGACACATTAGCACTTTTTAACTTCCATTTTTAAAAGATAAGTTTAGATTGGTATTGTTTTTGTTGTTATATAATATCATACATTTATATAAAATGTTGGTGAGTTATGTTTCTAATTTTGTTTCTTGAAGAAAATGTAAGAATGTGTGAGGTTTTGTGATGTACCCCTTGGTCATTCTCTCTTGACAATAAAATGGCATTGACAGAAATAAGAATTCAGACTCATTAAGACTGTCTGCTAAGCCTTGTAAGACCCTTAGTTCTGCTGACTCTACAAAAATGCAAGATCTTTTTATATGCTGTGTTTAAACATTTCTAAATTTGTATCCTCCAGTCATGCTAATCCGGTTTGGTGATCCCAAATTAAGTTTATTATCCATATAATCCTCTAATATGTTAATTGAAAAAGCGCATTTCCCTTGTCCTGGCAAAAAATTTGTGACTTTAAAAATAATTTTTTTTTTATACTTGTGATGTTCCGTACATTTAATTGAATTTTGTCATGCTGCATAAACTATTCTTTTTATATTTATACCAGAATACTTTTTCTGTATTGAATTGGGATACAAAAGAAACACAATTATTCAAAATAAGATCAGCTCAGTGCAATAATTGCAGCTATGGTCCTATAAAGAATGTAAACTGTCATTACAAACTTTTTGAACTGCATAATGCTAATGTAATAAATAATTAATCCCAAAGCAAATACTAACAGGTATTAAGTACAAGTAGACATCCACATTGCACTTATTTATTGTTTTCTAGCATAAATAAAATGTCATAAAAAGTGATTATTTGAAAACCGGCTTTAGATTTTAGTGCTAGATTTCCAATAGTAAGCACTGAATTTTAAGTCTGTTAGTCTGAACTTTTTTTTTTATTATCTCATTTTATTTTTAAGTATTTGAGTTGGGTGTGGGCATTGTTGTACATATACTCCGTATAAACGGTGAAGAGACAATGAGCATAGTCCAGCAACTTTACCATGTCGTATGGATGATACCCCAGAGCATGAGTAGTTATACAGATAAATTACTGCTTCTATAATTACATTGGTGGATGACATATAAATAGATCTCGTGATTTTTTAATATCTGACTTGTATGAGTTCTGTGTTTGTCTACCTAAAATCATATAATGTGTACCGGTTTAGGTCTGCCCTCTGTAGCTCATAAATACACAGACTGTCAAGTGCAGTGTTTCAAATTAGCCAATCATTGACCTCTCTCAAGCAGTGTATTGCATAATGTTGCCACTGATTAGTAATGTTTGAGGCAGAACCTTTTTTAAGCACTTCTTAAAATAATGTACATAAAAGTAAATAGATTATATTCCTAGTGAAATCCACCTTACATGTGCCTTTAAGTCTTCTTTGTCAGTACCCAGTGAAAACAAAGCTCACTAAGTAATTCTATGGGGAGCCAGTCATTTGACCTACTTGGGGTATGTATAAAAAAGCACATTTTCTTCTCTTCTCCTTACTATATATATATATATATATATATATATATATATATATATATATATATATATATATATATATATACATTGGATGGCATTTTCAGCCACCTTTCTGCCCACGATAACATACTTTGTGTCAGGTCTCTAATAAGTGACGCTCTAATCACCTTACATGCACTCTAAGCTCTAGTATATCTGGCCCATACAATTTTACTTTAGATAAGTGCTAAGTGGTCCATCTAGTTTAACTTGAATGCCTCTAAAATATTTGTGCTGCACAACACCCAATCTAGCAATCTATCTTATTTTAGGATCTGAATGCTCTACATCACAATACCTGTGCAGACTTTACAGTAGGAAACTAGTGCTTCCTATAGTCTTGTAACAGCAGCTATCTTCTAAAGATTAAACTCAAATTGAATCCCTGCAAAAAAAAAAAAATCTAAATAATGAATCAAAACGGTATTGGTTTAGAAATCACATTATTTAAATATATTAGCCCTATGTTTTTGTTTTGCTTTATCATTATTCTATTAGGTTTTGCCTCTAATTTACCATTCCCTGCTGCTTTAAGACCGATGCTTTCCTGCAATAAAATAATTCCAAACTTTGTTTCAAAATGTTTTTGAAGGGCCATATTTTCTTTTCAACAACATTAACAGTAATTATTTTAGAAAGTAAAAGAAAAATACAGACATTTATGCATTCTCTATTTATACGTAAGTTTCCTTTTTTAGCTTGATTTGTCACCAAGGAAGGGCCTTAGAAGCAGTTAAGATTTTCATTCAGTTGAAAGGGCATAAAATCTGGAGAACAAGCTTTAATAAAACCAACATATCTGGACACCGGGTTCCTTCCCCACTGTCTGAGTACAGCAATGGCGGTCACCATCCAGTGGTCATGGGGACAGTCTATGAAACTGAGAACATGTTTAACAAAGTTTAACATGATTTACTGAATTTCCATCAAGCTTTGCACTGGTTTACGTCCAGTTAACTGTTGCTAAATTGCTCTATAATCTATCTATAGTGATCAATAGTGATGGTATACATAAAGTTTTAGACTATCCTCATCCTTGAGGACCAGCAGATAACCTCTGAGGAACTGCCACCTGTCCTAGCGGTTGGGAACCAGTGCTATACCTGATTATTTTTTTATATAATAAGGGCTGTATTTAATTTTTCTAAAATATGTTGCCCGTAATCAAGTCTTTTTCTTCAAAATCACATAGTATAAATATGCAACTTCAGTGGCCCTTTAACATTTGAGCTGGTGTGAAGAAGGCCTGTACTCCATTGCTTCTGCCACTGGCAAGGAGGCTAATAATATACTAGAAGACACAAGTCACTATCAAGTAGTGTATTTATAAGAGGGTGTGAAAGCTATTCACTCTTACAAGGTATCCTTACCTCGCTTAGCAGAAGTTCATTAGTTTGAATTTGCTTTTGCCATGACCTACCCTACTGCCAAAATGTGTTTTTTATTATTATGTTTTTTTGTGTTCTATTGTTTTATTCATGTATTTTGCAGCGTGCATTTAAAGCGGTTTTGTTTTGTCAAATGAGTGTAATTTATGAAAATGTAAAATCATGAATGAAAAAATAAATGTGAGGATATTTAATATACTTGACTTCTTTGATTTGCTTTGGAATTGCTGTAGATGGGTATCGAACAGATAGCTCTGAGGCCGCACATGGGTCTCCATTAGTTAATCGGCAGCTCACTCAATAGCATGATTTTACACTAATTTATTAACCTGTTTAGCAGCCTCATTAAATTAGGGCTAAGTTTTAAAACTCCAAATTTACGTGTTATGGGTATTAAATTAGCCCTGTAACATTGCTTGCAGCGGACTTGCGTGTTAACACGCAGGGCGGCCGAGAATAGGCTACATACTGAGCAACGTTGAACTTTGCGTCCGTAAATCCTTTGATCCGACGAGCCCGTAACCGCTACTTCAATTCAGCTATTAAATTGCAACATGGTCACTTACAGCCTGTAACACGCAAATGGAGCCCAAAGGTCAACGTGTGCTCGAGAGCACACGCAAGGGGGGTAAAGTCCAATATGTAGCACTTGTAATGCAAATAACATCACTCTACTGTACATTTATTATAAGGGAAAGTGATGTTAGGTCTTAGAATTAATAGCACAACATTCTCAAGCCTGTAAATCGCCCCCCGAAAAATACTTTATTTCATGTTAATATTTTGTTATATGGATCCCTGCAATCAATGTGTTACGACATATACTGTAACTCGCATGTGATAGAATATCATATTTACAGCTTTATTAATATTGCATTATATCTGGAATGTGGGTCCGATCACAAACTGTAATTGAAGCCTGTAGACGCTCACAATCTCTTTTTCCATTGGCTCCATTTGAACCCGTAACTACGCGCTTGCTTAATTGTTTGCGTTCGAGCATGCAACTCCGACGGCCGAGAACTGGTTAATATATCGTCTCTCGCTCGTCGCTCGCAGCCCATTCTAATTAAATAGGGACAAAAAACGGCCAAACTTCAAGCACGCAGTCCTTACGTGCAAAACGTTGGATTTACGAGGCTAGAATTTAATATGGCCCTAAATGTTGTTGATAATGCTTATTAACATGTGTTAGTACTAAATACATAAGATCCTAAACTCCCCACTCCCTTCTCTCTCATCTCTCCTTACTTGTATCACATCGCTCTCCAAGTCTTCATCACATTCTAAAAATACTTTTTTTATATTTTCAAGAGTATATTTGTAATATATGACTACACAGGCCCTTTAAAAGACCATTGTGATAAACAAATTAAATTTGCTGCTATTGAAGAACTACTCGTGAAAATAGGCACCAGGTTTTTGTTGTTTAGTCAATCATTCGTTTCCTTTTTATTCCATGACCCTTTGAAACTAAGCATGCCATGCGAGGCGTTGAGGCACAAGCTCGCAAAAAAATGACTTTAACGGCCGAACCACCGAACTGGAAAAGACCTCGAAAACACACAAATATGTCTCCAATTCACTTACACACAGCACAGGGGGAGAGCCAGGGAGCCTGTGAGTGAGGTTGCAATTTAATTTGAGGCATATTTTGTCTTTTTTAACGTTCGAAAATCATTGAAGCAGGAAAAAAAATGACAGCCGAAAAAAACGTAAAAATTCTGAAATAAGATGAAAACGAGGCTCAGCAAAGCCAGGCACGCAGAACATAGAAAAAACACAACGCAAAAGATGCACGCAGGACACAGATGAACCCACGTCAGACACGCGGGACTTAGAAAATACACGACGCAAAAGACCGTAACACTCACACCAACAATGCCAGGTACGCGGGACACAGACGAACAATGCCTGGCACGCAGGATTAGGAAAATACACAACGGCAAAGACAGTAACACTTACAACAACAACGCCAGGCACGCGGGACTTAGAAAATACATAACGACAAAGACAGTAAAACTTACACCAACAATGCCAGGTACGCGGGACACAGACGAACAATGCCAGGCACACAGGATTAGGAAAATACACGACGGCAAAGACAGTAACACTTACACGACAACACCAGGCATGCAGGACTTTGAAAATAAAACCAACGGCAGTCAGCGTGCGCCAAGCAAACATTCAGCAGAGACATAGAGGAGAAATACACAGGGAAGGGCCAGGGGGGAGATGGTGGAAAGAGACACATGGCATTCCCATGCACAAAAGTTGCAAGGCCTGTAATGAGCGGTGAAGTAGATGGGAGGAGAGGTTTGCAATGAGCGCCAAAGGTGCTCATTGCGAGCCACAAGATGAGCGCCAAAGGCGCTCAGTGGGGGGCTTGCAATGAGCGCCGAAGGTGCTCAGAGGGGGCAGAACATCGCATTGTGTGGCAAACAGCATTTCCAGGCTTCAAATTTTATTGCAGTCATTTTTGACGGGCAAGTCGCTAGTTTCTTATAAAAGTGAAAAATGTAAATTTAAAGTGATCCTTTACCTCTAAAGTCATATCTATGTTTCCTGCATTATGAATTAATCCAATAAAAGAGAAACAGTAGTGTACGAAAACAATTTTCTGCAAAATAAACATTAAACGTACCCTAAGGTTAATACCCCTGAAAATCCCTACTCAAATTAGCATAAAATCCATAATTCCTTTATGCTAATCACAGGCAGCTATAACATTGTTTCAATCTGTGATGCAGTTTGTGCAGCAAGACATCATGAAATGTGTAGTCTTGTTTTTCCCCTGAACAAGGAAGCAAGGAGGAGCTCAGACATTGCTATGTGGATATCTGCATTGTGCTTCTGTTGGCTTGAAGGTTAGTAAAATTATTAAAAAAAATTAGTTTCGATTGGTAGGTACACTGCACCTATAGAAGCAGCTCTGGGGATGTGGAAAACACATTTTATTTTTAAATAAAATAAACCTGTATGTGTATAGCATGACTCAATGTAATGTGTGTTTCTGATATAAGCAGCATGTGTTAGATTAGAGAAAGGTAAAAACAGGGAAACCTGGATATACCTTTAAATCAACACTGCTGAGGTGCCACACATAGTATAAGGGCAGATTCAATATATAAAACAGAGTCATCAACTAAAGTCCTTAAGGGACAGTTTATAAAGTGTTTTATACTAAATGCATCAAATATTTATTTTCTTGAATTACCGTATTTATTTTCTAGTTGCATTAGTCTCTGATGTACCATGTACTAATGCAACTAGAATTTATATGCAAATGAGTGGCTCATACATATTAATTAGCTGCTTTGATGTGCTAATTAGGATTACAGTCTGCTTGTCTTTCTAGCTAGTTGCCGAAACAAATCCCCCCAATGTTATCCACCCTTATCAAGCACTTTGAGCTGCACAGTAGCCTACTGGAACTACAAAATAAATTCTGAATATATCAGAAATGATTTACTGTAGAGTAAAACTGCTGGTACAATGTATAGCCAGTTTTTAATGCTCTTTACAATTATATCAACTTCCTGTTGGGGTGACAGAGTCCCTGCAATACATAGGCAACTACAACTAAACTGGGAACAAGCTTTGCCCTTTAGGAAGTAGAAAAAAACAAAGCAAATACATACTTTGCTTGCCTGTTCTGTGTTTATTCATTTCCTGTATATTGTTTTTAGGTGTTTACAGTGTCTGGTTATAGGAACCGTATACCAAAGTAAACATTTTTTTGCATTTTGCAGGGGCTACATTGTGCTTTGTTAAAGGCTCTATTTCCTATAAATAATATTATCATCACAGCCCTATTCACTACTCTGGTGCCCCTGCAGTAACCTAAAGGGACATGAAAGGCTCCTTGATTAAGCTCGGTATATAATACCCCTGTGTATCTATTTACTTTTATGTACTTTATTTTAATAAGAAGTGCTTATGAGCTCTATTTTTACTGCCTAAAATCAAACAAATAGTCCCTGTATGGGTCTACCCACTGCAGCGTATGCAGACACAGACTCTGCATGGCAGGATGTGCAGTGTAGTGCCCTAGCCTATTAGAGATCATGTCTCACCAGCATTTTGCAGAATGTTGCTGAGAGATGGTCACTGATTGGTTAGTATGATACACTGTGTATGCAAATGCTGCAGTGAGCAGACCCATACAGGGACTATTTGTTTGATTGTAGGTAGTATATACAGAGTTTATAAGCACTTCCTAATAAAACAAAGTACATAACAGTAAATATATACATAGGTATTTATATACCTACTAAAATCCAGAAAGCGTCCATATCCCTTTAAAGGTTCTCTTCTTAATGTGATCCTATCTGATCTATAAAATTCCACGTTGCCTTCTCATACTTTCAAAACTTTAGACAAGTGAACCTGGAATTGGGACTGGGCCGCAATCCTCAAATAAATCCACTGCAACGTTCAGCACAAATAATTCTAGCGCCTGTTCAGCAAAGACAAATGCATTTAAAGGGGAAGTTTACAAGTAGCTTTTATGTGAAGTAGTATATTTTTAGAAGTTCAAATATATGTATAAAAGGTATAGTTTTGTATATTTGGTGATATGAGTTGTTGAAGATAAGAAAACATAAATGTAATTGTCATAATCATAGTTAGTACCCCACTAACAATCACTCAGTCAAACCCGCAAAACTGGCCTTAGAACTCCATTGGTTTTAGCACAGCTTGAACATTACGAGCGCTAAATAATTAAAGTTACACAAAATCGAGATTCTATTGGACCCGTACCTCTAGCTTGCAAATGAAGTATAACCCGCAACTGAAAAAAGTATTGTGTTTTTGTCAAAAATATTATGAGTACCAAATAGGACTTGCAAGGGCCTTTTCAAACACTTATTAAAGCTGTAGCAGCAATTAAACACACAATACAGTACTTTAAAAACACGGGGAAGCATGTAAACACATTAATTAATTAATTGCAGAAATATGCAGTTAAAAATATTTTTTTAAATGTTATTTCAGATTAATATAGATCCTGGCACTCAAGGGGTTAATACATATCATGAAACCCACATGGGCAAAAACAGATACTCTAATGCATTTTATAGAGTGCTAAAATGATTTTTTGCAGGCCCGATCAGCAAATATTACTTATCGGTACTAATTAATTATTAGCCTCCGATTGCAGATTACGTGTAACTTCCATGTTTTACTGACATCATGATGACAGACTCATTTACTATTGTCTGTGTCTAAGAAGTAAATTACAAGCTTGCTTAAATATTGTCAGATCATATGATTATGCCCCCTGAAATCAGATTCAAAAAGGCAGAGTTCAGCCTTGAGATCGGAATTTGTAAGCTGGATTCAATAGAATTCATCTAAACATTTATTTAAAAAAACACCCACAGCCAAAAGTATAAGTTCAAGGCATTTGCAAAGAGATAATAGATTATGGCTCATGGAGAAGTAAGCGGCAAACTAGGCAAGTTCCACAACTTCAAAGAAACTGGCAATTATAAAACATTTTAAAAAATCATTGCTTTATAGATTTTGTTTAAAAATCAACCACAAAGTCTTTTCTGAGAACCTTTTGTAAAAAGTTTCAATATAAGAATTGCACAATCAAATCAGCAGTAGCCTGACAGGTATATCCAGGACTCAAGGGGTTTGCACTCAACTCAGGAAAAATGCCCAATTGTTTTTACCCTTATCAGCATCTTTAAAGGGCCATTAAAAGTAATTTGTATTTTCAACTTAATATTAGGTGATTTATTAAAAATGTACTGTGCAGCAAGACAGCAGACATTTCTACTCATCGACCAACCGGTTGTTTCAGCCGCTACTGGCTTGATAAAAACCAAGAGCCTCATTCAATTGAGGCATCGGGAGATCCAGGCTTCCATAATGGAGGCCGTAACTTATTTTGCTATTCAATTGGCGTCTTTTTGTGGGCTCCGATCAGGTTACAGATTCCAGCCTCAGATTCCTTGCGATAGTTAACATCACAAGTTAATGCCCCTCCAAGCCGGAAGAGTTCAGCACGCTAAAATCGCAAATCTCTACTCAATTGCTCCGATTGCCCTCTTGCTAACCACCTCGCCAAGACCGCAAATGGCAAAAGTCGGTCGAAAGACTCGCAAGGGGCTTAAAGACATGTCCGGAGCACTTTAAATGCAAATAAAAAAATCAATACTGTACTTCAAAATTTGGGGAAAATGATGAAAGACATAAGAATTAATTGCACAACAGTCTTAAGAACGCAAATCAGCAATCAAAATTAAATTTATTTTTATGTTTCAATTCGGGGTTAGATCGATCTCAGGAATCAATGAGTTAATAGATATCAGGCCACACACATGGACTATAACATTGTCCTCATTCATTTTAATTTTTTAGTACTTTGCAGATTTGCGGGTCCGATTGCATATCGGATCCAGAAACGCTAATTGATTGACATGTCAGTTCCATGGGTTAGGGCCTTCATGATGACGGTCTCATTTTCTATTGGCGGTCTCTGCACAGGAGTTACGACCTTGCTTAATTGATCATGTTCAAGCTTGCCAATGCTACATACAATGGCATGGTGTACGATTTTTGCTATCAGCCCCTAACTTGGGGTCTTGCCGAATTGAATAGCACCGTAAGTTGAGCACGAGGCAGGCCCGCAGACATATGCACCGGAACTTGCGGCCTCCGAATTGAATGAGATTTCAAGTGAGACCATTGTGCTATTAAATAAGTGTCTCATTCAATTCCCTGTTTCGTAAACGTACACAGGCAAAAGGTGCCCAGTAACTTTCCCTAACTATTTGCTAAGTTTCACATTAGCAGCAGAGCAAGTCTCTAATTGTTGCGATGCCTGTTTACTATGGTGAAATTCACCATCTCAACCTCAGCAAAATACTTTTGCAGCACCTGCAAAGCTTAGTGAATCAGGGAGACTCTTCATTTGTCAAATTTGTTATTGCCATGAACCCCCTCCTACTTGTGTCTATCAGGGGCGTGTTCAGCTCTACCTGTTTTCTGGACTAAAAATAAAAGCTGCTTCAGACTGAGCATGCTATGATGGTTCATTCACCGAGCATTGGCCTATGGGCAGCTGCAAGCATGTTAGAGAGCTGTTACCTCTGTTTATGCAGTGGGAGTGGAGCTGATAATGTCATTGGTCAGGGCCAGTGATATCAGCCCATTCTGCTTCCAATACTACTAAGAAGGCAAGTGGGTGACTCAGGTTAAGACAAGTTGGTAAAGAACTTAGTAGTGTGCTACTAGGGATCAAAGAGTTACAACCAAGCACAAACACACAGGGTCCCTATGCACACCTACTTATTTTCAAATCTCCTTAGAGACAAATTTTAAAACAGAACCTTTAATTCATTAAACCTAATCAGACAAAGCATTGTTATCTAAAATGAAATAACATGGATCCAAAATCGGGAAATAGTATATAGCCAAACTGCTAAAATAAAGTGGCTTTGGCTGTACTTAAAGTGCTAGTGCTCCTATCACATATATAGTTGTGGATATTTGTGCTGTTCATAACTTTTGCGATGTCGGTAACGCAGTTGCATCCCTCGCAATGAGCACCAAATGAGCTCATTGCAGCCAGTGGGGCATTACTTAGGCGAGCATTGCAAAGCGAGGCTCGCCAGCAGCGCAGCACCGCAATCCTCTTCCCTTCTAGCCCCCTTATGCTCCCTCCTTCCCCCCACTCCAAAAACCTCCCTTTCCCCTCTCTTCTTACCTTGATCCGGTGATCTCCTGCTGCTGCAGCGCGTCTTCTTGCTGTGACCGTACCGGCATATGCTAATTGTGCGACATCACATGTGCATCACGTCATTGGCATATGCCGTTTCCAGACACAGACAGAGGACGCGCTGCAGCAGCAGGAGGTCACCGGATAAAGGTAAGAAGAGAGGAAAGAGGTAAGAGGGGATAGGGAGGTTTTTGGAGAGGGGGAAGGAGGGAGAATAAGGGGGGAAAGGGAGTAGGAGGATGACACTACGGAGAGGAGGGGGAAAAGGAGACACAAGGTAGGAAGAGGAGGGGAAAAATGAGACACAATGGAGGGAGAGGAGGGTAAACATGGGACACAAGGGAGGGAGAGGAGGGGGTAAAGGAGATCCAAGGGAGGGAGAGGAGGGGGGAAAAGGAGACACAAGGGAGGGAGAGGTGATGAAAAAGGAGACACAAGGGACGGAGAGGTGGGGGAATAGGAGACACAAGGAAAGGAGAGGAGGGGAAAGGAGACACAAGGGAGGGAGAGGAGGGGGGAAAGGAGACACAAGGGAGAGAGAGGAGGCAGAAAGGAGACACAAGGGAGGCAGAGGAGGGTAAAAAGGATACGCAAGGGAGTGAGAGGAGGGGGAAAATGAGACATAAGGGAGCGTGAGGGGGGGAAATGAGACACAAGGGAGGGAGGGGTCGGAGACACAAGGGAGGGAGAAGAGGGGGAAACGAGACACAAGGGAGGATGCAGATGAGTGCCAAAGGTGCCACGCTTAAAATTGTATTCCCGTCATTTTTGATGGGCAATTTCCTAGTAAATTATAAAGTGTCAAGAAAGGAATCGGATCTATTTCCTATTCTGAAAGTACTAAGAAATTCGGAGTGTCAATATGACGTCTTGGCTACCCAGTTCTCTTATAATTAATATGCCACAGGCTTTAATAGCCTATCAAATCATTCTAATGCTGCTCCATTATTTTGTTTAGTTAAATTCTGTTAGAATCAATATGAGGTTGGAGACAGCATACTAGCGTGTTCGTGGTTGAGACGCCTCGAAATGACATCATCAACCTGCTCACCACGTTGCTGCGTCTAACCCGACGCGCGTTTCAATATTTCATCAGGGGTCAGCGCCATGTTCATACGACTTCCCTTTATAGTTTCTACGTTGTCATGGGAACAGTGTCTAGAACGAAAACCACTAACTTGATATGTCTCAGTGTAACCTTTTATTGAATCAACTGTATTTTATTATTATAGATATTTAAAATGTCAATATAAAAGAAGTCCATAATTAATTCTATTTTATTATGCAACATCATTTATCATCTCTATCAATTTTATGACTAGATGTATGCAATGTGATAATTATTTTATATGTCCTCCAATTATTTCAACTTGCTTAACAGTATTAACTAGATCCTCTTAATAAACATAAAATTAATTTGTTTATAGAATATAGTCATTTAAAGTGATTTATCATAAAATAGATATAGTGCCTATATTCTATTAATGATGTCAAAATATAATAACATTTAGAGGATATTTTTAGAAATTATATGTAATTATTACAGCAAAGTTGTCAAATTATTCTTCCATCTATTGTCATATTGTTCATTGTCCACATTGCCTCTTGTAATAGTTTTCTCAATGTGGTCAATTGCCATGAACAAAAGTGCTTTAACATCTCCATTATGTTTTGGCGTGTCATATTCTCTGTTGATACTATAGATGTGTTCCAATACTCTTCTTCTAAATTATCTATTCCACATTTGCAGGATATTAGATAAATGACCCATTCTGTTTTGCATGTTATACAATATTTTACTGAATAAGTTTGTTTTTTATCCAAAGAAGTAAAAGTTTTGGCAGGCCCAATATATTGGCAAGCTTTACAGGATTGACATTTATAGCACCCTTTCATTTTTTGGAGCCAAGTAGTCTTTTTGGGGGATTTCCAGATGGCTTTTTGGACAACATATCTGTAAGATTGTTTGATCTTCTACTTGTTAGTTGTGCATGGTCTTTTAGATATGGTCTGATATCTCTATCATCTAGCAATATTCGCCAGTGTTTGTTAAAGATCTTTTTGATATCATTGTATGTGCCTATGCATCTAACACAGTTGTCATCCTTGAGAGCTTTCTCCATGAGTAGAGTCTCTCTATTTACATCTCAAGCTTTGTGGTAAGCATTCTTTAATACTCTTTTCTTGTAACCACATTCTTGAAAGCGAGATTGTAATTAGTTCGCCACTTGTTCAAATTCCAGCTCTTCTGAGCAGTTTCTTTTGATTCTCACCTATTGTCCTACTGGAATCCCTGATATTAAGGACTTAGGGTGACTGCTTTTAGCATACAACAAACTATTTGTTGCTGTAGGTTTCCTCTAAGTGTTATACTGATTTTCAAGTCCATATAGGTAATTGTTGTTTAATTTATTTCAGAGGTCAAATATAAACCCATATCATTGTTGTTCAATTTCTTTATGAACTCCTGCAAATATTGTTGGGTACCATTCCACAAAATCATAATATCATCGATATAGCGAATCCATAGATCTACATCTTTAGTGTAGTTTTCCATGTCTTCTCTAAAAAACACCTGTTCCTCCCACCAGCCAAGGTACAGATTGGCATATTTTGGACACATGCTGTCCCCATAGCCTTGGATCTGGTGGTGGTAGTTTTGTAGGAACACAAAATAACTGTGTGTCAACACAAATTTCAATAGCTCGATCATAAAAGAGTTATGTTTATTATAGAGGATACCTTTTTTTTGCAAAAGGTATTCTACAACATGTAAAACTCTATGAAGTTGCATGTTGGTATACAGTGATTCAACATCCAGTGATACTAATATAGTATGTTCATTTGTAGTTAACCCATTCAATTTCTTTAACACATCTTTCGTGTATTTTACATATGATGTGAGGGATATCACATGTTCTCTTAGGATGGAATCTATGTATCTACTGGAGTTCTCTGTTAGACAATTTATGTCTGAAACTATCGGCCTACCTGGTGGTTGAGTGGGGTTTTGTGAATTTTCGGAATGGAATAGAATGTGGCCATTTTGGGATCTTTTATGTTTAGGAATTCACATTCCTGTTTAGTGATGATTTTCTCCTTGGCTATCTACTATATCCCAATTTTGGATCCATGTTATTTCATTTTAGATAACAATGCTGCGTCTGATTAAGTTTTTAACATGTTTAGGTGTGCATGATAATAGGGACCCTGTGTGTTTGTGTTCAGTTTGCTTCCAAGTTCGATAACAGTCCAGCAAACAGACAGAGCTAGCCACACCCCTGATGGACACAGGTAGGAGGAGATACACAGCCCTGCTTGATGGAAAAACTGACAGCTTAAAGACATTTTTTTAACTTTTAATTATTTTCCACTGCCTATGCACAGCAAACATGAGCTTTACTTTATCATTTAAGATGATGTATCATATGTTTTCTGAAGTTTTCTGAAGTGAACTCGTGTAACTTTTTAAATGCAGTTTTATTAATTCTTATTTGATTTTCTATCTTAAATAGTAAGAAGCATTGCCATTTTTCAGCTTTCCCTCATTACAAGACAGCTGAACATATATTAAAATATAATATATTGAAGAGCCCACACTGGCAAATAGGCAATATATTTTTACAATGTAAAAAAATGAATACTGCCCCCAATTTATTACATTTATATGAAATAATGCTGCAGTGGTTTGTGCTGAGTAACTTATTGAGATGAGATTTACAGAGGAAGTTCCATTCTGCACACTGGTAATGTGTCAGCTAAAACTGACAGTGCTTTCAACAAGACTAATGGAAAGCTTATTAATTTACAAGGATACAACCTCCTTGTACCAGGCTTGCATAGAAAATAAAATGGAAGTCCTCACTAAAGAATAATTACATATGCATTATTGTTCTTATTCTTTTTTACTTTCTAAAAACAGTTTTCCCATTATACAGTTTGGTTATTCAAATGATCACATAGAAAATAAATTGACCACAGTGGTCTATTAACCAGTGGTCTATTAACCAGATATATTCCAAAACCGAGAAAACTACAGTATGTCTGATATTTATATTAGATAAATATCTAAATGTATATAAGTGTTCTTCTGCATTCAAGATATGACTAATAGCATCTTGTTAACTAAAGCAGGGCAGTTTGGCATGAAAGCTTAATTAAAAGCAGCAACATATTTGTAGGTTATTAACAGTAAAGAGGAATGTCAATTACAGTATATAAACAATGACTGTCACGGCGGACGATCGTCAGGATGAATCGTCTGTGGGTGAGTGCTAAGATAATAGCAATTACAAAGCTTGCTGTCAGCTATTTAAGCTTCTGTGAACGCAGGGAAAATGAGTTATTATTAGTTTATTTTAGGCTACATAAGATTATAATTAGTAGTGTTATTAGTGGTTTATTTTAATTGTAAAAGTACAGATTATCATATTGTTCAGGTACAAAGCAACTGGCTATAAGTAGATGATCTTCCTATATGGCCTTCATAGATCTAACAGAGAGCTTCTGGAAGGTTTCTTGCTTAACTGATAAGGTCATTGGAGGGCAGCATGAGAACCACTATGGCTTCCAATGCAGCTCTCATCCTTTTTTGTGCTGTGCAAAATCATGTCCATCTTCCTCGGCACAAATCCATTTTCTTCCACCACACTACACATCCTTTTCCCAACCTAGGTTCACTTCCCCTAACTATATATTAGTATATTCCTCTCTAACCCACCTCTCATAGAGTTGTTTGCATTTTTTAATTGTTTTGGACACAAAAGTTATACTTTTTATAGAGCTTTACATGATTTGGGGCCAAATATACAGTGAAATGGGCTGGCCATAGCTGTCCTAGGTTGTATAGGATAGATAGCACTACATACAAAGTTCTCAAAACGTGCATGTACCAGTACTTATATTCTCACCAGATATGTGGTATAAACCATACGGACACCCCTTCTAATTACGGGATTTAGCTATTTCAGCTAACCCATTGCTCAAAGTTGCATCATATGCAATCTGCATAGTCAAGCATTGGCAATAGAGCTCAGAGACTTTCCAATGTGGCACGGTCATAGGATGCCACCTTTGGTATAAATAATTTTTCTGAAATGATGAATTATGCTTAACTATCTGGCAGTCTGAAGGATGAATCTGGTTTTGGCGGGTGCCAGGAGAATGCTACCTGACTGAATGCATACTGCCAAGTGTAAAGGATAAGTGTAATAATGGTCTGTTTTTTTGAGGGGGTTAGGCCCTTTAGTTCCAGTGAAGGAAAAAATGAATCCTACAGCAGATAATACCAGTCTATAGCATTCTGTGTTTTTTACTTTGAGGCTGCAGTTTGGGAAAGGCCCTATCCTGTTTCAGAATGAAAATGCACCTGTACACAAAGGGCCTTATTCAATTGAGATTTGGTCAATTGAATAGGGCTCTATATAAGCACATAGCATATTTTTTTACAGAAGTCTTTAGTTAGTGAAGACTTTGCTTTTGGATAGAAGTTCACTAACTAAAAATGTATGTGAAAAAAATATGCTCTGTGCTTATATAGAGCCCTATTCAATTGGCCAAATCACAATTGAATGAGGCCCAAAGTGAGGTCCATAAAGTCAGTTTGCTGAGGTTGGTGTGGAGTTTCTATGGGAATTACATTGTTTCTGGGCTCTGACTCACAACTTCACACTTGAATCCGGTTAAGTGTACTTCGTAAGGAACCTGGCAAGTCTCATAAGCTATTTTCCATTACATGACAAACACTCTGGATACTTATGAGTAAGTTCTTACATGTAACAGCCTGTGGGAGACCAGTAGCAACTAGGCCGCCTTGTGGGAGATCCAATGGGAGCCATGTAATCAAGCTCTCACAGCATTGATACAATTATTGGATTATATTATTTTAATATTTTTTTCTATCCACCTGCATACTATCCTAACATATGAACCCTTTCAAATTGTTTTACATTTGCAACAATAAAGGCTATGTTTTAATAATGTTACCTTTTATACAAACAATGTAGGTGTTTGTGCATAATTTGTTTAATTTCTGTATTAGGCAATACACACAAAAATGCACATAGACCATCACATTTCAAACTAATTTGAAAATGTAGTATGGAGAGCTTCTGATGAAGCAAAAACACATACTGATCTATACATACTTTTTTTTTTTTTTTAATAAGGAATCAACTCCTTTGTTGGCTTTCTAATGGTCTGTTTCTGTGTAAATACTTTCATGTTTGATGGATTTTTAGTGTTGGTGATACTGGACAAATAGTTTCAGTGTTCTTAGTGTTTGTTGTATGGAGCAGTGAGAGAGAGAGGAATTCCAGGTAACTCTCTGCCTAATACGTACAAAAACGCGCTCTGGAATCTCTGCAATGAACGCTGGGCAAGGAGCCTAGTTTCATAGTGAGATTTCATTGTGATATTATCTTTTAATGTTTTTGAAAGATTCTAGAGAAGTCTAAAGAAAATGTTCATTATTGAGAAATTGAGTAAGCAAATTAAATTTTTTTTTTTCATCAATAGTTTTTATTGGTCACTTCCAACATTAAACAAACAATATATCAGTAAGCCATGACTCACAGGAATTAACCTTCTACAACCATTTTTATAAACATATGTAGCCTAACTCTGCAATCAACGTGACCTCTCCCCCTTCCTTTTCCGTTTTCTAGTAATACAACACTAACCATAAATGGGTATAACTTATTTATTTTTTTCCTCTGTAACTTTTCATTTATCGACTCAGTAATCCATAGCTCGCAGGCTAGGCTTAATGGGGCCTATTACAATTGGCAATATTAACCTTAATCCCCAAATGCCCCTTCTAGTGTTCTCTGTATTTGCCCTACCTGCAACATTCCATACAGCATTTAACTTAAATAAATCCTACCCACGCCAACTAAACTAACCAAATGTGAAATTCTAAAATAAAACAAAAAAACAGAAAAACAATCTCCAATAGGTTTTTTTTTGTCTTTATTTATACATACTCGGGTTTAAGCCTGGTCATTTAAGCCTATAGCCCTTCCCTTCTTACTACCCTTAAAAAATAACCTTCCTATGTACAAGGTATCTATTCTTGATCCCAGAAACCTAATTCAACATATCAATCCCCCATATCCTTTATTCATTCTTACACACCTAAACTTGAACAAAATTCAAAACTGTAGTGTCATCTGTATTTTCACATACAATATATAAGAAAACAAGAATTATAATTTCTATTCGTTTTACCTTGCTGGACTTCATAGCTCCTCGCCGGACTCTCCAGCGCCTCTCACGTTTCCTCCTCCTCCTATTTTTTCCCCTTCTTTTTTTTCCCTTTTGTTTACCTTCTCTCTGTCGCCTTACCCACTTGTGTTCCCACCTTGCTAGCCCGCATATGCTAACCATGGGTCCCATATGTCTCTGTATTTCTGGACTGAATCTGCCAAAATATGTGTCATGTGCTCGTTTACTGCTAGATAGTTTATTTTGTTTTTTATAGCCTGAAGCTCAAGTGTATCCGTTTTCCAATGTTTAGCGATATGTGACTTGGTAGCCATGTACATAAACTGTAGTAGCCTATTTTGTGTTGGGGATAGCCGTGGGTCTGGGATTCCCAATAAACATGAATCTAATGAGCCCCCTCCTGGGGTTTTGAAAATGTCAACTGCAAGATCTGTCACAGCTGTCCATACCTGAGCAACTTTAGGGCATTCCCACTACATGTGTATGAATGAGCCAGGGGTCTGACAACCCCTTGTACAATATATCCCCCCTGATTTGTTCCACTTCGCCATTCTTACAGGGTTAGGTAAGTTCTGTGGAGGACCTTAATGGCGGTTTCTAGAAGTGTGTGGTTTAGTGAACCTTTATAAATATTTTTCCAAACTTTCTCCCATTTCTCCGTTTCCCAGTGTTCTCCTATGTCCCTCTCCCATTCCTCTATGTATTTATCCCTTACCCGTTCTGGAGGTGTATTATAAATTTCGTATATACCCCCTATAATTCCTTTAGTCAGGGGAACTTTTTGACATATTCCTGAAAGCCATGTTTTTTTCGGGGAGCCTTGCATTCTACCTATAGTATTGACCAAATGTCTGATTTTGCAGAAATTAAAATGTTGATCAATAGGGATATCATGATGATCTCTCAAGTATTCATATGTTATTGGAATGTCCGTTCCTAGCCAAGCTCCTAGCCTATCCAGCCCCCTAGATTTCCACCACCATTTTGCCTCTGAGCTGATCCCTGTTGGAGACTGTGGATGCCCAAATACCGAGAGCATCGGGGATGGGTGTCTAAAAAGGTTTGTGTGTTTCAGGGCCCATTTCCATCCTTGTAACGTATTGGCTATAACCGGGTGCTTAATCTTTCCCACACCCTCCGGCACCCCATCCAACCAGACCAGGGTGTCCCAGGAGTATGGGTTTAGCCACTGGTCTTCTAGTTTTTTCCATAGCGGTTGGTGAACCCCTGAATGAATTAAGGGAATAAACGATAGTTGCGCCGCTCTATAGTATTTCTTCAGGTCTGGGAATGATAGACCACCCCTATCTTTGTGCTTATACATTATCTCCTTATTAATTCTGGGGGTGGTCTATCATGTAAATTGGGATACTTTCCTTTGAAACCCTTTCAAGTCTACCTGATTGACGGGGATTGGCAGGGTCCTAAACAGATACAACAGCTTCGGTAGAATTGTCATCTTAAAGGAGTTAATCCTTCCCAGCCATGAAATAGGATAGCTAGACCATTTATGCATATCTTCACTAAGTCTTTTATAAAGCGGGGGATAGTTAGACCTATATAAGGAATTTGTATGGGGCGTGATTTTTATCCCTAGATACTGAATGTAGTTCTTTGCCCATTGGAATTTGAACTTGTCTGATATTAATTCTTTAGTGTGAGAATCTAGATTTATAGCCAATGCTTCTGTTTTCCCGACGTTAATGAGGAGCCCTGATTTGCGACCAAACTCTGAGAGGGTGTCCATCAAGGTAGTAATGGACTGTTCCGGTTCTGTTATTGTGCACAACATATCGTCTGCAAACAGGTTAAGTTTATGGTGTTTTTGCCCTATTACCAGACCCTTGATCCCTGAGTTCATCCTAATTGCCTGTGCTAATGGTTCAATTGCGATAGCAAAGAGTAAGGGGGACAGGGGACACCCCTGTCTCGTACCCCTTCCAATTTTGATGGCCTGATTCAGTGTGCCCTGGAGCTTCAGATGCGCTTCCGGGTTTCTATAATATGTATTAATTAAGTTTAGGAATCCTCCTGTAAAACCAAATTTCTTTAAGACCTCCCCAAGGTATGGCCACTCCAAAGAATCAAAGGCCTTCTCAATGTCTAACGCCAAAAGGCATGCCGGGATTTTGTTATTATTGGCATGGTGGATTAAATTGATTACTTTTCTAATGTTATCTTGAGCCTGTCTATGGGGGACAAACCCTACCTGGTCTTTGTGTATAATACGTGGAAGAAATTTTGAGACCCTGTCCGCCATAATCTTAGCCAAGAGTTTAATATCCCCGTTCAACAAAGAGATGGGCCTGTAGTTCTTAACCTCTGTGTTGTCCTTCCCTTCCTTAGGAAAAAGAGTTATTTCGGCCAGATTCATTTCAGGGGGAATTGACTGCCCCTCTAAGATATGGTTGTACAATTTGGCTAATCTGGGTGCCAACTGATCCTTGAAGGTCTTATAATACATGTTGGAGAACCCATCTGGACCCGGGGCTTTACCATTCTTCAAAGCTTGTATTCCTTTCCTAACTTCTTCGAGTGAAATTTTAGTGTTTAGCGCTTCTACCTCAGTTTCCTCCAATCTTGGTAAATCGTACCTGTCTAGCCATGATCTTAAGCTACCTTCCGTTTCCTTACCGGCCGCCGAGTAGAGGTTCTGATAAAAGTGGAAAAACATTTCCTGTATCCTAGTGGGATTAGCCGTTCTCACACTGCCCCCTACTTTTATATAATGAATTCTTGATTGCATATGTTTTGATCTTAACTTTCTCGCCAGCATCCTATCAGGTTTATTTGCTTGGAGGAAGAATTTATGATGAGTTCTCCTAAGCAATTTTTCTGCACTTTCTGAGTAAATCTCCATCTTAGTCTGCTTGTTAGGTTTTTGTTGGTTACCCTTTTCTAGGACGCCTAGCTCTTCCGTAAGTTTCCGTTCTCGAGCTTTCTGTTCCTTCCTAAACTTGGCCGCTTCCTTTATACACATGCCCCTGATGTAGGCCTTATGCGCCACCCAGACCCAGCCAATCCCCATCCCCGGTGTCTCATTAGACTCAAAGAAAAATTCTAATTCTTGGGTTATTCTGTCTTTAACTGACGGAATCGTTAATACTCTTTCGTTCAGTCTCCACTTGTATGGGAGTTTAGTTGTGGGGCCTATATTTATGGTCGCCTTAACCAGGCTGTGGTCTGACCAAGCACAGGGTACTATTTCCACCCCCCTAGCCTCCTTCAACAGGATTGAGTCCGTTAGTATGTAATCTATTCTGGAGTATACTTTGTGGGGGTATGAGTAGAAGGTGAACTCTCTAGCCTCTAGGTGACATTCCCTCCATAGATCCACTATTCCTAGTTCCCCTAGCAGTAGTTGAATTATTTTCAATTTTTTAGAGAATTTGCCTCCTAAGTTTTTCCCCGTTCTATCATTTTTCACGTCCAACGTCAGATTGAAGTCTCCCCCCAGGCTGATCTTACCCTCCCTCACTTTCGCTAGGTGTCTCAGCGCTCTGATTAAATGATTGTGTGGAGAGTTAGTAGGGGCATACATGGTGGCTAAGGTAACCGGAAGGTCTAGGACGGTCCCTGTCAGAAACAGGTAATATCCCTGCTTATCTACTATTTTTTTGTCTAGTATGAACGGGAAATTTTTGTGTAACAGAATCGCTGTCCCTTCCTTCTAAGAGTTACTACATGTAGTGTGAAATATGGGGAAGTTTTTGTCCATAAAGGACGGGACCTGGCGGCGCTTAAAGTGTGTTTCTTGGATAAATATAACCGCCGGGTTATGGGCTTTGTAAGATTGGAACGCTTTGCTTCTTTTGGAGGGGGTGTTAAAGCCTCTAACGTTATGTGTGATGCAGACGTATTCTGACTCAGCCATAGGTATTATAGTCATGTGTTACTATTGTCAATGGTGACTCACCATTTGTGGAGACAGAGGATTTGGATTCCGCGGGAGAGGTCCATAAGAGCCGGCGAGTTGCCAATGCATCCGTTTCTTTACCAGCCTGAGCAAGAGAAATACAGTAAAAACACATTAACAACAAAACTTGAATAACTAAACCCTTTTGGGCCCTGTTCCCCCCACCCTCCCCCCTCCTCCTCACATAACTAACCATCTTGCACCTTCGTGCCTAGGGAGTGGAGATCCCTGAACCCACTAAAGATCCCTAGTGTGAGGAACTTCCTGATAGTAGTCAACTATACTACTCAGTTTTTTCTACTAAGAGAAGAACAAAAAAAAGAAAAAAAACCTTCCCCCATTAAACTATGGGCGGCAAACAAGCATTATAAGCTTCCGCTTTAATTATCCTAACTGGGATCCTCGTTCTTGATACGCTTCGTTGCTAAGCAAAGCAAAACCCCAGCATCCCCCTGGCCATTACTCTGACTCGTCCCAAACAGTAAAGTAAGACTCTACATTATTAACCGTAAGTACTGCCTTTAGTCCCTGTTACTATGAAATAGCTTATCAGTCCATTATATCATTACATGGTGGCTCCCCTTCCTTGGTACCACCACTCTGATCTCGTTGCTCCAGTCTGTTGTCGTGTCTTTGTTTCTTCCTGACGGAGACTTCGAACCATTCTCTGGAAGGCCGCTCTCTGGGTCTGGGTAGCTGACCCAACAGGTTAGTACCTTCTGGTACCAGCTGTAAATGCACCAGCTTTTTTTGAAGGCTTGCCAGGGAAAAAGCTCTATGTAATTGCTCCCTCCATTCAAATTGGATGCTAAATGGAAATCCCCATCTATACTGGATTTTGTTCGCAGTTAAGATCTCCAGAGCTGGTTTCATCTCTCTCCTTTTTGCTAAGGTTGCTGGGGCAAGATCTGCAAACAGTTGTAAAGAAGAACAGTCCGGTCCCACTATCTTGGGCAACCTTCTTGCCTTAGCCATTATCAAGTCTCTGGAACTTTGTCTCACAAAGCGCACAACAATGTCTTTTGGTTTTTCTGGGTTGCTAGGGCCACCCAGTGCCCTATGGGCCCTTTCTATCAGCAGTTCCTCCTTTTGATGGCCGGGAATGATGGTAAAGAATACTGCTTCAAGGTACGCCATGATGTCACCCACTTTCGTCGGGACGCCTCTCAGACGGACGTTGTGCCTACGGGATCTATTCTCTAGATCCTCTATCTTGCTTTCCAGAGCCTCAATGCGAGAAGTATTAGCACTTATCTCCTGCTTATCTTCCTCCTGAGCGGATATGATTTGATCATTTGTTCGTTCCAGCTCATGGGTTCTCTGACCCACCGCACAAATCTCTTCTCTCACTTCCTTCAGGGCCAACGCCAGCTGGGTTTTCAGCAACACTTCGAATTTGGCCATTGCCGACACCGAGAAGTCCACATCAGTGATTGTATTGGGCCGGTCTCCCTCAGCTTCTGACATCTCCGACCGTTCTGGGGAGCTCTCCCCTGCTTTGCTTTTCGGTGTAGTTGCCACTGGGAAATGATCGGAAATGCCCCTGGAGGTTATGCTTTTCTTCCCTTTCTTCATCCTCGGTCCTGCTTCTGCTCCAGGCCCGCCGGTCACCGTGGGTTTGTCTTGGTTATAGAGGGTCTCCCTGGTGTTAGCTATTTTAGCTTGCGTGGGCTGCTAGGATATCGCCCCTGGCATGGGGTTTGTGACGAGTATGTGCGCTGCGGCTGTTCCGGCTAGGGTGCTGGGTCGCTCATGAATAGGATCTCATTATTTCAGCTTACTCTGCTTGTCGCCTCCCCATTGCCTCTAGCTCCAGGATCCCTTCCGCACATACCTTCTATATGGAGCGTGCGTGCCCATGTTCTTCAGGCCTCCCCTGCCTGGCGTCTTGAATTGATCAACTACTAGAATTGCCCTTAATCGCTGTGACAACCTCGCGCCAATGGCCAATATATACTGGGTAACTGATGCCGCACACATAGGGTGGGGGTCTGCGCTCCCAGGCTACTTTCACTCCTGATGCTGTGTCTTTCTAGGTGTATATACGTGGAGCAAATAGTGGTCTGTGCCACTGCAAGAAAAATTGGCGTATGATCCTTCTCACTGTTATTCTGGTCAGATATATGCTACCAGAGGCAGTCTGTATGTGAAGGAGCAAGAAAGATGGCCGTGCACCTGTGATGTGCTTAATAGAGAAATGCAGAGTCACTTACATGAGCTGGATCAGGGAGAGGATTACGCTGTGCCAGGCTTGTAGGGCAGATCCTATCCTGAGCAGCCAGACCCCAGTTCAGCAGCCTCAGTGTCTCTTAGTGTTGCACTCCTAGGCAGTGTGGAATGCTGTAGGGGGATATAGGGCTGACCAGGGCCCCTCCACCAGGCCCAGCTTACAAAATGGCGGCCTCCCGTTTCGCGGGCTTTTTCCCCTCTCTCCTGTTGTCTCCTCAGCCCTCTCAGGCCTCTCTGCCCTGGCCAGTCGTCTGGGATCGCCCCCCGTGGAGCCCCTGACCCTCTCTTGGGGCACTCACCCTGTCTGGGCCTCCTGCACCGTTGACGCCTCGTGCACAAGCAAGATGGCCGCCTCCCAGCTCTGGGATCCCTCCTGGCACGACTGCACCACTCCTGGTGTCGGATCCAGCGGGACCCGGATTGTACCCCCGATCCACGGGTCTTGGGGGCCTCCTGTAAAGGAGCACTGGTTGGGCTGCAGCCCTGCTGTGCCCTGCCGGAGCGCGGCCGCGCTAACTATGCCGGCGGGCTTTCCAGATGCGCCTCGGGGGGTTCTGGGGTGTCCCCTTTGCTTCCCCCCTGTCTTGTGGGGAGATGTGGCCTGCTTTGGCCGGACTTTTGGCCCTTTTTGGCCCTTTTTGGGCCTCTTTTGTCAGTTCTCAAGCAGGAGCTCTGTCTCCCTGCGTCTTCCTGCACCAGACGCTCGTAAGCAAATTTAATTTAAAGATAAATTACTAAAATAATGTATGATACAGACAGCATCCCACAATTCTTAGAAAATTGGAACGAAGAATGTTTGGATGTCATTGCGGGTATGTTCGTGCCATATGTGTTTTATATGTCATCTGATCTTACTGTCTAATAAAAAACGTATTGAGAAAAAAATAATAATAATAATGTATTATATCAGGCATCATTAAATGTCAGGTGCTCATAAACACAATATATTTAATGGTGACTTTTATAATAAAAGTTAGCATAAACAACCATCTGTGGGGGAGGCAAGACAGCACTATGAAGTAGCTTGACATATTTAAATTAAACAATAATTATTTTATTTTTTCATGTATGACAAGAATCAGTATGACAAGGTCCAGGCATATAGCAACACATGTGGCCATGGAATAGTGTATACATATCCAGAATAAAACACAAATGTCTATGTTTGCAGTAAATGATGCATTGTATCTGCTTCTGGGCCAGTCAGAGGGAAGTAAGGGGACATTTCAATTGTATGCAGAGATAAAACAAAAGCTCTGGACTTCTGCTTATTCCCCCTCCGTCACCTCTCCCTCTACACACACACCATCATCCAGCTCTCAGGAAGTAATATAACAAACACAAAATGTATTCATGTATTCATAAACAGTGTCTTCAAAAATTCAGATTTTTCCAACATGTATTTATGTCCTTGCCTTAAATAACTGCTAATGTTGTTTTTTCTTGAACTGCAATGGTCCTTTAAGAAAATAAAGTAGAAATTGGTTAAAGCAATGGTTTTGACAGGTATTATGAAATTGTTTATTGGAATGCATTGTGAAGGCCATACTTTTACTTGTTATAAAGTAGAAGAAAACTCTTAACAATAATGTGTTGAAACAGAACGTGAGGATTTCTGTAACCAGTTTTTCTTTATGTTTTGCTGGGTCTTCTATTGCCAGAGAAAAGGGAGGATAAGTGGGTGATTAGGGATGCGGATTGTTTTGTGATAACATTTCTAATGGAAATCCCAAATGGTATAATATTGCCAGAAAAGATCTGCTGTTTTTAGTGTATTTACCTTATAGTGTATTTATCTTATTCCCCTTAATAAAGTATTAGTACACATTTTATATAGGTATTCAGGAGTCCAATCTAATTAACATGTTATAATCATTCTCTTTGATTTTAATATTTAATGAATAATACGTAACTGTGTTCCATATTTCTTGCCAGCTTTAGTTTTATACCATTTCACCTACGTCTATTTCCGATTATGTCTTAAAATAGGCAGAGAAAACCTAGTGACCTGTTTAAGCTATCATTCTAGAGACTATTTTGTGTTACTTATTGCACCTTTCTTACTATTCTTGGATGCTGCACCCCTTTGGGTCTGGTATTTCACCAGTCACAGGTGCATCGACACACCTTTCATCTACAGTAGCAGCACTCCTTCTACACATTCCAAGGTTACGTGGGTGGGATGTGGGCAGCTGATGGCGTCATGAAGCGTGCAACTGTGACAGGTCCAGTAGCCCTATTCACATCAAGGTGAAATGTTTGTTGAAGAAGTTAAGTACTGTACTAAGTAGCAACACGGCAGAATATAAATATAAGTGAACAGAAAGCTAATGGTTTGCTGACACATGAGAGTTGTCAAACATGTTCGGCAACTTAAAGCTGGTTAATAACTTTAATAATAACTGACTATAAATACATTATGACTGGCTGTAGACCGCCCCAGGCCTCCTGGGGTCGGTACGGAGGGCAACGTGACCCGTGCAGGAACGGGAGTAGGGTAGAGTAGGAATGTCTAGCTGGGGGGCAGGGTCGTGACCCTGGTAGGAGCGGGAGTAGGGTAGGATAGGAGTGGCTAGCTGGGGGGCAGGGCCACCTAGAGGTTTGGCGCCTGTTTTGTCAGTGTGCCCCCAGCTAGCCAAGAAGGCAGATGTGCTGCACTTCCTCTCCAACGGGGAGAGCGCGGTCGCGGCGGTTTCTGGGGGTAATGGCTTCCCTCCGCTCCCTCCTGTGTGGTGCAGTATCGGGACTGCCTTGGAGGACCGGGCGGAGGGCTTGATGGAGGTGTGCGCCGTCTGCGCGGGTGGTCGCAGCGAACGGCCACGGGGTTCGGTATGTACTTATAGGGGGGGGGGCTGTGCAGGTGCGGGAGGCATTCTCCTTGCAGCCCCGTCCACGTTAGGGAGTTCTCAGCCTCCACGTGGGCTGGCAGGCTCGGCGGGACAGCCAGTGAATAGTAGCCTTCTGAGGGTTGCTTCATGATTAGAGTAAAAATCAGATGGTTTTAATTATTAGATTGGATTCATCAGATACCCTCATTAAGCTACACTTATACTGCTGCAGAGTATTTAATATACACATGTTATAGTTAATATGGTTCTATTCTGGAATGTCACTGGTTACTTTATCAATTGCTGCATAAGCATGCTGAATGTTTTCAGTACATGATACTTATGAGTGTGATCAGAGACTGAAAGAATACATCAGTTGGCGGTGCCGTCGGCACCACGTATGTCTGCCTGGTCATAGGCATGTTTCCAACAATAGCATAAGAGAGTTGCCATAGGAGTTTAGTGTGTCCTTCAGGGGCCTGTGCGTGTGGTACTGCCTATCTGAAATAGTCCAACGCTTCACTACATGTACAAAGCCTTAAAATATGTCTGCCAAGTTACTGGTACAGTTTAATTTGTAGTGCAGCAATTACAGCTACATTTGGAGCCTCATGAGGTCATAGGCTTGTAGGCTGCAAAATACGTTTACACAATGTGCATAGGTGAATGTAAGCACAGTGCCCATTGAGGGATCTCAGCATTAAAGGTGACTGACTTCCTTAATCAAAATCATTGCTTGATTGTGAATACTCATTGCTAATGCTGTAACGGCTGGCAGATAATTCTGTGCACTGAAGCTCAGCACCAGTTCCAAGAAATTGTCAGTTTCAATTTGTTCCTTCCTATGAGAGGGAGGTAAGCTGTGAATTAATGGTGTCAGCTTTTCTATGGTTAAAGACGTATAATTTTACAGCATTGTGCATAGGATATATCACTTCATTAGTTGTTTCTAATCAGGAATATTAAGCCGCGAACAAATACATTGTAGCATGAGTGTAAGTAATATCTGGAGAGAAAACGAATAATAGTGGTTGACTAGTACTGATTTCTTGTATTTTACTTGCACCTTGCAATAACAATTCCTTGCGGCTGCTATTAATCATCAGATTTCCACGGAAACATGAAGGTATGCTTCCCAGTATCATAATACACTCAGTAAATAAAGCTCATAGTAGAGCTGCCCGTTATTATGCCCTTGCTGGTTAGACAGTTTAAGGGGAATTGTGTCGGTAGCATTGGTTAGCCAGTGGGGGGTGTATTGTTTCACTTCCCCCAGGACTAATGGGACAGGTTGGGGTTGAGCCTTAAGCTTAGGCGCGCGCCCCTCCCCCTCCCCATTACTATGGCTCACAAGTTCATCATGAACCCATTCCTGACAGAGCAGCTTACATAATATTCAGATAGGCCCTGGTAGGGTAGCAGGGGAGATCCTGCTCCACGCTGATGATAGCCAGTAAGCTTGAAACAGCGTACATGGATAGGATTCTCAGCTTGAGTAAACCCAAAAAATTAAAGCCGTGTAATACAGCATGCCTAAGCTTAAAGGAAGCCATGTTAAGACAATTTTCTGGTCAAGCTACATAGCCGGTTATACCACTCGTTCTATCAACAGTACCGGAGCTTATCCCGGATCTGTAGTTGTGGTTTTAATCCCCGTTTCATATGTAGGCTATATGCCAGAATATACTGTATTTGTTTTGTTTTATCATAAATACATACATAGGTTAGGTATATCTTAGCAATGTAGCGAAAAAGTCTATCATTAGTGGTCGGTTCTTGGGCGGTCCTCTTCCCATAGTTCATCTCCGGGGTATTCCCGGGGTAGCAGCCACAGGTCCTGTAGAATTTGAGCGGTGGTCCGCCTAGGAGATCTGGGCAGGGATATAGATGTCCTTTTCTGCCCCGTCTGGGAACCTGCCTCTGTTTATAACTACTTACCCTAGGTTTTCGCCAGTGTCAGGTGGTCCCGGTATCCCGTTGCTTAGCGGGTTTGCGGGGCAGGTACCATTTGTGGGGCACTTAGCTTAATCACATAGGCAGACCCATATCCCTTGGATTTCTTCCCTTAGTTACATTAGAGTAGCCGGTTCCACATGGCGTCCTGTTACGAAGGCGGGCTTTAAATTTGCATTGCGGTTGCTCGTGGTTAATTAAAGATTTCTAGGTTAAATATGTAACTTTATTAAATTAAGCATTAATGGCTCTGTATAACCCGGTTCGACGGCAGGCCCCTAAATTTGGCCTGGTAGAGCTAGTGTGCTTTAGGCCGTGGTTTGGTTCAGCCCGAATTTAGGCTTGTACCATGCCATTGGCATGTACAGCTTTAAGCAGCCATATGAGGATAGGTTCCCCACAAAGGGGGATCATTCAACTTTGTTTGCAGTAAGACGTGCAACGCAGCAGACATAAGCAAACAGGTGTAATTTAGGTCCCAGTTACAAGGGAACGGAAAGCCAGTAGCTCAAGTGGCTTAGTATTCCAAGTCCATGTGGGTAAGTGCAGGTGACCTGGTTAGAGCTAGTTGGGCCGTTCAGCGGCCTGCGTCGTGTTTGGGGGGGCAATGCCCTTCCAGATACAACGGCGGGGTCGTTGTCAGGTCCGAGGGGGCAAGTTTTGGTCTCCGTCGTGTTCGAGGAGGGTCAATCAAGTATAGGCCGAGCGGGGGCAGAATGGGCTTGCCCGTTTGAGTAGATTGTTCTCCACACCCTAATTTCTGGTGCCAGTAAGGTATAGTACGCCTAGCACAGTAGAAAATGTTTTCGGTTCAGGGTGGTGGTACGCATCTGGTAAAGTCTCGACTCGGGCTCAGCCGGCGATGGTCCTGCAGTAGGTATCCCGTTTTTCGGTGGGGTATCCCACAACGTGTGGCAGGGAAGGGGACTCCATTTCCCCCCACGGGGCGGCGTCTCGCGTAATGGAGGTTCGTAGGCCTGCCCAGGGTGCCAAGTCGCACAAGTTAAAATGATGGCTCAGGGGCCGCAAGTAGAGCTGACAAGATCGAGGTCCCTCGGTTAAGGCTGGGAGGAGGCTCCCTAGAAGGTGGGTTGTCGGGTAGGGCCCGGAGCCTGTTTCAACGGACCGGGCAAAAAAGGGCCTGACGTCAGAGGTACCGGTGGTACAAGTGGAGGAAGGTATCACAGGAGGTATGGCAAAGGGATGTAAGGCAAGTGGTAGCCTTTCCCAAGGGCCAGAGATATCACTGTGGAAAAAAGAGGTCTGTGGAAAGCACGAGGCTTTGGGTGCTGTACAGGTATCTCTTCTTCGGCAGGTAAGCCGGTGAGGAAGAGTTTGGCCTAAAACAGACAAGGCGCTCGTAACCTCAGGTGTGTTGGTCGTGGGATCCTAAGGTGATCAGGTGGCCGCGTGGGTCCGAGGGGAACCAGAAAAAAATGGAGGTAGCTACAATGTCCGAGGTGCACTGATAGCTCTCCTTTTTGTGACAATACGGTTCTTGGACCTCGCGCGTGAGTTGGTTGGTGTTTGTTCCTCACGAGAGAAAGGTGGTTCTCGATGAAGAGGTTTCTGCAACTGAGCGACACGTGATTCAGAGCTGGGTATATCTCGTGGGGGAACAGGCTACCCATGAGCTTTGTGCATGAGTAGAAACGGTAACAGCCGACAGGCCGGTGTGCCCTGGGGCTTGGAGAAGGGAAAGTCAAAGTAATGGATGGGCATTCGAACATCGGACCAAACAGGCGTTTGCCTCAGGTGCCGATCTAGGGCCCAAGCTAGGGCGCGTGGCCCAGAAAAAATGGAAGTATGTTTTCATTGGTCAGAAGGATGGTAATTTCATCAGTGGGATGAACAGGTGGTGAGTGGCTCTAGTGCCGCCTATCCGGGAAGTGCTCCATGTGATGTTATAATCCCTAGTAATACACCTGGACGACCGCGGGTTTTATCAAGGGTAGGAAAGGAGCAGGCTTGGTAACAGCTGCCAACGGGGCTAGCTTAGAGGGTCTGGGGGCAAAAGCCAGGGAAGACCCGTACGTAAAGTAGTGGACTAGCCTAGAAGCAGTTTTGCTGTAATAAGGATAAGCTAAAGGTTTCTCGTTCTAATTGTCAAGATTTAGCCGGTAGTAGTCAGGACTAGGTGGAATTTTAAGGCTAGGGGCTGGGTAGATAGTATGCTGGCCTAGGCGTTTTGCGGGGGGAGTCGTATTCCGCAAAGGTAGTCTGCGGCCTTCTCCGTGGCGGTGGTGAGGGGAGTCGCCGGGACAGTGGTAAAGTGGGGGTGATCCTACCCTACGGGGGCACGGATGCTCCATCATGGTAGGCCCTGGACGAGGGTCAGGGCGCAGAGTGTACTGTCTTGTTTCCCAGGCTCCTCCCCTCTCTTGTTTACGTATATTTAATTAATGGTTTGTTATTACGTGAACTTGGTTTACCAATAAACGCTGTGGCCAGTATGCACCCCAAGCAAGTTGTTGTGTCTAATTATTTATTGATTAAGGGTTTAGAAAGGATTCTGCATAACAAGATTATTCAGGGAGCAAGTTATACCCAAAATGTCACGCGGACACACTCACTGGGCCTTTCACGGGTCATGACTGGCTGTAGACCGCCCCAGGCCTCCTGGGGTCGGTACGGAGGGCAACGTGACCCGTGCAGGAACGGGAGTAGGGTAGAGTAGGAATGTCTAGCTGGGGGGCAGGGTCGTGACCCTGGTAGGAGCGGGAGTAGGGTAGGATAGGAGTGGCTAGCTGGGGGGCAGGGCCACCTAGAGGTTTGGCGCCTGTTTTGTCAGTGTGCCCCCAGCTAGCCAAGAAGGCAGATCCCACCCACCCATCCCTTATATATTTTGGAACATAGGCGTTAAATTATTGAAAATTGTAAATATGTGTTCAAAAAAAAAAATAAAAAAAAAAAACAATATATATATATATATATATATATATATTTATGTATGAAAAATGGGAAAATATGTGTTTAAAAAAAAAAAAAAAAAAAAAAAAAAAAAAAAAAAACAAGTACCCATACAATAAGTCGAGTATATTACGCTAATCTGTTTACGTTATTAGCAGTTGTATATGTATTCATTTCAGGCCGAGTTATGATGTGCCTGTATTTTGTTGTTGTCACAGCAAGGCGGTGGTGAGGGGAGTCGCCGGGACAGTGGTAAAGTGGGGGTGATCCTACCCTACGGGGGCACGGATGCTCCATCATGGTAGGCCCTGGACGAGGGTCAGGGCGCAGAGTGTACTGTCTTGTTTCCCAGGCTCCTCCCCTCTCTTGTTTACGTATATTTAATTAATGGTTTGTTATTACGTGAACTTGGTTTACCAATAAACGCTGTGGCCAGTATGCACCCCAAGCAAGTTGTTGTGTCTAATTATTTATTGATTAAGGGTTTAGAAAGGATTCTGCATAACAAGATTATTCAGGGAGCAAGTTATACCCAAAATGTCACGCGGACACACTCACTGGGCCTTTCACGGGTCATGCACACCTACTCTTGTATGGAGGATTAAAGGGCCGCAGCAGAGGTCCAAAGTATAGTAGGACATTAAAGCACCAATAAAACATAATTTAGTAATAGAAAAACAGCATTGAAATACTGAATTCACTGAATTTACTGAATTATGTTCCCTATAGATTGTAAATTTGCAAATTATAAACTTGGGAGGTGCTGTAAGAAAAAGCGCCATGCATTTAAAATTTTAAGCTCAAAGATAAGGCCCCTAATTTTTGCCATGCGTTTAGTGTTTTTAATATTGTGTTTTTTTTAACTTAACCCTTGAATGGCACATTTGTATATGTTGGCACATTACAAATGATGGATAATAATTATCATCTCACCCGAGCGACCTTGTTTTCAGTATATAATCAGTGGATTAATGGCTTCCTTTTAGAATAAGACCACCATGGTAACAAAAGAACCTGGCTGTAGGTAAACTTAGGCATCAGAAGCCATAAGTAAAAAAGTAATTAAACAGAAGACATTCATCAATAATGAGAGAAATTAGGTACCGATAAGAAGGCCAGTCTCGATGGACGATCTCTTGAGGTGAGCAATTTTAAAACTGTTTTAGAGGACATTTTTAAATAATTTTTAATTGCACATAATCTTATTTTTACTGGTACTTAAATGTACATTACATTCCAATTTTTCCATCGTCCATTTAAACATTATACAAGTGTCATATTTAGTCAAACTTTCTGGAAACTAACAGGAAATGTTACAGGGAATACCTGTGTGTGGGCAGAGAGTATGCACAACTAGATCTCATTGACAGACACTTATGACTCATATAGCCATATTGCCATTGGCTGACATAGTCAAACCTACAAAACAGTAAATCTAAAGCAGTTTATTCTGCTATAGGTGTTTTATTTTCAACAAAATAAACACACTGTTCAACATTATTGAATACCCAAATGCCTTAAATGGCACTTTATTTAACCTCACTTAATCGGGACCTCTGCTGTATCACTTTAACCCATCATGTAAATCAGATTAATACACACTAAATACTGAAGCACTCTGATCATGGGTGATAAGAAAACATCTGAGAACGTTTTTATGCCCACGTCACATGGTGTTGCATAAGCTGTAATTGCTATATCAGGTCACTGCCAATTGTACCCTTGTATTTGCCAGTCTATGCTGTTGTAATCACACTCTCAATTACAAGATGCTGCTCACTTGCAACTTATATGAGAACATGGGAACTTTATTTGAGACAGGAGCAGATTAAACTTCTTATCCACTTAACAGAAACTCAGTCACCACAATTTCTTCAGGGCTCAAATGACAGAGTGTGTACTAATAACTAGTTTATTACCAGAAACTGATTGATGTATACAGACTAGTTAGCTGCAAGCTTTTACAAGAATTTCTAACCTGATAAGAAGTATCATGCTCTTATCTCCTCCTGGTCACCTTAGCCTTTGCAACATTGTAGCAGATTCCACAGATAGAGTAAGGAATTTAGATTGACTTGGTATCATTTGCTTAAACCTTTCTTTACGAATTTGATCACTAAACAGACTGCTTTTTACATTACCCATTTAAGGATTTCGGCCTATGATGTTATCATATTCATCAGTGGTTACAATGAAAATATTGTAAATTGATAAATAAGTGATAAATACTGTCTGCAGTACCATGTGAGGCAAAGGCTCATCACAAGCTAAGAGTTGTTTGAGACAAAAGATAAAGCAATCTGCTTGCAGGATGGTGGTTTCATCACGAGAACCAGATCTATCTGAAAAAGAGATCACTGTGCATCAGGAAGAGGCATGAACCAATCAGAACAGTTAATGTTTCTTGAATCTTTATATATGGCAGAGTTTAGGGGCTTATTCACTACATTGCTCTGAATATATGAATTTTCTGTTACATTTTAGTATATCCGCTAAGCTATCGCATGGTCTTAGATGGCTGCAATGGCAATGGACTTGAAGAGATGCAATGATAATTAAGCAAATAGCAAATATGCACTGCAAGCTTCAGAGAACTGTATTGCAGGCCATGTGACGCCTGCTGAATCTAGGGGATTGTTTGTAAGTGTTTCAGACAATAAAGTCAATTTGTAAAGCAAAAAAACGCATTGTAAAGGAAGAGTTTAGTAGTTGCCCTATACATCTACACACTGTCCCTTTTACTCGTGTTACAGAATAATGCAGTGCTACCTTAAAATAGACAATCCCTTCTAAGACAATGTAACCTGTTACCTCTGGGTGATTGATCACTCTTTACAAAAAAACTCAAAACAACAGCATAGAGACTTCTAGCTAATTTACCTTTTTTGCAATAGTGAGATTAGACTTGTAATGTGGGAGAGGTCTCATTTTCTGCTGATCACACATACTGTCCAATGTCACTGAGATCATGTGATCTCGGACCTGTTTACCCCATCACTTTCTGTCAGTATAAATGTTTTAGATAAAAGCAAAATAATCTGGTTAGTGTGGGTTTTCCCTCACCATGGAACACAAGAATGAACACATAAAATGGCTTTTTCAATCTTAATGATATAGTGGCAAAAATAGACAAGCTATACCTATTGTCACGGTACAATATCCAAAGTCATTAGCATAAATTGATTTTCTACCACTGGATATAGATGCAAAAAAAAAAATGTAACTTTTAAATAATGTGTAATTATACTTTATTTGTTATATCTAATGTTTCTTTTTATTCCATTTATTTTATGTTAAATGTGCGATTTTATATAAGTTTCTTGGAAATTTGGTTGTATTTTACACTGTAAAATATTAAAGAAAATCAAGTAGAAATACATACACACACGCATATATATATATATATATGTCCCTGCTCAGCTTCCCAGAATGCAGTATTATAACTGTATTTCTCGCTATTCTGATCTGGAAACAAGTTTTTTAACTTGTTTCAGACATCCAAATGTGAACACAGATGTACTATTTATTTACTGTACTACTGTATGGTGGAGGGCTTCTATCACTCTTTTGCCCACCATATATTAAATGATTGTTGTGGTGAACCACTTACTAATAAAGTCCACAACACAAGCTGGGATCCTGCCCCACGCTGATGATAGGCAGTAACCTTGAAATGGCTGTCCGTGGGTAGGATACCCAGCTTGTGTATAATCCAACCTTGGCTTTGCATAAAAGCTGTGTAATGCAGCAGGCATAAGCTTAGGGGAAGCCATGTTTGATAATGGCTATAGATTGAAGAGCGAGGCATTTGTGGGCACATTTGCATGTCCCTGTTCAGCTTCCCAGAATGCAGTGTAATAACTGTATTTCTCAGAATTCTGAGCTGGAAACTGAATTTTGTAACTCGTTTGAGACATCCAAATGAGAACACAAATGTACTATTTATTTACTACTAGCGAATTGCCCGCCAAAAAATGACGGCAATGAAATTGTAAGCGAGCTAATGCTGTTTGGTGTGTAATAATGAAATATATAATACATTAATAAATGAATATACTTTACCTATTTTGAAGCATTGTGTTGAAGAGCTGACAATCTGTTTTCATGTTGCTGCAGCATTAGTGGTGTGGAGCTGCTGTGTAAGCGTGGTGAATGTGTGCAGTGTAATACTGTACCTGCGCAAGTCGAAACCGTTAGCTTAGTGGTGTACTTCCGCATTGGCGTAAAATGGCGGGTAATGTGTGGTATGCGTCTTGGCGGATTATCCGTAGGTCTTTTGTGGTGTTTTGCGACTTTCTTGTGCTGTTTTGCGAGTGTGTTGTGGTGTTTTCCGTGTTTCGAGTGCTGTAGCCTCGTTTTCGTTTTGTTCGTCGGCCATTTTTTCTCTCGCTTAGCGATTTTATTAGTGTGTAAACTGTTTTATTTTTATTTAAATGAAGGTGTAACTTGTTTTTTGAGGTGCTGGATGGTTCCTCTTGCTGTAGGTAAGCTTTTTATGTGTGTGTTGTGTGTATTTATTGTGTTTTAAATGTTTTTATGTTCGCGTGTTGTGTCCGATTTTTGCGAAGTCGTAATGTGTGCTAACGTGTCTCGTATGGTGTTTGCGTGTGTAGCCTCGTTTTCGTTTTGTTCGGCGGCCATTTTTTCTGTCGCTTAGCAAATTTTTTAGTGTCTAAACTCTTTTATTTTGAGTGAAATGAAGGTGTAAGTTGCATTTTTGTGGTCCTGGATGCTCCCTGTTGCTGTAGGTAAGCTTTTTATGTATGTGCTGTGTGTATGTATTGTGTTTTGAATTTTGTAATGTTCGCGAGTTGCGTCCGAGTGTTGCGAGGTCGTAATGTGTGTTAACGTGTGTTGTATGTTGTTTGTGTTGCGAGGTAAAGTTTGCGAGGGTCGTAATTGGTGTGTCGTGTGCGGTGCGACGTAAAGTCTGCGAGGGTCGCAGTTGCATGCCAGCAACTGAGGCCCTCGCCTGCTGCCCTCGCTTTGCGATATATTTATATATACAGTAGATATAAAAAGTCTACACACCCCTGTTAAAATGTCAGGTTTCTGTGCTGTAAAAAAATGAGACAAAGATAAATCATTTCAGAACTTTTTCCACCTTTAATGTGACCTATAAACTGTACAACTCAATTGAAAAACAAACTGAAATCTTTTACAGATTCTATAGATATATAGTAAAACCCGGCATGTTTCGGCAGTTCGAGACTGCACTAACAAAAACAACCCTTTTTCCTATTTTTTTTTTCTGGGCAAAAATGGCCCAGTTTAGGTGCTAATGCCTTTTTAAAGGCATTTAGAGGGGTTTAAGGGTCGTTTAGACCTTTTTATTCGGGGACTTCCGATTAACCGACAACTACACTTATCCGGCAATCCCCATGAGTGCCGGATAACGGGGAGTTACTATATATATATATATATATATATATATATATATATATATACTGTATATATATATATATATATATATATATACTGTATATAAATAACAAAATAAAATCGGAAACTTGGTTAAAAAATCACACTTAAAATGTCTTTCTAGGTGATAATATCTAGTCCAAGCATTCAGTATTTGAAAAAGTCACACTCAATTTGAATTTGTAATTGTGGTTTATTAAATCTCTAAATATACCTACTTATCCACTGATTTATGGCGTATCACACATTAAATATTTGGTCTTGTGTCAATGATATCTCCCAGGTCCTTTTCGTACAAGTTATGTTTTCTTAAGAATGTGTAATATTTGTTTGTTTTATACTAAATACACCATTTAAGGATTTTTAGTACTAACATTTTCTAGTCATATAATCTTGAGTGGCTTATACATGTTATGACAGATGAGATATGATTCCATATCCTTTTAGATATAAATGGCACCGTTCTACAAAAACAACCAAATAATTTTATTGTGTGTCTCATGAGTATATACATATATATTGTTTCTACAAATAGAGGAAATAATTGGTGATATCTAATTTTTAAGTTGAATAATATATATATATGTTATATAACTGACAAGATGCAATGCCCTCTTGCCATAAAATACCTTTATTAAAGTATTTAGCCCAATTACATTAAATATCGTTGTCTTCACTTCTCATACAGAATTATCAGGAAGTTAAAACAAAAGTTTTAACATTTACCATATAAAAATGTCTTTTTACACCATTGCAGTCAATAGAATAGCTGTTTTCTGTTAAGCAAAAATATATTTTTTGTAAAGGACAAAGCACCAATGGCATTAGGGCCATATATACCTTCTATTTTGTTTCTAGGCCTCCTTGTTTCAGGATGAGATCTGGAATTTACCAAGGTTAGCTGAGTTATTATTATTTACTTATCACTGTTCACAACCTATTTTGTGCCATTTACATGAGCTTTTCTGCAGGCTACGGCAACCTTACAATATTGTCAGGATATAGGAAATTCTGCAAAAGGCCCCTAGAGTACAGTAACTAACAACCCAGAGGACCTGTAAATGTTATCTACTACTTCTTGATAAATAAGTGCTTCAGCTGCAGTTTTTTAAATGTGAGATATGTTTTGTTGGATTGAATTAACTGGCGGACAGAAGCATTATTGTGGCAGCTTGTATGAGACAACTGAGCACAATGATCTTAAAAGGCTGGGTAATGTGAAAGAAAAAAATCTAAATGTTTAAATCTGACTAAAAGCATAATCAGACAGGACAAGTCATAAAGCTATTATAGCTATTATGTATTACAAAAGTTAACTCACAACTGCTATTACAGAAGAAATCATGCAGGTTTACAGTGTATAAACTTGGGAAATATGGATTACAATTGTGATCAGGAACACCATTAGAAATATCGGCAGACGCACACACATTTTTCCCATCTCCCATTGCCAGTCTTTACATTAACTGCACAAGTAGTGCAATAAAATAAATTGTTTCTCCTTTTAAATTTGTATATTGCATAGACTTGGGAATTACAGCTCACTGCACTGATAATATATATGTATTTAAGAATAATGCCGGCCAGCATAGGCGGAACTACTGCTGGTGCAGATGGTGCAAAGCACCAAGGCCCTGACCTCTGAGGGGCCCGAGGACCACCCTGTGGGGAAAGAGACACAGGGGCAAAAGAGACACAGGGGAGGTGGAAAGAGACACGGGAGGGAGAGGCGGGGAAGAAACACAGGAGGGAAAGAGACACAGGATAGGGAGAGGAGGGGGAAAGAGACACAGGGGAGGGAGAGGAGGAGGAAGATACACAGGGGAGGGAAATGGGGGAAGAGACACGACAAAGGGGGGTACAGACACAGGGCGAGGGGGGACAAAGGGAAAGAGACACAGGGGAGGGGGGAACAGACACAGGGGAGGGAGAGGGGGGAAATAGACCCATGGGGGAAATAAATACAGGGAAGGGGGTTAGAGACACAGGAGGGAGAGGGGGGTAAAAACACAGGGGGAAAGGAGACATAAGGTAGGGAGAGGAGGGGGAAATGAGACACAAGGGAGGAAGCAGACAGGGGGAGAGACTCGCAATGAGCTCCAAAGACGCTTCATTGCGAGGCCCGCGATGAGCGCCAAAGCCGCTCTTGTGAGGCCAGTAAAGTAGACAGTGGTTATAAGTAAAGAGGGGTGGTGAAGGGAAGTTCACCAGGGCCCAGCACAAGCATCAAATGGCCTCAATGGCTATAAGCATACGGCTTGCATCTGGCAATCTCACACATACACAACTTCCATGGAAGGGTCTAGTATAGAGACATCAAAATGTATTTGATTTCTAATTAGAAACTAGTTTAATGGCTTTTCCCTGCTAAATTATGCTCTTACTCAGACTCAACATTTTCAAACATATTTATTTTTATAGCACAGTGGTTTATATAGAAAGAATATATTATGCACACTATTTCTCCACAGCTGTACTTAACCTTTTTTTGTTTCAGAGGACACAGTCATACATTGTATTATATTACAACAAAAGGATGTCCCCTTTGGCATTCAAAGTTTGAAAGTGACACAGCCAGTCCTTCCACAGAATCACTCATGGCTTATCTACAATGACAGTGAATCACAATGTATTGCCCAGAGACTATTGCACATTGGTATGCCTGCTATTTATACATATTTTCACTTGACATTATTATAAATTGTGTACTGGATTGTACAGAATATGGACAAATAGTAGGCAAAACAAACAATTGTATTTAATTTGAGCAGAATATTAATTGCTCCCTTCTGCAATGATGGCAGTGGGTGGAGGTTCCTGGGAAATTTAGTTGATGTAGTCTACATGGATTTTGGAAAGGCTTCTGATACAGTGCCATGTGCAATAAAGGGTACAGGCAAATCATCTAAACCAGAGGTGTTCAATCTGAGAACAAACTAATTCAAGTGGGTTAGTTCTATGGGCACAGTAACTCACTCAGAGAGCAGCCTCAGAGACCCTGCCCTGAAACATCAGGCAATTCTTCTCTGAACAGGAGAAACAGAGAACCCCTGATGTATGTTTTGGTATTTTGGGGCCTTGTCAGTGAGGTTTAGCTGTCTTCCCTTAATGCACAATGAACAAGGAGTCAAACGTCTAGAGCTCCCTATGACCATTAGGGAAAATAAACCACAAGGATCATTTGCACACAGACAAAAAACAAAGTCAGGGGCCTGTAGAGCCTCGTCCTGGCCTGACACACAGCTCCTGTGGGCCAAGCCTCACTGAGGGACACAGGAAGTATGTGTGTGTGTGTCAGAAGGGACAAAGAAAGCACCTGTCTTTGACTAAGAGAAGAAATATTAATGTTTTCTATTACTATGGTGAGAAAGGCCATTTCCGTATATCATGTCCTGTAAAAGTGGTAAACGTCATGGTCTGAAGGTCGATGAGGAGCATCCTTCAGATAGAATTACTATTGCTCCACATCATGTCAAGCAACTAATAAACCCAGTCAGACTGACGTCAGATAACCAAGTCACAGAGATATTAGGAATCATTGACTCAGGTTCTGGGGGGATTTAATCAACTGCTGACCATAAAGCTAGACTTACTTGACCAATCCATCGAAGGCCCAGATCACATCCTGGAGTTATTCCTGTCACAACACATGCTTTCCTGTACTCTTTGCTAAGTACCAAAAATGAAGCATACAGCCACAAAAAAAAATGGTTTCTGAATCCTCTAATTATTATAGAAAAACCAAGAGGATTGTTAGGCGTTCTCAGGTGACCAAGTATAAGTGTCATACCACCTCAGTTATCATGGACCGAAGTCACTGTGGATGTCTTTTCCAAAGTTGAATCTACCTCTCATAGAGAAGCTAGAGAAGATATATTTGTCCTTTGTCTACAAAAAGCATGGAGGACTGAGGCTGTGTATAGATTACAGAGATCTGAATAAGGTCACTGTACTGGGCAATTATCCATTGCATATCATTTCAAAACTGATAGGAGATGATCAAAGATATTATCCAAACGTTATCTTATTGGGGCCTGCAATTTCATCAGAATCCATCAGGGTGATAAATGGAAGACAGAATTCAACACTCCGGATGGCCATTATGAGTAGTTAGTGATGCCAGACTCTGTAGTGTTCCGGCTGTATTCCAAAGGTAAGTGAACAAAAGGGATAGACTGTATCAGTTTGTGGTTTTATATCACGACAACATACTCATCTGTCACTAGATCTTACCACCCTTAGACACCATGCCAAGGAAAAGTTGCCACGTCTTAGGTCACATTGCCTCTACGTCAAGCTAGAGAACTGTATCTTTATATGTACCTCTCTGTCTCTCCTTGGATTCATAATCTCTGCCAGGGGAGTCTCCATGGATCCAGCAAATGTGTGGCTGTTAAGAACTGGTCAGTACCCACTGAACTGAAAGGAATCCAAAGGTTCATTGGATTCACAAACTTCTATTAGCGGTTTATAAAGGGTTTTAGCACAATCATTGCACCCATACCCACACTTACCAAGCAAGGAGCTAAATGTAACAGATGCATTAGAGCTGGGGTGGGCAAGTTTAGTCCTGAAAGCCTGACACAGGCCAGGATTTGAGTATATCCCCGCTGCCTACAGGTGAGTGAATCACTTCTTCAGTCATACTGATTGACTCAACTATGCACAGAAAGGATATCCTCAAATACAGACCTGTGTGGGGCTCTCCAGGCTTGGACTTGTCCACCCCTGCATTAGAGGTACTCAAGAGTACTTTCACCACTGCTCCAATACCCCTTCATCCTGACCCAGCTCTAGTATTATTTGTGGAGGTGTATGCATCTGAGTACGCACCAAGTGCTGTAGTCTTCCAACATCAGTCCCCTACATCCCTGTGCTAAATTCACTAGAGTAGAAAGGACATTGGCAAAAGAGAATTGGTAGTCATTAAGATGCCCCATAATGAGCAAGATGTCCCATTCAAGTCTTCATGGACCACAAGGGTCTTTTTTTTCCAGTCAGGTGAGAGATTAAATGGCAAGCAGGCAAGATGGTAATTTGTGATTACCTACCACCCATCCGTGAACTGTGCATGAAGGCAGCTACACAACAGAACAAGTGGGCAGATAGGAAGACTAGACCAATCCCAAAGATCAAAGAAGGTGACAGGTTAGGGCTTGCTACAAAACACCTAAGGTTGTGTCAACCCTCCAATAAGCTTGGACCTAGGTATATAGCTCCTTTCAAGGTGGAATCCAGAGTAGGGCCTGTGCCTGTCAGATTTGTGCTTCCTTCTACATTTCAGATCCATACTGTATTCCACGTGTCTTTTCTAAAACCTTGGGTCCAGAATCAGTTTTTCTCTCAGACGTCCACTCCTCCTCCCATTCTCAGCTACAGAGCCAATCAGTGAGGTAAAGGGTATTTATATTCTGGCTAAGTCCATTGCAAACTGCCTGTTGTAGGAGTGATTCTATGTCTTTGCAGCTTATGTGAACCAAGCCTTGCCAAAGGACCCAGAAAGTGTCTGTGTGCAACCTAGCCTCGCCAAGAGACACATAAAGTGCCTGTGACCAAGCTAAGTCAAAGGATAGAAGTGCCATTGCCAGATTTGATGCCATCACCAAGTTCAATGCCATTGCCACGTCAAGTTCCTACAGTCAAGTCTGGTACCCCTGGGCCTCTGAGATCAAACCATAGTGCTCTACCCCAGAATATCTGGTCTCCTCTGACACTAACTATATAATATCACATATTAACACATATTTTATGATATCTTTTAACTCCCTGGATGCCAAATTGTTAAGTAGGTAACACAACAAGCTATGAACAGGCCAGTTTACATTTTATGATCTGCCCCCAGGAGATCGAAACAGCCCAGAGGACTTGGAGTTTTCTCTGCATCAAGAAAGACTAAGCTGTTGTTACAGTTCTAAATATCACTTTAAAAAAATGATAATCCTTCCCAGTTGTTTTTTTCTGATGATGATATATATATATATATTTATTATTGTGGTGAACTACCTACTCATAATTTCCACAACACTGACTGAGATCCCGCTCTATGCTGATGATAGCCAGTAAGCTTGAAACAGCTGTACATGGATTGGATACTCAGCCTGTGTTTATTCCAACCTTGGCTTTGCATTAAAGCTGTGTAATACAGCATGCATAAGCTTAAAGGAAGCCATGTTTGATAATGGCTACGGAATGAAGAGCGAGGCATTTGTGGCCACATTTGTGTGTCCCAGCTCAACTTCCTAAAATGCAGTGTAATAACTGTTTTTCTCGGAACTCTGAGCTGGAAGCAGGTTTTTTAACTTGCTTTAGACATTCAAATGTGAACACAGATGTACTTTTTATTTACTGCACTACTGTGTGAAGGGCTTCTATTGCTCTTTTGCCCACCATATTTTAAATGATTGTTGTGGTGACCTATATATATATATATATATATATATATATATATATAATGTATTATTCTGATGATTTCTCATATGTGCACTAGGAGTAAAACCCCAAGTGGGGGTGATCGGTAATCGGTAAAGATCTCATATGTGTTGTTCGCGAGGAGGAAAAGGAGGTAATAAAGTTTGGAGGACCCTATACCTATACCAGCTCCTTTTAACCACCAGAAGCCAGTCCAAGCCCAAGGAAGTAATAAAGTTCGGAGGACCATATACCTATACCAGCTCCTTTTACCCACCAGAAGCTAGTCCAAGGCCAATTTGCCCAGGTAAGCCCAACTCCTACCTGCAGGAATCAAACCAGCTCTAAGTTATCTGTCCTCTGTCCTGATTTGGTGTGCTGATCTCCGCTACCCTAACTATGTTAACACCCTCCGCGACATCTCTTTTAGCACTCCAAAGGCATGTTATGAGTAGGGATAAAGGCCAGCCAGCCGTTGTGTGTTTGTAACTTAGTTAACCCTGATAAACCGTCTGACCTGGCATTGTGTCTACAGACTGAAAGGTGCCCACCAGCTAGGGGTAACACGAAGCTTCCCTCCCCAATGTCCTTTTTTTTTTAAGCACCATTAACTTACATAAAAAATACATGTGCAAACAGCAGCAAAGCTTTATCCAAAAAGTATTATTTAAAAACCCTCATTAACCCTGCAGAGGACATGGCTGCTCTGACCGATACAAAGTGTTTGCGTTATTTTGTTACAAAGATTTTATTATTTACATTTTTATATTATTTTGTTCAATAAGTTCTAGATTGTAAAGAAAATAAATAAAAAATCATAAAAAATATTTGCAGATTTTAAGTTTTTTCACATTTCAGCATATATTAGTACTAAATGTATCTCTCGGATACATGAGACCTAGGGCCATATTAAATTCCAGCCTCGTAAGTCAAACGTGTAGCACGTAAGGGCTGCGTGCTTGAAATTTGGCTGTTTTACGCCGCTATTAAATTAGAAGTGCTTCGAGCTACGAGCGAGAGACGCTATTTCGTAAACCAGTTCTCGGACATCGGAGTTGCATGCTCGAATGCAAACAATTGAGCAAGCACGTAGTTATGGGTTCAGATGGAGCCAATGGAAACAGAGATCGTCATCATTGCGTCACAAGAAAATGAAGGAGGGGTTTCAAAGTCCTACGGGGTTCAATTACGAGCTACGTCGAACCCACATTCCAGTCATAATGCAATATTAATAAAGCCGCAAACAGGATATTCTATCACATGCGAGTTACAGTATATGTATTAACACATTGATTGCACGGATCGATATGACACGAAATATAAACATGAACCAAAGTATTTTTCGGGGACGATTTGGCTTGTGAATGTTGTGCTATTAATTAATTAAGACCAAACATCACTTTCCCTTTTAATATTAGTACAGTAGAGTGTTGTTATTTGATTAACAAGTGCTACGTTTTGGACTTTACACCCTTTGTGGGTGCTCTTGAGCACACATTGGCCTTTGGGCTCCATTTGCGTGTTACGTGCTTGCTCGCGAGTGACTACATTGAAATTTAATAGCTGAATTGAAAACGTAGCTTACTACAGTTTGTGTATCCTTGATTCTTCTTATATATGTCAGCAGGCACAGACAAGGTTGACTTAACCTTTTACCTGTACCTGAACAGTCCTGTACTTAATCATTCATTTAACAAATATATGTTTTAAAAAAAAAAAAAAAATTTTAGGCGAAGGCTTCATTGTATTACATTTCTTAGCTTTGACGGATCAATGGATTTACAGCCGCAAAGCTCCACGTTGCTCAGCATGTAGCCTATTCTCGGCCGTTCTGCATCTTAACACGCATGTCCGCTGCGTGCTATGCAACGGGGCTAATTTAATACCTGTAACCCGTAAATTTGGAGTTACGGGCTACTTTCTACAACGTAGACCCAATTAAATAAGCCTGTTAGGCGGTATTTTTTTTACCACGACCCCTTACAACCTCTCTTATTGTCCTGACCATCGCTAAAATGAAGAAAACACTCAGATAACATAAGGCAGAGTGGTTATAACCTGCTCTGTAGGGAAATAATCTATAGTTAGAACTCCATAACCCCCTACATCTCCTAAATAAGCATGCTCCAGGTTACCCCTCCTGCTTAATTAATGTTATCTGAGTTGTTTTTCTTTTCAATTGTTGTCAGGACAATGAGGGTTAAAGTAATGACCATTAATAATGTAAACTGTGTTTTTAAAATATATTTTCTGGCTAAAGCTTTGCTTTGCTGCTATTTTCACATGTATTTTAATGTAAAGTAATGGTGAACTAACAAATTGATTTAACATGAAAAGCAATAATACTGGCCCTTTAATATTGAGAAACACAAGCTGCTAATGCCTAAAGAATTTTCAAATAAAATAAGGGATTAGGAGGATAGTAATTACAAAGCTGACAGTAAGCTGTTAATTATACTTTTTTAATTACAATAGAAAGAAGATTAGTAAACCCCATAATAAACATATGAAACTTCATTCAGAATGTATTCCTTAAAATTTACTAAATTAAGGAATTTAAAGAGTATTTTGACACAAAGTATACTGAATACCGAAAATTATTGTGGAGTTCAAATTGTGAATTAATGATGAACTAACGGTAACTACTACTTTAAATAAGTTAATAAAATAATTAAAAGAATATAGCCATAAATATTGACTAACTTAGGCTGCTGAATATATATTATCAGCATTTGCTGAATTGTCTCAGACACATTCTGAAAATGATGGGCCCTATGCTAATAGAGCGGTGCAAATTGTGGCATTGCCAAAAATCGGTTGCAGGAATTTTTTTCTCCACATTAATGTAGATCTTTAGCACCCCCACATTACACCACTCAGCCCACATCCGTAAATCCAATCTTGTCCGCAAGAGATTTCAGTGTAGGGAGTATCCGAACTAAGCTTTATGGATGAGAATGAGCTCTAGGAACCAATAGGAAATGAGAATGTCACGATTATTATAATGAGAGAGATCAAGCACCATAACTGTGGCAAGGAACCATTATATTTATATATATGAATATATTATTTTTTTATTTATTTATATTTTTGGCATTAACTAGATGTGACAATTGTATTTATATATTCAATAAATATAAATGTGTTTATTAGGTGTTTATATATTATATACAGTATTTCACAAAAGTTAGTACACCCCTCACATTTTTGTAAATATTTTATTATATCTTTTCATGTGACAACACTGAAGAAATGACACTCTGCTACAATGTAAAGTAGTAAGTGTACAGACTGTATAACAGTGTAAATTTGCTGTCCCCTCAAAATAATTAAAAACACAGCCATTAATGTCTAAAACATTGGCAACAAAAGTGAGTACTCCTCTAAGGGAAATGTCCAAATTGGGCCCAAAGTGTCAATATTTTGTGTGGCCACCATTATTTTCCAGCACTGCCTTAACTCTCATGGGCATGGAGTTCACCAGAGCTTCACTGGTTGCCACTGGAGTCCTCTTCCACTCCTCCAAGACATCACAGAGCTGGTGGATGTTAGAGACCTTCCACTCCCTCACCTTCCATTTGAGGCTGCCCCACAGATGCTCAATAGGGTTTAGGTCTGGTGATATCCTTGGCCAGTCCATCACCTTTACCTTCAGCTTCTTTAGCAAGGCAGTGGTCATCATGGAGGTGAGTTTGGGGTTGTAGTAATACGTTGTAATAATCATGTTGGAATACTGCCCTGCGGTCCAGAATCCGAAGGGAGGGGATCAGGCTCTGCTTCAGTATGTCACAGGACATGTTGGGAAATAGATGTATGAGTGCTGACAGCATTGCTGCAAAGGTTGAAGGGGTGTGGAGTAAGCCTGTCAGTTCTCATACCATACGCCGCACACTGCTTAAAAATTGGTCTGCATGGCTGTTGTCCCGGAAAGAAGCCTCTTCTAAAGATGATGCACAGAAAGCCTGCAGACTAAGTACATTGATTACCATGTCCTGTGGTCTGATGAGACCAAGATAAACTTATTGGGTTCAGATGGTGTCAAGTGTGTGTGGCGGCAACCAGGTGAGGAGTACAAAGACAAGTGTGTCTTGCCTACAGTCAAGCATGGTGGTGGGAGTGTCATGGTCTGGGCCTGAATGAGTGCTGCCGGCACTGGGGAGCTACAGTTCATTGAGGGAAACATGAATGCCAACATGTACTGTGACATACTGAGCAGAGCATGATCCCCTCCCTTTGGAGACTGGGCCGCAGGGCAGTATTCCAACATGATAACGACCCAAACACACCTCCAAGAGGACCACTGCCTTGCTAAAGAAGCTGAAGGTAAAGGTTATGGACAGACCAAGCATGTCACCAGACCTAAACCCTATTGAGTATCTGTGGGGTATCCTCAAATGGAAGGTGAGGGAGTGCAAGGTCTTTAACATCCACCAGCTCTGTGATGTCTTGGAGGAGTGGAAGAGGACTCCAGTGGCAACCTGTGAAGCTCTGGTGAACTCCATGCCCACGAGGATTAAGGCAGTGCTGGAAAACAATGGTGGCCACACAAAATATTGACTCTTTGGGCCCAATTTGGACATTTCCACTTAGGGGTGTACTCACTTTTGTTCCCATCGGTTTAGACATTAATGGCTGTGTGTTGAGTTGTTTTGAGGGGACAGCAAATTTACACTGATATACAGGCTGTACACTTACTACTTTACATTGTAGCAGAGTGTCATTTCTTCAGTGTTGTCACATGAAAAGATATAATAAAATATTTAGAAATATGTGAGGGGTGTACTCACTTTCGTGAGATACTGTATAAAAGAAAAATCTCCATAGGACAAAGGTAGTCAATTATTTTTTACAAATGTATCCATGTCCCAACCTATTTGAGTGGATGTGTAACCAATTCAGCTTAAAAGTTAGGCTTTATCTCATGTGATTAATTATGTCTCACGATAAAGGATGATAAGAGATGAAGTGCATAAGTAGTTGGTATAAAAAAGAATAATGATGAGACATCTCTGTGACTATTACTATTTATCCAACTAACCATGCTCTTATGGCTTATTACCACTTACTGTGAAAGATTATTAATCAATTGCAATTATATTTAGGTACATGTGTGCTTTTAATATCTTTAATAATTGGGACATTTGATGTATCACTTTAAGGTTAAAGTGGTGCTTATGCTCATGGTTATGTGAACTGCATGTTTGCTGAGACTTTCTATGCTAGCACATCTATTTACATCCTGGAATTAAAGGGACTCAGTCAACCAAAAATCAAATCGTATATTTGTAAAGATAATCTTAAAGGGTTACGGAAGGCTTCTGGATTCATATAATATACCTATTTATCTTTTTACTTTTGGGTACTTTATTTTATTTAGATTTACTTAAAATGAGCCTTATTCAATTGCAAGCTCGCATTTGCCTCCAAACTGAACTTTTGACTGCGGTTCACAATTTTTCTAAACCTTTAGATGTATTCAATTGTATCTAACTCGCAACTGTCCTCTCACAGCCTCCACACTGAAACCATGCACTAAGTAGGATTTTAGGGGAGTGATAATAAGATCTGTTAAGATAATAAGTTAACTTCGTAAACATTCTCAATACTTATTAGACACAGCCAAAAGAAAATAAGACCATCATCATGACGTCAGTAAAACATGGAGTTTATACTACAATGTATAAATCAATAAAAATCATTAAAGCAACTATTCTAGTCCATGCGGGTTCCATGATATGTATTAACCCCTTGATTCCTGGGATCGATCTAACACGGAAATACAAGTTTAAACATATTTTTTAGTGCAGATTTGCGAGCTTAAGACTGTTGTGCAATTAATTCTAATGCATTTCATTGCTTTCCTTCTATTTTAAAGTACAGTTTATTTTCTTTTGCAGTGTTACGAACAGGTGTTTAACCCACTTGCGAATCCTATTTAGTATTCGTATAATTTTTTTATACATTTGCGATTTTGTAATTGAATATTGATTTTGCATCTTTAGCACTGGTAACATTTAAGGGCTTGAAAATTCAATGGAGGAGATAGGACAGAGTTACGTCTTTGACAACCGCAATGCTTTTGAGCCTGTAACTTGCAATTGGAATGCGAGTTGCTAAATGTAGCTAATTGAATATCCGTTACATTTAGGGGCTATATTACAGGTTCAAGTAATTGGGATTTGGCCAATTGAATTAGGCCTAAATGCTTCTTTTTTCCCCCTAAAACCTTACAAATAATTATTTATTGGTTTCTCCCCTCTGCAGCTCATTAATACAGTGTACTTTGAAGTACAGGATGTACAGTGGTTCATAGTAACCAATCAGTGGAAACATTCTACTACATGCTGCTTGAGAGAAGTCACTGATTGGCTAATCTCAAACACTGCACTTCACAGTCTGTGTATTCATGAGCTGCTTGAGCTACAGATCTCAGACCCAAACAGGTTAAAATTGTATGATCTGAGACAGAAAAAAACGAACTTATAAGCATTTCTTAACTAAAGTACATACAACTAAATAAATATGTATTTTATATTCTTAGTGAAATCCAAAAACCTTCCATGTCCCTTTAAAGGGACTGAAAACTGGCTATATATTGAACTAGCCATTTTTTCTAAAGTAAATAATTGCTGCGGAATTCACAATTGTTTAAGCTGTATCATTAAGTCTCCTGAATACTTAGTTGTTCTGATGTGCGTCAGTGACAAACATATAAACAAGCAAGTGAAACCTATCCCCAATGTTATGGTGCAGTTTGATCACACTGTTATCAAACACAATCATCTACAAATTAGCATATTGAAATGTGCATTGGTAAAAACATGCAGCACAAACAGTCCTGAATATCTCAGGAATTATTCACTTCAATCGAAAAAAACGTCTAGTAAAATGCATAGCTGGCTTTTCATGCTTTATAAAGGTACATGAAATGCAATTCTTTCTTTTTTTTCATGCTTTTAAAAGAACGTGCTTTAAGCTTTACTAAAGTTGTGTTTTGCATGAAAAAATATTAAGCTTAAACTTCATTGAAACTAACAGGAGATGCATCGAGCATATGTATGTGTATAGATTTCATTGTCGGACAAGTATATGTCAGCTCATTGGCTGAAAGGGGCAAGCCCTCAGAATCATTTTTTTTTGCTTTGAGAGCATCATTTGAAAAAAAAAAACACACAGTGACACATTATCAAATACCGTCTTTCAGATTGCTTTAAGAAGACTCTAACTTGTTGTTATGGTGACAATGTCCCTTTAAGGTGAGCCTGACTCCTCTTACTTGACCTGAACCTTTATCTCTCCTGTTCTGGAGAGCTCCAGTTTGGAAACTTGAGCATGTTGGGTTGGGAATATGTGGATTTGAGTCCAAAATCTTGTTATTGTCAATATGAAGTCAAGCAATTTTGTGGTGTCAGCCTAGACTTCCAGTAATTATTAATCCAAAGTACTAATGCACTGAAGAATGCTGTTATGTGCTTAAAGAAAGAACAGACTGTCTTCAGAATACCACACCCACCATTAACATGAGCAGTTAAATAGTAACATGGCATGGAGCCACAGTGACTGAGATTACATTACCTGGTACAGCATATCATGAAATTTTGCACAACCGCAATTAAACGTGAACAGAGTGCTGTGTCAACGATTTTACAACCCTAAATTAAATTATGACTTGTGATATTTACACATTAGCAAGACATGCTATGCCACAGATTATATGGATGATCTGCCATTTTAATCTTATTACTAATTTAGTTCATAGCATTTATGTATTTGTTTTGCATTTATGATATTTACAATTGCTACCTTTTTGTCGAAATATTTATATGCACCATCTAATGGCTAGGAAGCGTTGCATTTGACATGGGCTACTTTATCTGTAGTTTAATTATCAGTAAAACCACAGTCAATCACAAAATTAACCATGAATTGACCAATGGTGTATATGAATCTAATGCTTGTTACCTAGAATATCAAGTGACTTTAAAAAAATCAGGGCCTCATTCAAATGCGATTTGGCCAATTAAATAGGGCTCTTTATAAGCACATAGCATATTTTTGTTACAGAAGTTTTTAGTTAGGGAAGACCTTGCTTTTGGATAGACGTTCACTGACTAAGAACTGTAAAAAAAGATGCTATGTGCATCTTTATAAAAGAGCCATATTCAATTGGCCAAATCGCATTTGAATGAGGCCCTCAGTAGGCATATGTTGGCAGGAATATAATCAGCTTTTAAATACAAATAAATATCCTGAACAACAATCATACATATTCTAAATATCCTACTTTTTCTAAATATTGTCTCACTTAATTCTTCCACTTAACGTCTATAAATATGGAACTAATTCATGGTTTAAAGTAAGAAGTATACACATGAAATAACAAATACATCAAGTAAACAGTAACAACAACCAATTATATAAAACAAAGTCAGCAGATAGTCCAATAATAAAAGTAATAGATACATATTTAAGACAAATCTTATAATATAACTAATAAAACTCTTTTTTTATTATTATTATTAGCATTATTGCTAACTTGTTTATTAAGCACCAACATTGTAACTCAGGGGTATATACAATGGCAAAATGCATTGAATTTGGCCTCGAGACTGACAGGTTACCTTCAAATGCTCATGGATATAGTAAATTTTGAAAAGGTTGTTACTACTTGTGCTACATACCATTCTCATTAAGTTTTACTCTTATTGCAATTCAGCACATCTTAACTGTAGGTACATCAATAACCTAGCTATAACTGTGCCTAATGGCACTAGTATGTATAAAATCTGGTCCTAGGACTGGATATTGAGAACCACTGATCTAGACACTGTTCCCTGAAAATAAATTATTACTATTAATATGTATACAGAATACTAGTTTGCATAAATATGAATGTGCACCCTAAATATTGCATGCATAACCAGAAGAACTAAATCAAGGAAATAAATATTTATTTCACAAAAATTGGACAAATATCCACTATGAGGGTATTCTCCAAAATTAAATCTGTTTAGCCATCCATTTACACCATCTGGTGGGATATCACTAAATACAAATACAGCATATTTCACTTTAATCAACAAAAGCAACTTAAATTGTCAGTCTCTTTGTGCAGTTTGACACCCTTAGAGGAACACTTTGAGAAAACATGGAAAAACTTCAGATTTTGATTGTCTGGAACATGAGTGCTGCCGGCATTGGGGAGCTACAGTTCATTGAGGGAACCATGAATGCCAACATGTACTATGACATACTGAAGCAGAGCATGATCCCTCCCTTCAGAGACTGCGCCGTAGGGCATTATTGCAACATGATAATGAACCAAAACACACCTCTAAGACGATCACTGCCTTGCGAAAGAAGCTGAAGGTAAAGGTTATGGACTGGCCAAGCATGTCTCCAGACCTAAACCCTGTTGAGCATCTGTGTGGCATCCTTAAATGGAAGGTGGGGGAGTGCAAGGTCTCTAACATCCACCAGCTCTGTGATGTCATCATGGAGGAGTGGAAGAGGACTCCAGTGGCAACCTGTGAAGCTCTGGTGAACTCCATGCCGACGAGGGTTAAGGCAGTGCTGGAAAATAATGGTGGCCACACAAAATATTTACAGTTTGGGCCCAATTTGGACATTTCCACTTAGGGGTGTACTCACTTTTGTTGCCAGCGCTTTAGACATTAATGGCTGTGTGTTGAGTTATTTTGAGGGGACAGCAAATTTACACTGTTATACAGGCTGTAGACTTACTACTTTACATTGTAGCAGAGTGTCATTTATTCAGTGTTGTCACATGAAAAGATATAATAACATATTCACAAAAATGTGAGGGGTGAGATACTATATATATATATATATATATATATATATATATATATATATATATATATATATATATCCATATATAGATAATACTTAAATAGATAGATACACACACACACATATATATATATATATGTGTGTGTACCTTATCCCTGGTCTCTAGATGGAGCACGAGACTTGAAATGGGGGAGCATTATTTATTTTTATAAATTGACTTCAAAGAAAACACAAGGTGAGGGAGTTTTCTTTCTTTAACTTGATTTAACTTCAATATTTCTCCATTGCGACAAAGCAAAAAACAGTCAGACTAGCACTAAAGCACTGCTAGCGAGATTCTGTGAAGTGCCACCAGAACTTAGTCAGCGAGAGCCACCTTTCATCTACAATACCTCAGGATGAGGAGATTATAGGCCAGTGGTAGTAGTGCTGTTACACTTGGTAAATTAGATGTCCCAAAATAACCTTGCAAGGCAAAAGCGCGTCGGCATAAGCGCACCGACTAAATAGCAACCCGATGAAAGCGCGCAGGACTAAAGCACACACATGACAAGTGCACGCGCCAGACAAATGCGCGCCGACGTAACCCCTTTCTTTGCCCCTTACCCCATTGCCCATTCTCCTTTCTGTGCCCATTCTACTTTCTGTGTCCCCTTGGTCCACTCGGTGCCTCCTTTGTTCCACTCTGGTCCCCACCTTTCCATTCTGTGTGCCCTCATTACCCCATTGCCTACAGGGGCACAGAGTGGACCAAGGGGGCACAGAAAGGAGAAGGGGCAGGACAGAGAGAAGCAGGGGGCACAGAGAGGATTAGGGGCACAGAGAGGTAAATGGGGTATGCAGAGGTAGGGGACAAAGAGAGGAGGAGGGCACATAGAGGAACATTGGGCACAGAGAGGAGCAGGGAAGGCACAGAGTGGAGCAGGGACACAAAGTAGATTGGGTGGCACAGAGAGGAGCAATGGAGGCACAGAGAGGAGCAGGGGACACAGAGTGGAGCTGGAGGGCACAGAGTGTAACGGGGGCACAGAGTGAAGCAAGGGGACACAGAAAGGAGAAAGGGAGGCACAGAGAGTAGCAGGGGGCACAGAGTGGAGCTGGAGGGCACAGAGTGTAACGGGGGCACAGAGTGAAGCATGGGGGCACAGAAAGAAGAAGGGGAGGCACAGAGAGTAGCAAGGGGCACAAAGTGGAGTAGGGGCACAGAGTGGAGCTGGAGGGCACAGAGTGTAACAAGGGGCACAGAGTGGAGCAAGGGGACACAGAAAGGAGAAGGGGAGGCACAGAGAGAAGCAGGGGCACAGAGAGGAGTAGGGGCACAGAGAGGTGAATGGGGGGCACAGAGGTAGGGGATAAAGAGAGGAGGAGGGCACAGAGATGAACAGGGGGCCCAGAGAGGGGCAGGGGAGGCACAGAGTGGAGCAGGGGACCCATAGTAGATTGGGGGCACAGAGAGGAGCAATGGAGGCACAGAGAGGAGCAGGGTGCACAGAGTGGAACTGGAGGACACAGAGTGTAACAGGGGGCAAAGAGTGGAGCAAGGGGACACAGAAAGGAAAAGGGGAGGCACAGAGAGAAGCAGGGGGTACAGAGAGGAGTAGGGGCACAGAGAGATGAATGGGGGGCACAGTGAGGAACAGGGGAGACACAGAGAAGAGCTGGGGCCACGGAGTGGAACGAGGGGGCACAGAATGGAAAGTTGGGGACCAGAGTGGAACAAGGGAGGCACAGAGTGGAGCAAGGGGACACAGAAAGGAGAATGGGCACAGAAAGGAGAAGGGGGCAAGGGGCACAGAGAGGGCTTATGTTGGCGTGCATTTGTCTGGCGCATGCACAATTGTCGCTTGAGCACTTTAGTCCTGCACGCTTTTATTGGGTTGCTGTTTAGTTGGTGAGCTTATGTTGGCGCGCATTTCCAGGGCACACTATAGACGGGGTGTAAATTATGCTAAGCAGGTAAGGAATACAGAATGAACATATTTCCCCAATCACTCTTCTTTACTGAATAATACACATTTTTGCACAGTAAAAAACAGTAAAACATTTGCATACCTCACTACCAATCAGGATACACCTATGTATCTCCATTGCTCCTCAGGACAAACATGTAGTTCACATCCTATAGATCCAAACAATTTACTATCAACAACTGTATCTCCCTTGCATAATAAGGCTAGGTAATCAGTAATTAAATGATCGCTCTGAATCCAGGGGGGTCACAAATGGCAAAACAAAAGGCCCACAGCAAAGGTGTCCTATCTCTCCCTTGGTCCCTGGACCATGACAACAAACTTGTGAAGCCTCTATACCAAATTGGTCTCTCTGGTAATGTTTTTATTAGTACAGATGGTTGATAAATCCAATACTTAAAGCATAGGATAGTCCATAAAACCCCCTTATTTTACCCAGTTTAATAAATATACCCATTGTTTCTGCATGTCTCAGTATATTAATGCACAGTTCATTTAGCTAATATTTCGTACAGTGTGTGTATTTGGTACTGTCATAGCAAAACCCCATCTATCCCTAAGTTAATTAACTTCTCCCATTCCAGTCAATCAAACTGTTACAAAGTAGCACACTGCAACTCGCAAACATTGCATTATGTATTTTCAATAATAATTACATTTATGGAAATAAACTAATATTATTTATGGCTAGTTTTAACTCTGTTTAAGTAGAACTCTTCCAAAAATATCTTTAACCCATTAAATATTATTAATAAAAGTAAATCTGTACTAAATTTATAAAATGCTCCTGAGTAACAAAATCCATGCTTACCATTTTTTAACATTCCTGTGGCATAATGTTCCAAATTATTTGAAAAATAATAAAAGAATGCAAAAAAAAGTTGACACAAAAAAATATTTTTTGCCAAAAATTAAATAAATAGAACCAAATCTCTCATTACATGTATGTGACAAATTATCAAAATGATTAAGTGTAGTGAACAATTACATTTTCTGTGTAATTTTATTTTCTTCATGGTCTGCGTCATGAGTGAGAATGTTTCACTTTAAAAAACAAACAAACAAACAAAAGTATCTAAGTTAGATGAGTTTATATTTATATCTACAGAAATAGTATTCCAATTTACTGTTACTGTTTTTTTTCTAATATATTTATTGAAATAGATGCTTACAGTTCTTCAGAAAAAAATTAACACAACATATAACAATAAATCACAAATAAATAAATGAAAAATACTATTTTAAATCAAATTAAATTAAACGTTTCTTCTAGATTTCTCAATTTTTCCACTACTGGTGTGCCAAAGTCATGTTCACCCAAGGCCTAAGAACCCTTCTTCCTATTTATTACATGTTATGGTTGCTTTGACTGAAGGAAAATAACTTAAAGAAAAGAACTTCAGTCTGATTTTAATGAATGAAATAGTTTATGCACAACTGAGTGCACTGCGTAGTGAGGAAATATGAATTTATTGTCCTGTGAATATACTACAATGGCTAACAATACAGTTCTATAGTACTAGAAAAAAACAAATATATCCCCTCCGTGGGCTTGGTATTCGCACACATGGAAGTTATAGGTATTGCTGACATGAAAGGGAAGTGACAAGTCACTGAAAGAATCTGTTCTTTGAAGAATTAATTCACCCGTATAAAAAAGGGTGACAATGTTGTGAGTGCATATTTCTAAGTGTGACTCATGACACATACTACAGAACATGTCCCGGCAGATTTACACAAGGAAAACCCTTTTTACAGATCAGTGGAAGGTCACATGGAAGCAGCTATAAACTTGTAATATTTGTATAACTTCAAGTACTGTCACTTGATTGCACAGAATAACAAACAAACATACATCACTTCTCTCTCCCTCCTTTACCACACACAATACCTTTAGGTTGTAAGTCTGCGAGTTTCATTCCTGCAGAATGCTTTGGGAAAGCACCATGGACACTGGATTCAAGGCTCAAAGACAGGGCCCCTCTTGCTTTGCTATGTTTTGATTTGAATTTACCTTTGCCCTTAACTTATCTTATGTACAGCGCTACGGAATATGTCTGTGCCTTATAAATAAACAATAATAATAATACTGATATATGATATAGGAAACTTAGGTTCAGATATTGCCTATTATTATGAGGTTTGTGAAGATAGAGTCAGTGTTCTAGTGTGATGGTATCGTGGGATGGTATAATGTAAAGGGAGATGGGAATTAGAAATCAAATTGAAGAAAGTAAAATTAAAAAAGTGGTGATGAGTAAGGGATGTTAGGAATAATGAAACAAGAGACAGAGGGAAGGAAGAGAAAGAAAGAAGAAGAGGTGGTACAGGAAAAAGGAAGGGGGAGAGAGAGAGGGATGCAGATGTAGAAAAAATATGTGAAAAAAAGGAAAAGGAACTTGAAAGAGATAGATGAGGAGATGTGTGAATAGGGATAGAAAGTATTGCAAGGGGAAAAGTGGAGATGTAGAAAGATAGTGGAGTAACGATAAGGAGTGATGGAGTAGGAAGAGAAAGAGGGGCTGTGACTCAAAACAGCCTTTTCAAACTAGCAGTCATATATAGTGACTGTAAAATCCCTTTAATAGTCACCCACACCCCAAAATCAATTAAATATAACTATCTATCGGAGCCTTTCTTAAGAGCACAGAGGCAGACCTTAATAATTGATATACTTATACTGTATACGTACAGTGTATACATGAACATAATTATACATTTATATACAATGATATTTAATACAATTGATTATTATTCAAATAAAACAGGGATAGAAACACAGAGGGGCCTAAACCTTAGTTACAGTTTGCAGGGGATGGTTTGGTCATGCATTCAGCACACTTGTATCTTTCTATGATTCCCCAAGCAAGACAAATAACTAATCTTTTGTGTAAGATGTTAAGACACTGTTGAATGTAGTATCACCCCTCCTTTTCTTTGGTATCTCTTTTCTCACTAGAATATTGCAGACTGTATTGTTGGGTAATCTCAAAATACTCTCTGCTAATTAGTGGCTGACGATCCCCTAAAATGCTGTTTCATTACAAGTTTCCTACGTGTTGTCCCTTAGAATGCATTATGAGAAACATAATTTTCCCCGTTCTTTCTTTGCATGACTAATTGTGCAGAACTTTTGTTTAAGATTTATATGTTTCATATTGGACGCAATTCCTGGAAAATGATTACACCGTTAAGCCATAAATAATCTACACAATAGTTATTAGATTCATAAAAAGAGTCAACACAGGTCATAAAGTTTTCTTTGTGGATGAGACACTTCAGTTCAATGAATAAATAACTGTTCCTGCACTTCCAGTTTTATTCAAACATAAACTAAGAGATGTTGACAGTATATATAACCAATTGACCAAATACATCTGCCTGGATGCCTATTTGTATACAATGTTTATTTTTAAACAATCCTAAACAGTCTGTGTAGCCGGTAGTGTCCTATGACCCAGTGGAGCCTGGATGTGCTTCCTCCTTGCGCTGGGGGCCGTCGGAGTGATGTAGGGGGCGTGCGCGTCGCGTCTCGAGCCATTGTCTTTACTCGGTGGCCCTCCAGTGTGGTGATCAGACGGAACTCTGCAGTCTCTCGGATCTCCTATTTTGTGGCTCCGTTTGTTGTCTTTGTTTGTCTTGTGTGTGTTTGTGTGTCCTTTGTTGTGTGGTGTGTGTTTTGGGTATTCCTCCTTACCTCTGCAGCTAGTTTGCATTTTGCCCTACCATAAAGGGTTAACGTCCTGGGGGCTTTTCATTCACTCCCAACTATAGTTAACCCCTTTTGCTCCTTTCCTTTGTCTTGTTTGTTTGTTCCCCCCTCCCTCCCCCTTTTTCCTTTTGTTCCCTCGGGGCTATTTTTTTATGAGTCAGGATGGAGGCTAGGGAAGCCAGCGAATTGGAATGCCTGTTTGACTTGGTGCGCTCCAAGGCATTATGCCACGGAGTAAAATGGCTGGAGGACCGCCTAGGAGTCAACCCCCTCCCCTGCGGCTAGTGGCCTGCGGGATTTGGCAGCGTCTAGCTCCTCGACCAGGGCTTCAAGGCAGCATGGGCCTAGGGCTTGCAGTCCAGCAGAGGAAAGGGTGAGGTCGCTGCCTGCGGCCACTGGGGATGGTTTGCTTATACAGCAACCATCACAGCAGAGCAACAGGGGGGCTTATTGGTATGAGAGGCGCAAGTCTTAGCGACCATTACTGCACCTTTAGAACCACCGATAATCCAGTTGATTATCTCTGACACTCCTATACCCCCTAGACCTCAGTCTCACAGTAGGGGCGGGAAAGGTCACAATAAAATTAAGGATGGTAGTAAGAACCCAGTGGTCCCGCCTAAGGATTTTGTGTGTGCAAATGAGTCCTTGGTGTCTGGTACTAATGTTACTGTGTTAAAGGACCAGCAATAGGGCAGGAGTGGACCGGCCAACGGTGCAGCTGCGCTTTGTAAAAGGCTCATGGAAATAGAGCAAGAGATGTTAAAGGACAGCGAAGTGGTAAGCCCTGCGGTTGCGGTCCAGGTACCAGGAAAGCCACTTCCAGGTACAGTCCACTCTCTTTTAAGGTGTCAGACAAAAGATAAAAAGTGCACATTGTCCCAAATGCTCCGCTGCGCCCAGAGGCTGTTGAACCCTTGGTTGACATAGTCCATAGACCAGGATGGACAGTAGCAGCTCCAGTCGACAGTTTAACCTTAGGCGGACTGGATCGGGGAGACTTAAGGGTCCCCGGGGGCTTGGTAGACGAGAGCAACTCCTCTCAGGATAATGACTGCCCCTCCAGGCCCACGGAAGGTAGACACAGACTGGCTGGTGACAGTTCTTTTTGCCTTCCTAGGAGATTTAGTGATTGATCCAGATCCCGTAGCCGGAGGTCGCACACTTGTAGTTGTGCATGTTTCAATTCTGAGCGTGAGGCAAGGAGATCAGCATCGCAACTGCTGGACACAAGCGGATCCGGCCTAGTGCAGGTGAGGATGGTGGCCCCACGTGAATCAGGTGAGATGGTGTTTGGCCAGCAGTTAAACACATCTTACACCGACACGAGGTTGGGGGGTCAGGACACATTACCAACAGGTCTTAAGGGTGTGCTAGGTACACATAAGGTCACACTCGCTGATAGGGAGTTTGCGGATTGGGTTGCAGGGTTGGTGTCCAAGGCATGGGCGGCTGGGATTTCCCCACCAGTAGTGGAAGGAAGGGCAGCTGTTCCGGCGGTTAATCGGGTAACAATGCCGACGATTAGGGTATCGGACGTATCCAGGAGAGAAACGGCAGTATGCTCCTTGGATAATTTGAGGGCCCACCTAACGCAGGATATGCAGGAGCGTATTTGGAGTAGAGAGTTTGTGGAAATATTTTCCTTACACCCTTGTCGCGGTTTGTTGATCCTGCTGATTCCTCTATGTGTGGGGACATTAGCTATAGGCGCCACTTTACCAGGATTCCGCGCACATTTGACAACTGGCTTCAGACCTTTTCTATTATAGCGTGTGTCATAGGGGAAAAATTCCCTGACCAGTGCTCCTCCTTATTTGTCTATCTGGAGGAGATTAGAAGAGCGTATCGTACCTACGGGGGGATGGCTTGGTGGAAATATGATGAGGATATCCACCAATGCATGGAGTCCAGGCCAAACATGGCTTGAACAAAAAAGCCATTGCATATTGGCTAAACGTTATGACACCCATGAGGGCCGGGCTGCCCTTTCGAGGGGGAGCAAGCGGGGGAAGATCACCCGCACCCAGGCCAGGCGGCAAACAGATTTGCCATGCCTACAATGAAGGCGTATGATGGTGGGTGACCAATAGTTGCTTTCAACGCGTCTGCTCCAACTGTGGGGGGAGCACGTGTCGCCAAAATGCAGCAAGCCAAAGGATGCTGGGAAGCCCACCGAGCAGGCTGCAAAAGGGCAAGACGCCGGTGTTGCTAGCCGCAATACTCCCGTGGCTAGAATGCTACAGTGAGCTGAGGGTTAAGGCCTCAGCGGCACAGCTGCTGATGGTGGGGTTCCGGGATGGCTTTGCGATCCCATGTGGCATGGGTTTTCGCCGGCGGTCATCCATCGAACCTAAAATCAGCAGTGGAGTATCGGGGGGTGGTTAGGGACAAAATAGGCAGGGAAATAGGTTTGGGCAGAGTTGTGGGCCCATTGTATGCCCATTGCCTAACCTTCAGATCTCTCCCCTGGGGTTGGTGCCAAAAAAGGAGCCGGGAAAGTTCCGGCTCATACATCACCTGTCTTATTCTCGTGGCGTTTTGGTTAATTATAGTATTGACAGGGAGTTGTCATCTGTATCATTATATGCGTCCTTCGACGTCGCTGGTGAGATTATCAGGTGGGCTGGTAGTGGGGCGTGGATGGCAAAGGTCGACATTGAGTCCGCCTTTTGCCTCCTTCCGGTCCACCCAAACAGCCACCACTTGCTTGGTTTTCACTTCGAGAATATGTATTATGTGGACCTCTGCTTACCAATGGGGTGCTCCATATCTTGCTCATTTTTCGTGACGTTTAGCACATTTTTGCAGTGGGTCACTTGTGAGAAGTCGGGTTTAATAGTATTTTGCATTACCTGGACGATTTCTTGTTCGTCGGTCCGGCGGGTCATGACACATGTCAGTAACTGCTTAGAATGTCTCTGATCCTGGAGGAAGCGGAAGTACGCGAAACGTGCGCATCGATCAGCTGCATTGCGGGTTGCCTGGTGATGACGTCACTAACAGCATGTGAACGCTGTCTCTGAGCCATTTTTCATTGTGCCTTGCTGTGCAAGTCTGTTACTAGGGCTATAAGGTAAGTTGGGCAGAGGGGACTAGGTCTAGCTATTTGTAGTATAGGACTTAGATTTCTGTGAGGGATAGGGGATAAATAGTGGGTCCCCATAGATTTCTCTTTAGGGCCTTCCACTATAAGTGTTAGGGCCACAGTAATTTATTTTTGTCCCCTCTGTCTCCACTTCAGCCCTCTCAGTATACTTATATGTATAGACTTTGTTTGGCTATCTTAGTGATATATTTGGTACCCTTATATTATGTATATTTGGCAATATCTACCACTATTGATTTAGTAATTTACTTAATGATAGATGCCACTATACATTCAATTTGTATATATGTATAGACATTTTTTTGGCTACCTCAGTGATATATTTGGCACCCTCAATGAATTACATATATTTGGTAATATCTGTCAGCAATTCATATGACTATTGATTGAGCAATTTACTTATTGACAGAAGCCATTATATAATCAATTGGCTCATTTTCTATTCATATTGTATATACAATTTTTTATTGTTTTTTGTAAATAAAAGTTATATTTTAATATATCAATTCCATCCTTCTTTTTCAATTTAATTATATACATGCCTATTTTCATGGCTGGAGGGGTTTATAACTTGTGATTGGAATTTAAAGGTGTCTGTTCTTTTTCTTCATATATTTATCTCTGTATTTTAATTTCATGACTACAGTCACCATCTGCAGAGATCTTGGATCCAAGGAAAATAAAATCTGTCATTGCCTCCACTTCATCCCCGTCTATTTGCCAGGAAGTGAGATTGCCATTTGCCATGATCTTCATCTTTTTAACGTTGAGCAGCAGGCCAACTTTTGCACTCTTCTTTTACCCTCATCAATAAGGCTTTGGTTTCTCCTCACTTTCAACCATCAGAGTAGTATCATCTGCCTATCTGTGGTTGTTGATATTCCTTCCAGCAATATTGATTTCAGCTTTGTATTCATCCAGTACAGCCTTACGCATGATGTATTCTGCGTATAAGTAAAATAAATAAGGTGACAATATACCTTGTTGCACTCCTTTTCCGATCTTGAACCATTCTGTTGTCCCATGTTCGGTTCTGACCGTGGCATCTTGGTCGACATACAGATTCTTTAGGAGGAGGATGAGATGATCTAGTACTCCCATCTCTTTAAGGACATGCCACATTTTGTTGTGATCCACACAGTCAAAGGCTTTAGAATAGTTTATGAAGCAGAAGTAAATGTTTTTTTTTTAACTCTGTTGCTTTCGGTATTATCCAGCGGATATTGGCAATTTGATCTCTTGTGCCTCTTCCTCTGCAGAACCCGGCTTGCACATCTGGTAGTTCCTGGTCCATATATTGTTGGAGTCGAGTTTGTAGAATCTGAAGCATTACCTTGCTGGCATGTGAAATGAGTGCAATTGTTCGATAATTGGAGCACTCTTTGGCACTGCTTTTTTTTAGGATTGGGATGTAGACTAACCTTTTCCAGTCTATTTGCCATTGTTGAGTTTTCCAAATGTGTTGGCATAAGGCAAGCAGCACTTTCACAGCATCATCCTGTAGAATTTTAAATAGTTCAATTGGCATTCCATCACCTCCGACAGCCTTATGATCAACAAGACATCCTAGGGCCCATCTCACTTTGCTCTCCAAGATGTCTGGCTCCAACTCATTGGACAAATTATTGAGGTCATCACTGCTGTTAAGATCCTTCCTGTATAGATCTTCAGTGTATTCCTGCCACCTCTTCTTTATCTGATCTTCTTCCGTTAAGTCCCTACAATTTTTGTATTTTATCACACCCACTTTTGCATTAAAGGTGCCTTACAGGTTCCCAATTTTCTTGAAGAGATCTCTTGATTTTCCTATTTGGTTATCTTCTTCAATCGCTTTACATCGCTCATTGTAGAATGTCTCGTTGTCTCTACTTGCTATCCTCTGGAATTCTGCATTCAATTGGACAAATCTTTTCTTATCTCCACTACCTTTTGCTTTCCTTCTTTCGTGGGCTACTTTCAAAGCCTCATCAGACAGCCAGTTTGACTTCTTACTTTTCTTTTAGGGATATTCTTTGTTGCTGTTTCCTTAAATCTTCGGTCCAACGTTCTTCAGGAGTTCTATCTTCCATGTCTAGTTCCTTAAATCTATTCTTTACTTCCTTACTTACTGCATAATCACAAGGGATATTATTTATTTTGTATCTACTTGGTCTGATGGTTTTCCCTCTTTTCTTCAGTTTAATTTTCAACTTTGCAATAAGAAGCTCATGGTCTGAGTCGCAGTCAGCTCCACGTCTTGTTTTTGCTGACTGTATAGAGCTCCTCCATCTTTGGCTGCAAAGTATATAGTCAATCTGATTTCTATGTTGTCCATCTGGTGATGACCTTGTGTAGAGTCGTCTTGGAGGCTGTTGGAAGAGGGTGTTTGTTAGGGCCACAGGGCCTGCAAGGGGCACCTGGGGCCTGTGGGGGGCCACAATGGGCTATAAGGGGCTGCAGGGGTCCCACGTGTGGTCCATAGGGGCAATGAAGGGCCAGGGTCTACAGGGGACACATGGGACCCATGGGATCTGTGGGAGGCCACAGTGAGCCATAAGGAACTGCAGATTACCCACTGGAGGTATTCGGGGGCCATAAGGGGCTGTGGGGGCCATAGAGCTTGCTGGAGGCTCCTGGGGGTTAGGGGGGGGGCACAGTGGGCCATATGGGCCTGCAAGGGCCCCACAAGAGGTTGGCAGGGGCTACAGTTGGCCCTAGGGGCCACAGGGACTCCAGGGGGCACAGGGGACCCATAAGGGCCACAGTGGATCCACGGGGTCACAGGTTAATCAGCGGGTCCACAAAAGATCCAGGGGGGCACTGGAGGGCCACAGTGGCCACAGTCCCTCAGAGGTCAGGGGTGTCGGTGCCTTGCACCGTCTGCACCGGCGGTAGCTCCACCTATGATCTTAACTTTAGCACACTTTTAAAGTATGTGAGCACTGCTATGATAGCAAACCTTTTTGGTTTGTGGCAGAGCAGCAACAGCAGGATTCGGAGAGGAGTCAAAACTAATAGATTAACTTGTCCTAACAGATAAATATCCCTTTCCCTCCTTTGTTCAGCAGAAATGGCAGAAATGCTCACCCCTTAGTCTACAAGGTTGCATAAATTGGTAAGGCAGAGAACATGGAAACTTCTATACACAAGCAAGAAATACACAAGTGGAAATGAAGAACAAAAGAGAGAAAACACCTCTCTTCCTAACCGATTTTTGCTGCTCATCTTCATATATTCTTTCTACATAAGATTCATGAAGTAGTATGCATTACTATTAATGGTTATCAATTACAGATAAGAGAGCCACAAATCTCAGAATACCCTGGTAATCAAGGCCCATTCTGTGGTCAATAAATTTGGATACTCCATGTGGGATGTGAATACGAGAAGCAGTTCAACTATGTTTTGATGTTCCCATGTTTTACTATACTCCAGCACTATGAAATACATTGGACCTATAGATATATATATACATATATAGTAGGAAGATGCTTGCATGTTTGCTGGTCCAAAAAACGCTGAGGTCACATGAAAGCAGGCAGAGGACAGCACCTAATCTCCACATAGGTTTCCCATCTCCCATATAGGCTACATAGCCCATATTTACATATGTACATGTATTCACATGATAATATACTGACTAAATATAGCAAAATGTATTTTAATAAACAATAAATACATAGTAACTGGGCTAAAGGAACATGAATCATTATCTCTTTCATCAGTTACACGCCTGAAGTATTTTATTTTTATGTAAATATAGCTTAGACATTATTTATGTTGCCCAAAAACCACTCCTATGTTTGTCTGATATTTTTTCCATGCGGTGATTTTGCTTTTTGTTGCCTAGAAACTGTATAATGATAAAAAATAAAATGGCATACTTCATCATGACACAATTTGAATTCCAATTATTCACAATATAATTTTGAAATGTATATACAGTATATAAATAAGAGTCAGTAACAGGTTAAAAGATCATCAGCCTGGGTGCTTGACCACAAAAAATATGTCAAAGCAAAGGAATAAATGGAATAAATGAAAATAAAATAAAGAAATAAATGAGCAGGAATTATATGTAAAATATAACATAGAAGGATCAATGTTTCAACCTCACACTTTATCAAGATAACACTTTAGTTAAAACCACGTCCTTATATTCGCTATATTTCTTATTCCGCTCCTTTGTACCTGTTATGAAGATGAAAACCTATATTGACTGTGCTACAATGTTCTCAATTATGAATTATTAAAGGAACATGAAAGGTTTCTAGATATCACTAAGAATATAATATACCCATCTATCTGTTTACTTTGGTGTACTTTATTTTATTAAGAATTGCTTAAAGCTTTTTTTTTCTGCCTACAATCTAACACATATTTCCTATCTGTTATTCCCCCCCTGCAGCTCATGAAGAGAGGGTACTTTTAAGTACAGGGGTTGCACTGTCTTATAGTAACCAAGTAGTGGCAACATTCTGCAAAGTGCTACTTGAAAGAAGTAACTGACAGGCTAATTTTAAACACTGCACTTCTGGAATGCAGAATGCAGATCCAAACAGGTACATATTTAATTAATTTAGGCAGATAAAGCAGAGCTGTTAAGCACTTCTTAATACAATAAAATTCATACAAGTAAATAGATATATAGCTAAATTATATTCCTAGTAAAATAATAAACTTTCCAAGTCCCTTTATAAAATGTTAAACCGCTCTCCCATCCCACACCTTCTTAGAGATTGGAGTAGTGAGAGAGATCAACAAAGAAAACTAACAGGGCTGAGTGAAGGGAAACTAAAGGCATATTTAAGTTTCCTGGATTATGAATGCATCTGATAGAGGATAATCAGTAGTGTATGCAAACAAAATAAACATTATTAAACTTACCCTAAAGTTTGCTAAACCTCTTGAGTTTGCTAGTAGTTGATTTTCATAGTTAACACCCCTGAAAATCAATGCTAAAATTAGCATTAAATTAATGATTTGTTTTGCCCAATCACAGCAGCTATAAATCAGTTTGTGTGTTGCAAAGCATTATGGAATGTGTAGTCTTGTTTTTCCCTTGTATAAGGAAGCAAGGAGGAACCCAGATATTGCTATGTGGATTTCTGCATTGTGCTGCTGATGGCTTAAAGGTTAATATTGTGTTAAAATCCATGCCCAAATGCAGTGTTTCTATTGATAGGTACCATGTGCCTATGTAAGCAGCTCTGGGAGTGTGGAATCCATTTTTTTTAAAATAAAATATATCTGTATGTGTATAGAATGACTCCATGTAATGTGTGTGTCTGATATAAGCAGCATGTGTTAGACTAGAAAAAGTTACAAAAATAGAATCTTAGATATATTCCTAAAGTGGCAAAGCCCACTTTAGCAGATAATTTAATCCTCGATTAACTCTTTTTGGGATGAATCCGATTACAAATATTCACTGGTTATGGGAAGAATAGTAATAAATCATAACTTTATATAAGTAGGCTTTCATGACTAGTTTTACCATTACAAGTCCCTCAAGCGGTCAGTGAACGTATAGGAAGCATTACATTAAAGGGGCATTACAGTGACATATTTGCTATCATACATTAAATAAAGTCATTTTTACACATTATAAAAAACATTTTTTGGAAACTTTCTTTTATAATTCTGGAAATGTGGCTCTGCAACAAATTCAGAACTCTTTCCATCTGACTAATTTGAATTAGTGTGTGTCAGAGTCTTATTGCATCGAAGACTCATTGAACCACTTCACAGTCTCTGCAAAGCTTAGTGAATTCTGACCATTGAACAGGTGGAGCTGATTATTTATGGTTCTGAAAGGACCTGCAGAGGGAGGGTTAGCTCCTGCGTGCTCGCTCCCGAGCTGCTTTGAAACATAGAAGTTCAGGTAACACAAGCCCCTCCCCGCTACCTGTGCAACTGGGCAGCACCTGCATTACAGGCTGCAGCACTGTGCTACCTGTCGCTACCATACCTGCTTGCTCAGGGGCTCTTCAGCTCTGTCATATCTCCTGCACCTGCTCTGTGCTTGGATTTCTGAGAAGAATGTATTGGATTATACTACCTTGCTGATACTCACATCCCAGGATCTTGGATCTTTTGGATCTGATTTTCTTGTTTGTGTGTAGCTGTTGTAGCTACTTGTCTTTTGGTTTCTGTCCTGTCTTGGGAAAGGATCGCAAAGGAGCTGGTTGCTGTGGCACACAGGTGAGGATTGGCCTTGAGGGATTCTAAGGTGCAAAGGCATATTTGCCTGTAATGGTGTTTGGGTTTAATAAGAGTCTTAGTACACTGGAATTGTCAACGAACGAATATAACACACAAATAAAAATATAATATTTCACGTGACGCATAATACCCTAAGAGGTAATGGCTTCAATGCAGAAGCAGGGCCATGATGTATAAGGATGAAACTACCAAGTCCTTCTGTCTTAGCATTTTCTTTAATCGTTTTTGTGCCCCAGGGCAAAAAGCAAGATATAAGACAACATCTGGACGAAGTCCCAGTGCTTGATATCAATGTACCAATGTATAAACAATTAAAAAATTAAACTTTTTTAAGATAAATCTAAAATAAAAAAACACCACTATTAGAGATCATTGAAAGACCAAAACATATGAGCTATTAATTACCCTTTAAATATAGTCACAAGTAACAATTTGTACCATTGCTGGTACACAAAGTAGAAAGGAGGAAAAGAAACCTATGTCCCTAGAAGGGAGTCTCCTATCTGGAAGGCATAAAGGCAAATAAGTATTAAAATGTATTTTGCTCTATCTAATAGGAAAATGGTTAATTTAGAACGATATTCAAATAATACTATCTTTGTCAGTTTTCTATCTATCTATCTATCTATCTATCTATCTATCTATCTATCTATATATACATATCTTAAACAATGTGTATGTATATATATATATATTTTTTTTAATTTTTTCTAATATATATGGTAAGGATTCTTAAGTAGCCCTTCAACAACCCTTATTTCATTATTATTTATTGTTGTATGTTATTTTTACAAATGCAATCCTACAATCCATCTGAACGGAAAATACATAACTAAATATCTTGAATGTCTTTATAAATATTTTTGAATGTTAATCACTGATGTCGAATGAGTCGATCAATAAATCGCAGTGATAACAAGACTTAAGAGTTCCCTCATATTGCACGTACAAAATTATCGAGAAACAAACCAATCTTTCTAGACATTATAGTGCAATATCTAGATTTATAATATATATATTTATATTTAGACATTCACACATAAGCTTAATATAAAAGTCAATAAATATATGGCACAATCTAAAATCTAAACCATAGCACATATTTAGAAATATAGAGATGTTTGTTTTATGGAGAAAATGTCTAAAGGTTCACCAGGTAAATTTTCAGTGTATACTAATAAACTTGCTCTTTTTATTAGCTCATTATAAATTGCATGCTTTTTAATGAAAAATATATTGTGCATTTCTTATCAGGAAATAGAGATATTTCACTATTCATGGGAAAGTATAATCAAGTACCATATTACTTTCTTTGTATCTGAATTTTAACATAATGACTGTTAAATAACCATAACATAAGAATTAATGATATATTTCATGTGAGATGAAACATATTATTATTATTACTCATTAGTTATAAAGTGCCAGCATTTTCTATAGCTCTATTTACAGAGTTGAATAAAGTACAGTGGGTACAATTAGCAAATTACAAAGCTTTAGACAATTGAAGTCCCTACTCCAAAGAGCTTACAATCAAGAGCTTACTTATTTATAAAAAAACACACACACAACATTTCATTTTCTTTTGTAATTAATATTTACAGACACTGCACTTCTGTACTTTAGTTTACATAAATTCTATATTACTGATATACCCTATACTGCACTGCACATAAACACAATTATAGATGCAATCTTTTGCACATTATTATGGAGTCTAGATGTTCAAGTGGGGTGCTGAATAAAACATCCATCATTGTTCATGCTCAAACATGTAATTGTTGTATGCAAAATCAATATTGTACATACAGTATATGCTATTCTTGTAGCATTACACGTATGTGACACACTGCTTGTTTAAGTTCTGTACTGCACGGGGACACCTGTATAGTGACTTTTTTTTATTTTGATGTTTTATTATACAATTTACTAGCTTCAGAGGCTCTGACTTATTTACTCAAAGCTGTCTCAGTGAATAACCTGCATGTAATGCACTAATTGCAGGCTGACTGGTAGTTGAGATTCATCCATTTGCAGGAAAGACCTGTTTGAAGCATGTTTATAATCTGAGCTCTTGTTACTTTTTACTTGTGAATTTACTAAAAGTAGTGTAGTCATCAGCGCTTCATATAAATACATAACCTGAAAAATGTTGGTATTTCACAAAATTAAGTAATTATTCTTTCCAATACAAAGGCCAAGGTTCTTTTTCAAACAGAGTTACTATCTTCTCTTCCTATATGTTCTATGGTATCTATTTGTCACAACCCGTATAATGTTACTCTACATTTATAAACAGGCTTCAAAATCAAAGTTAGCATTTTCCGTTTAAATAAATATAACCCACTACATCTTTGCTTCCGATGAATCAAAGTCCATTCCTTCATACTGAAATCCAATTTAAATAAATAAATAAGATTACTTTACAGAGATTGAATAATAGTCGGTTTTAACCAATAATGTAACTGATAATTGAGATTGACCGTCATATTAAAATGTTGTATTCACTGCATATGTTGTTTCCACCATATCAAAATATAAAGAATTGTTTCTAAAAGTTTTTATGTATTGTGTGTATGTATGTATATATATATATATATATATATATATATATATATATATATATATATATTATTATTATTACTCACAGTCAGTAGGAACTCAACTGTTTTCCTACATTACAGGGGATTACAAAAACAATATTCTCTATTACAGGGATTTTTCAGATGAAAAAAAAAACACAAAGTGAAAAGTGTTTCTCTGTTAGAATAGAATAGAGTCTAATAAGTGTTACTGTATAAACCACTGGTGGGCAACAGGTGGCCCTCAGAAACATGCCATGCAACCCACAACTTGTTCTCAAGACAAGTGCATTTTATCTCTTCACAACTAGCAAATCACTCTTTTGCACTTTACGCTCTCTTGCACTGTTAAGCACATATCCTCATTAGCTATACCTCTGTTATCAACTGGTCCACTTCTTCCGTCTCCCACAGGGATTTTATCGTTTTTGCTACATATAAAACAAAAAGCTAAAAACCATTGTGTGGTGCTTTTAAGGACTCGGGGGTCATATATGAGACCCTTCAAGTAGGTTGACACATACAGTACATGGCTGTTATCAGCTTGTAATTTCTTATATATGTATATATGTACATTTTAGGCAGTTGTAATTGCTTTATAGATATGAAACAATATGACTACTTCATTATCAATTCCTCCATGCACCCAACAATAATTTTATAGAACAGGATAATTTAATTGGACACTGTAGTGGTAAAACAAGCATATACTATAAAGAAAGGACTGTTCAGCCAGGTGGTCCCCAGGTTACAAATGACCCATACTTAAGAACGGGCTCCAAAGGGTTTGTTTGAATTAAAAGAAAGAGCACAATTGTTTCTGTAACTTATTATTATTATTAATATTATTATTAATATTACTACAGTATTACACAGTATTATTATTATCATCCCATATGAGCCATTATAGTGTTGTTGTTGTTATTATTATTATTTTTATTATTATTATTATTATTATTATTATTCAGAGATCCGAGTTACATGCAAATCTGGTTTAAAGATGTTCTCAGGAACATACCTGGTCACTAACCAGGGGACTGCCTGTACAGTGGTCACGTGGTGCTGGCTCCTACCCTAAAAGCTATGAACCAATAGGAAGCTGTAGCAGTGCTGTGTCTATTAGATGATTAATTTCAACGTTTGCTGCCAGCACTCCTCAAACAATAACATGCTCTTTAAGATAGGAGGAGTGATAAAGACCAACATGGTAGTGTCCTAGCACAGGAAAATAAACACTCTGTATAACACTCTTTCTGCTTGTATATCATTGCTGATATATATATATATATATATATATATATATATATATATATATATATATATATACACCGCATTTGCCGGCGTATAAGACGACTTTATACGCCGGGTGCACTTTGTCTGCGCAGAGCTCGTGCCTCCCCACTCCTCATCCTCAACCCCCCCCTCCTCATTCTAATCCTTCCTCCTCACTTTACCCCTCTAAATACCTCCCCCTCTCCCCTTTCCCCTCACTTACCTTCATCTGCAGCTTCTCCTCCGGCCTCCGCTCCTTCCTGCGTCGGCACCAGGTATATGCTAATGATGTGGCGCGCATGTGACATCATGTCATTAGCTATATATATGCTGTGACTTACATTGTCATGGTAAGCAAATACATGTATATATTTAAAATAAAACTATATTACATAGGGAGAGAATCGGCATCATTTGTTCAGATAAACAAGAGGAAGGTCCCCTAAATAAGTGTTTTGAACAGTTTACCTATTGTAAATAGAAAAGTAAATGGTATTCTGGGTAATAACAAGAGCTACATACACTTTAGGTTTAGCAGTGGTCATGCAGTGATTGCTGATTATGGACTTTTAATAGTAGGAATAGATTCTACAGCTGGTAACATATTGGGCCAGGATCACTAAATGTCCTGAGGATGTTGAAAGTTTCAGAGAGCCTTCTATGGAAAAAAATAAGTCGATCTCACAGTCTCAAAAAGCCCTATCAAATCTTGCCCATTGGATAGTCACATTGCAACAATCATTACTAGTTTCCTTCCGGCAATCGTTTTTTAATATAACATATGACAAGAGAGCTGTCATGTACAAAATATTAACAAAAATATTTGAGTGATAAATAACAAGCAATTGAGAGATATTAATTTCCCCAATGTTGGTCTTCATCATGTTTAAAGGGCAAAGCAAAAAATATTACCATGGTGGAAGATCCAGAACTGTAGTTTTCAAGTATTAAGAGCTTCAATCAGGTGGTCCATGGTACAAATGGGATTAGAAAACAATCATGGAACAAATTAATAAAATGATTGAAATTGCAAGGTGAGTTATACAGACATCCTAGATAATTGATTGTAACAATTATACACATATATATACGTCAACAAAACACAGATCATCACAATTGCTAAAAATACAAGCAAAATAATCTCAGTCTGACTAAGCATAATTAGGCAAGGAAATGTCATGAAGCTAGGTTTTAATTAGAAAAACACTTTTTTGATCCCTGGAGACATGCATGAAACTTTGGAGTGTGGGAAAGAGAGTATGTGTTGAATATTAAAAGCTCATATAATATACCTAACCATGGGTGTAGGAACTGGGGGGAATGAAATTTAATTGTGTGTATGATACATATAGAAGCTGTTAAGTGCTCTGTCCATCAAGTGAGCTGTAACCCCCCAGAACTAATTTTGTTCCTACACCCCTATAACTAACACCTTACACTCTTCAATAATTCTCCAAGCTAGCACAAAGTCTTGAAAATAGATAAACAGAACTTTTCATACACAAGCAAATACTTTTTTGCACGTGGTTTAAGCAGCTGCTAATGTTTTTAGTTTGTTGCATACTTCACAATCATTTTTCCTTTAAGTAGTCCAATAAAAACCTAAACATAGTAGATTTCCTTCGAGGAGCCTCAGAAATGTTCAAGTCTTTTTTGGGTAACCACTTTAATAATGTGTTTTCTGTATTCTCTTATTAGCAGTGGATTACACCTTCAGCACTGCTAGGGTTAAACTAGGTAAATAATAGTTTTTGTTTAAGTATAATGAATGTCAGAATGTGATAGAAAGTGACCTCTGGATACAGTTCAAGACTAAATTGTTTTGCCTCTCTGGGTGTTGCTCAGTCAGCACCTTGTTACTAAGTAAACCAAATCTATAGTTGAAACCAGGGTGCAGTGCTTGTATCTGTCCATCTCCGTATCTATGTGCTGCTTCAGGGAATTTGTACAACACACCCCGGCAGCTCAGCAATGTGATTAGAAATGGCAGAGCCCTGCAATATGCGCAGTGATACTGCTGGCAGGCATTGGCGCAGCTTGTGAACAGAATGCCCCTTTGCAAAACAATTGCTAATTTTCTATACACCCTGTAGCATTCAATAATGTGGTTCAACGTTGGGGGTTAGATTACTTTTCATTTGTTTTTCTCACGTTATGGGTGATAGGGGACCCCTGGCTCAGTGTGCCTTGGGGAATACAGCTGCACCTCACGGTTGAGGCCCAAGAGAGGATGAAATGTACGTATGGGGTTTGTTAGTTCTCCTGTTCAGGGAGAAATGCCTGGTATTTCGGGGGCTGTATCACTCTACTGGGTGAGACCAGACAGGATATTTCTCCCTGTGAAGGGCACAAGTGAGCTCAAACAGGCTGCTCTCTGAGTAGGTAACCAGACCTATAGAGCAACCCTACTTAGGTGTTCTTTGTTCTCAGTTTTTGGTGATTAGATGCTACATTGTTGCGGTGAAGGAGCTTGTGTACTTAAGTGAAGCTGTGAGCTATACCATGTTGGGTCACCCATGATGGGCAGGTTATAGCCGAGAGATCAGACAAATCATGGTCCACTGGAGAAGGAACTAGCAATCTACTCCAGTATCTTTGCCAAGAAATTCTTATGGATACGCACAACCAGACACAAAATGTGCCTGGTGTGCTACGGTCCATAGGGTCACGGAGAGTCTGACTAAACAACAACAGGGTGATGGTTAAGTGCTTTCCTCTCAAAAGAAATTAACTCCCCCTTTACCCCAGATTACTATAAGCAGTAGAGAGATCATACTCTGTTGTGGACCTTGGTAATACCTGCTTGTGGGTAACCTGAGCAGATACAGGTACGAAAACCACTGTTCTATGATGCAAAGCTTATATAGATAGGAAATAAATACCCAGAAAATTGCAGTCCCAGAGATCACAGAGGACATATATAGGGGCAAAGAGACTCCAGTCTTTCAGGGACAGATTTTCAAGATATCCCTGCATATTTTCAGTTGAATATAAATATAAAGTTTAGCTTAAATGCAAGCTTCTGTTGCTATGTGTTCTAGCGGTAAGTACGGTAATAATAATGAAAAAGGACCACTACAATGAATCTGGCATAAGAGCACAATAAGGCAAGGCACAAATCATAAAGCTAGCTTTTAAATATAAAAAAAAATGTAGAGGCTCTTTTGGATAATTGACGCTTTGGTAAAAGTTGTGTGAGTGAGAGGGCACTTTAAAACATTTCTGGAGTACAATGCTTGCATTTATTGATGCATGCAGTCTGCTTGTGGGAAGAATAGTGGTTTAGTTATATTTAATTATCCAACAAAGTATCTTGACCTCTTCCCTCAACTGATAGATAACAATACACACCCAATTAAGCTTTCATGAAAAAGGTAAATTTTATTTTTTTGTAAATATTTTTATATTATTGGCTTACAAGGCAGCTAATATTGCTAATTTTACATACTTCTGAAACAGGTGCCTTTTTTCTTGAATGGCAGTGGTCCTTTAACATGGTTAATATTAGCTTCAAGAATCCCTCAAACTTAGTGTGCATGAAGGTTTGATCTTGACACTTTTATAGCTTACAAATGTATTGGTACTTCTAATAAATAAAAACTGACAAACAGAATTGTGGAAATGTAGTAACATATCTGTGATTTTCCTCTGGGTCAGTGCATTTTCTATGTTGCTAATGTTAGTTTAAGCAAATATTTCAGCTAAACTAGCAAAAAAGAGAACAATGACTGCATAGTAGAATAATATTTACGTTAACTAAAATGCCTGAAGGGTTTGGCTGTTGCAAAAATCACTTGTATGATTGGGCCAGCCCGATAAGAAGTAATAACAATGCACCCAATGAATACATGTTTGTAGTTGGATTTATCACAAAAATAGTTAATTGAAGATTAAATCAGCTGCTGAAATGGGCTCTGCTGCCTTAAAGGAACTTTTATGAAAAGGTTTTGTTGTTTTATATAAACGTTTTAATTATGCTTATTTAATTAATTGTATTCTCCTCAATGTAATGCCACACACAGTATCTCTGTTTCCGGTTCCTCTTCTTTCTCACTGTATACCCACCTGCATGCTGCCATCTTTTAAAAAGTGAGGGAAAAAATGTGGTGATATGTAAATGCTCCTTTTTATCATATTATTAAATGTAATAAATGGAATTAAAATAAAGGAGGACATTGGTAGATATACATAGTTATAATTGTATTCATATCTAATATTTAATGGTTTACCAACCTAGTGAAAAAATGTCATACTAACTTATCTTCTTTTCTTATTATAGGCATCAAGTGAAGGAGTGCGTGGCAGCTCTCTGCTTATCCAGAATTTTTGAAAGGAGCATCATGGCTGAAAGTGCCACTAGTAAGAGCAATAGTGGCAACTGGTGGAAATCACTGACTGTTCGTAAAAAGCCCAAAGAGGTTTCAGTGTATGGGAGTTCAGTTCCTACTGAGACGCCAGAGGACAGAGCATGGTCAGTTGGTGGTGGGCCTCTGAGCTCTTCCCCTGGCTCAAGAGAAAATCAGCACCCTAATTATATGCCTAGTGGGGGTGTGGACCACATCAACAGTGATGCCAAGACAGACAAGATGTTCAGTGAGAAAACTGGCCGTAGGAATCTCAAGATCTCACGCTCCGGACGTTTCAAGGAGAAGAGGAAAGTGAGAGCCAGTTTACCAGATAGTCCAAAGTTCTTCGAGGAGAATCCATCCAATGCAAATGATGAGCGACAATGAGAAGCAGAGAAAGACTGCAGGGGATTACACCAGAAAAAGATCTCAAGCACTCAGTAGTTGGGCTACCAACGGATAATGGACTCCCAAAAGGCTACTGGGTCTCTCAACATAGGAATCACTTATTGGTAGACACCTTGCCACCTTCAGGATAACTTTTTAGTGACCCAAAGTCTGAGTCTTTATTCTGGGCCCATTTTATATGTCACAATCATAAAGCACCTTAGATGTCCTAAAGTATGGATCTGTTAGATCCTTAGTCTAACCATTTCTTCAAAACTATATACATTTTTGTGAAAAAAGAAAATGAAATAAATTTGGACATTTCAAGAAGTAGCAACCCTTATATAGGACAGATAATTTAAAAAGAATATATAATTTTTACATATCTCATGGAGGAGATATCCTGAAGAGCTTGCACAACAATAGTGCTCTGGTTATAGATTTGTCTGTGAAGGGATAAATCTATGCGAATGGAAGTATAAAAGACTGCATAAATAAGAGTTTTAAAAGGAGAAGATTAAGGTCCATATTCAACATGCCCTAATTCCCATTCTAAGAAATGTGTATCTGTGGGCCTGATTAGCTAGGACTTACTTTTGATTTGCTTAATGCAGATTTAAAATCTTATAAATGAAGACTATTTTTAGTATGCAGGAAATGGATATGTCATTTTGCCTATTGTGAATATTTCATAATTGAAGAGTACATTAAATATTTATTTCTTGAAGTAAAATGAGACTATTAATTTCATAGCTGATTTTTATATTTTAGCAAGAAGACGCAAAACAATTTCCAGGAAGAAGTAAAGTTAAATCTTCTTGAGATTTTTATGGAGAGGTTTGTTAGAATTCACTGCTTGAAGAGCGAATAGTTTTGGTCTAATACAGAATATTTTTATTAATAAAAATCTATCTCCTTAAGTGCAATTTTGAACTGGAAGATTTTTGGTAGTTTAATAGTTGTGTAGTTAGGGAGGGACTGCTTTTGTATGTTAAGAAAAATAAGTTTTGATCAAATATTTTGTAATTGGCATTCATTTATGAAGCAAATGAAGGTGAAGACTGTAATGCAACTGTGTTAATAAATATTAAAAATGTTGCAAAATAATTTGCAGCTAATAATTGACATTAGAGAATATGTATTTCTTATGTCATTATTATACTCATCTCACAATTACATACACTCTTCAAGTATGCAAGACAGTAGTTGAAACTACTTGACCATAGGACTGTATACAACCATGGTAGCCCAACCAAATAGGAGATGTAAGAGAGCACATAAGACAAGTGTGGGCAAACATTTATTTCTGGATCTCTTTCTATAAAAGTAGTTGCGATGTTCTTGGGTCACTGGCTCCCAAAAACCATTGTCCTTACGTCTTTCCATGCTAAAACCCAATCCTCCTTACTCTCCACTTTTCCATCTCCTCCTTCTCCACATTTCTATTAGAGAGGACATACTCTTCCCTTTTCCTTCAGGTCACTCCACTTATTGCCTTCACCCCAGAAGATCCTATTATCCTTAATTGTGCTACCAGGCCTTTAGCACAAGTCATTTATTTCTACGTATTTATATTTATGACCAACATGGTTTACTATAATATGTTTACACTATCTCTGCAATGGCATCAAATCTGCTGCAGCCTGTAAATGGAGAGCATGATTCCTGTTCATTCAACATGCATTGGTATCTGCTAAATATCTCAAAGGCATGCTTTAGTTTCCTGGACTATGAGTGCATCTGATAGAGGAGAATCGGCAGTGTACGGGAAAAAAATGTTTGCATGAAAAAAATGATTAAATATACCAAATCTCTTTGAGTTCTTCTACTTTTGACACTTAACACCCCTGAAAATCCCTGCTAAAATCATCATAAAGTCATAGCTTGTTTTGGCCAACCACAGGCAGTTATAACATTGTGATGAAATGTTTGTGCAGAAAAGTATCATGGGATATGTAGTCTTGTTTTTCCCCTGCACAAGGAAACAAGAAGGAGCTCAGACATTGCTGTGTGGATTTCTGCAATTTGCTGCACAGGGTGCCTATGTAGGCAGCTCTGGGGTTGTGGAAAACACATTTTATTTTTAATTAAAATAAATCTGTATGTGTATAGAATGGCTTAATGTAATGTGTGTGTCTGATATAAGCAGCATGTGTTAGATTAGAAAAAGGTAAAAACAGGGAAACTTAGATTCACCTTTTAAGAGCAATTTCCACTTAAACTTAAGTTAATTTCATGTTAAAGGCCACTATTATAAAATATTAAACAAGGTAAAACTTATGTAATTTAACAAATTTGTCAGTTGCTACTACTACTTATTTATGGAGACTGGTAGCTGACATTTTAAGTTTTATATTTGTCATGGACACTTAGAATGCTGAGTGGACTGGGTTAAAAGTTCAAAAGCCAATCAATCTGCAGTTGAGTTCTAAGCTGTGACATACAAAGGGCTTATTGTTGCAAAAGAAAAATGCTAAAAATGTTACACATATTTTTGAACTTTTGTAAGTGAACTATATCATATAATAGCAGCTTGTGTTTAGGTGAAACTTCCCCTTTTATTAAAATGCTAGTTTTTAATACCAGGATCACTATGCACAATTCACAATCACTAAATATTTAAAATATCAGCTCATTATATACACTATGACTCTCATTGAATTGAGCCGTTTTGGAGATCCAGGCTCGCAAATGGAGGTCGCAAGTTAAATCACAAGTTACTGCCCTCCAAGCCTTTGATCTTTCAAATTTGCAAGGCTAAAGTCACAAATCGCTATTCAATTGCTTCAATCCCCCCTCGCTACTCACTCCGTCAAGCCCGCAAATGGCAAATATTTAACCACAAGTTAATGGTACCAAGGAGGTCTCACAAAGGGTTTAATGACAAATCGGAGCACTTTAAAACCAAATAAAAACGCAATACTGTACTTTTCTTAAGAGTGAAAGTGATGTTAGGTCATATAATTAATAGCATAACATTCTCCAAAACTTTATTTCATGTTCAATTTTCATGTTATATAGATAACGGGCCTCAACCTCCAAACCCATAGGACTTTGAAATCCAACCTCCATTTCTCAAAGTCCTATGGGCTTGGAGGTTGAAGCCCGTAGAATTTCAAATTAATTGCAGGGATCGATATAACGAAAACACTTTGAAAAATGGAGGTTGGATTTCAAAGTCCTACGGACTATGCTTACGAGTTACGGCTTGGAAGTTGGTCATGATGATTTCTGTTTCCATTGGCTGTTTCTGCATCGGGAGTTACGGGCTTGCTCCCTTAACATGTTCAAGCCTGCAAATGCTACGTTCGACGGCAATGGTTTCCGATTTTCCCGACCGTTGCCTGACTTGCGGGGCCAGCCAATTGAATAGATTCGCAAAAGAAGAGCAACAGGAGCCTGCTACTCAATTGCAGGCATTTGGCAGTCTGCGATCGAGTTGCAAGCCCGGAATTGAATGAGGCTCTATATTAGGGGAAGTCAATAGGTGGACCTTGGTCCAAATCAGGCCGTCCAACCTCTTTCTTACGTACTTCCACTATATTATTAAACGTATGATATATCTACCCTGAAGCTTAAATAAGCTATGGATTAAAACTGTAGATTAAATGCAGCTACAAAACCGTTATATACATATGTTTGGTAGCAGTAAGCAGAATACATGAGCATTTGCAGGGAGTTTGTGATTTCTTGTCCTTTCACAACCTGCAAATACAAATTTTCTGCATGCCACAGTGAGGTAGGCCAGAATAACTGGGTTTTACAAAAACTTGTATAAAACAGAGAAAAGTTAAATCTTTTTTAAATTCAATTTTTTTAACTTTTATTTTCAGTGCTCAATATGATGATGTAGAAGAGCATTTCTAAATTCATTGGCCAGTTAATGAAACTAAAATATCTACATATATTGTAAATTTACAATGACAAATACATAAACATAAAAGGGATCTTCAATGTCATTCTTTGCTTAACACACTGAGAACTCTAAAATAAACTGCTACCAACTACTATGAGATGTTTCTCAGTCTACCGTGGCCCTTTAAGTAAACAACTTTGTATCTCTTTTGCACTCAAGTCAATGGAGTTGCACATCACCCTCCATGGTTCTGCAGTGTAATTTTAACCCATCCTTGCTTACAGTTCTTAATCTCATATACACATAGTGCATTGGAATATGGATATCATCATTGTCCCTTTAAGTGAAAGAGGTTGCCAGGTACTGGTTTATGCAGTAAGATTAACAGAATATCAGAGTGGCAGAAAATGGGACTATTCGGTCATGCAAACATGCATTTTCTATCATAGGATTAATGTAATTATCTGTGTTATATAATTTGTTCCAATTTAGGACTCAACCGCAAGCTAACTAAATTACAACCCCGGGTTATCTATGTATTAATGAAGTTGTAGGTAACATTATGCCATGGATCACTGATGCTCAAGCCGAAATTTGTAGCAAAACTTTTACAAGAACTAGTATATTAGTTGTGTGACAATGGGATCAAGCTGAATAGTGAAGATATTGGTATTTATAAGGAAAGACCTATCTACTATCTTTAGTAGTTTCAGTGTAAAAGCTCACTTTCATTTTTAAAAGGACAAGGACACCCCAACAAGAAGTTGGTTTCATCTTAAATAGCGTTAAAATGGCCACATATTGTAATAGCATTTTTTTCTCTACAGTAATTCCTCAGATATTTAGCATTCTTTTATCTGCTCCTTGAAAGTGTGTTTCAATATGCTATTTTGCACCTCATTAAAACATTGAGGGGCATTGTTTTGGCCACCACAGAGCCAGACAAACACACTGTGGTAATAATTAAACCATCAAAATAGCTGTTTAACATTCGGGATACTCGTATGTATAAAAATGCAGCTCAATACTGAATATTTCAGTATTAATTCACTTAGAAACAAATAGCTAGAAATAAATATCTTTCCTTAGCGCAGGAGGCCAAACACATTTCCAACCTTTTGCCACACATATATATGTGACAGGACACTACTACTCTTGGGGTCATTGCCCTGTTTTAAATAACTCTTAACCTTAACAGAGAAAAGCTTTTCCACTCTTAATACACTTTATTTAAACTTTAGCATTGTATAAGGACTCAGCAAAATAAATACATCATCCTTAACGCACACAGTCCACTCTGAATTGGACTCCAGTAGTTCCCTCTTCTCTCAGGGACTACTTCTCAGGGATTACTTGTCTGAATTTTTTATGACCCCCTCTCTCTCTCTCTTGCTCCTCTGGTTGTAGCAGTTTCTCTCTCTCTCTCTCTTTCTTTCTCTTTCTCTCTCTCTTTCTCTATCTCTTTCTCTCTCTCTTTCTCTCTCTCTCTTTCTCTCTATCTATCTTTCTCTCTCTCTCTCTTTCTCTCTCTCTCTCTTTCTCTCTCTCCAGCCGTTCCCCTACTGGGTAATCACCTTACTGAGGTCTATTTCTGGACTTTACACTTTTGAGACTCTCTTGCTTGTAGCATCGGCCTCTGCTCACCAACTCCAGCTCAGACCTTTCCTCACTTGGACACAGGCAGCTTCAAGCCTGCAGCTCCACAAACTACTGTCTCACAGAGTTAACTCACTCCCTGCTGGAATAAACACTGTTTTACCTTTAGATCAGTCTTTGGGGGGTGCTTTGCCACAATATATATATATATATATATATATATATATATATATATATATATATATATATATAGTGAGCATAGGTGTGCGCATATGTATATTGTTTTATTCAGTAAGATTTAATTTTCGGTTAGTCTATCCCTTTAACTCAACATTAACTTTAACATAGAGCCTACAGATCCTACAGAGTTCAACAATACACTTAAGGGATATGCTTCATTTTAGGCAAAAGTCAACATTTTATAAATGTACAAAATAAAACTTACAAATAAATACAGTACATACCAAATAGGAATAAGTGCACACAAAAGTCTCCATAAATGTAAAAACACCTCATGATTTTCACATTGCAAAGCGAGGCCACTGCTTCCATTTTCTCTCTTAATTCCTCTCTAACCCTTCCATTATCTTTATAATCCATTAACTATCATTACCCCTTCATTATATTCACCCATACTGATCATCATCTCTCCATCATCATAACTCCTCATTATCATTACATCCCCCATTATCATCATCACCCCCATCATTATTACCACATCATCATCACCTCCCCTCATTATCACCTGCATCACCCCCCATATCATCATCATCATCATCAACCTTCATCATCAGTCTCTTATCATCATCATCACCACCACCACCCCCTCATCATCACCACTGTCTAATCATCATTGTCCCTTCATAACCTTTACGTACCCATCATCATCATCATCATCTCCACCAGGCAGGGCATAAGCGCTTGGCTTGGAGCAACAGTGGACATCCCCGTAATAGAATATAGTTGTTAGATGAAAATCAATCACTGTACAGAAAATATGTTTGGGCCTATCTTTATAAAGGGTGCACACCTTGTTTTACATTTATGTAATAGTGTATGTGCAAATATCACTAATTTAATTCTGTTAGGAAAGGACCACTGGATTAAAAAAAAAGTATTTTTAGGCAGGTAACCCATCATAAAGCTAGTTTGAAATAAAAAAAGTTTGATTCCTCTGCTGGTCCTTAGATTTTTCCATGATACTTTGGTGATGGTTGTGATGGGAAGGTGCTTGTAATTGTAATGTTTCTGGAATTACATTTGCTATATACAAAAACTCTGATTTTTATTTCTAAAAGCTGTTTTATTTTCATGAATTCACAACTAATTAGTCTGTTACATACTTCACAAGTGTAATGTTTTTCCTAAACTGCAGTAATGTTTTAAGCAGTCAGCTTGTTTATATTCTTTGACAAAATAACACATCAAATTTCATATAAAGCTACATAGTTTCACACATCTATGTCGCCTTTTCACTTCAATTGACGTTAGCAACTGTACATTGGTTAATAATTGCCTATTTCCTGTAAGGATACTTGATCCTAATTCCTAAGTATTCATAATGCTATAGTTACCAATTTCGATTAACATGAAATTACCTAGGATTACCTTGTTACAACACTCTATGACTTTCTTAAACCATTGCCAATGATCATTTAAGGGAGTACAATTAGTTCTTTCTTGGAGAATAAGCCAGCGAGTCTGCAACACAAGAAAATATCTGTATGGTGGAGTAAGAGAAGTGAATAAGGGAGGAGGCAAAGTGAATGTGTAGTTTGGAGAGTATGTAATGACAATGGTAGAAATATAGGGTTGTAAGGCCATTACAGGAACACAGTGGATGTTCCAAATTTGAAATACTTATTATAGGCAATAAATAGTAACAGTGACATAACCCAGTGAGTAAAAGACCATGGTTTTTGGGTGGATCAGACAGATGAATTGACATTTATGAATTGAAAACTTAATTGTAAGATTTAAGCTACAAAGTACTTATTATAATCTGTTTGTTTACCCCATTTGAAACCTCTTCTGTGTCCCTTTCATGACATCATATCTTGTGTTCCTTATTTTAATTTTGATTTAGGAGGATATTGTAAGCCAACATATTGACAAACATAGAGTACATGAATTTAATAGTGTTAAGCTGGGTATATGAGTGGTGAGAAGATTGAGGATAACTGGACGAAGGCCAATTAGAATGGGTTACCGTAGTCAGTGTAGGACTAGTTGCAGTATCCTGTGTGAAAAAGTAGAAAACTCTGGAGTGGATGTGGAGTTACTAACCAAAGGACAGTGTTACATGTTCAAGGTATGATAGAAAAAGGAAAAAAGACTGCATAGGTCTTATGATAACCCAGAATTCCTCTTCAAGTTGAATCTATTGTACATCAGATCTGGTTAGAAGTTTTCTCCATAGTCTAACTTGATGGATAGATATTATACTGTGATAAAGTGAGAGGTGTGAGATAAGCAGAATAGATCAAATTTGTGTTTGAGATGTCAAATCCTGAAAGCTGAGGTTCTTTGTAGTTAATAGTGGAGGGAGGGGTAAGAGAGGTCTTTTTCTAATAAACACTGTCTGTATGACTTTTTGATGCTTAATTATGCTCCTTGTCGGACTTAGGTTGCTTTTCAATTGTTAAAATCGTAATTACTGGAGCCTGTAATGGAGCTTGTAAAAGTTACTGATACTTAATTGGCTTCTTTTAGCTACCCGCAATCAATTTGCGAGTTACAGGCTCAAACTCACTGCGGTTGTCAAAAGCATAACTCCGTCCTATCTCCTTCTTTGATGTTTCAAGGCCGCAAATGTTGCCAGTGCTAAAGACACACAATCCATATTTAAACTGCATCAATTCAACATTTTTATTTCTGTGTTATATTGATACCAGGAAATCAAGGAGTTAATACATTTCAGGCCACCCACATGGACTTGAACAGATGATTTATTAATTATTATGCATTTCTACATTTCTGGGTTGCGAGGCTGATTACAAATCGGACTTCTAAACACTATTTAATTGTAGTCTAAACTCCATGTTTTACTGATGTCATGATGACCATCTAATTTGCTATTGGCTCTGTCTAAATTGTAACTTACAGGCTTGCTCAATTGATCATGATCATGCCTTTAAATGCTACTTACGGGTTCATGGTTTGCGTGTTGGGGCTGTGAGCCTGTAATTGTGGGCTTGAGTCATTTAAATACATCTGTAACTGTAACAAATTTCTAACCCGCAGACATATAGCCTGTATGATGGTAATTACGGGCTTGGAATTAAATGGGGGCCTTAATGTTTTTTTAAACAATTGTTTTCTATTGTGCAATGGTTCTTTAATGAGGTAAATAATAGGCTTCTCTGAAGAGGTCTGCTTTTAGAGAATATTTAAATATCTGAAGACTAGGGGAGAGTTTAATGAAGTAAGGATGGAATTGGATGAGATCAGGAAAAGTACTGTAGGCAAGCATTGAAGGGATTAATGATAGCGGATGAGACTCATGAATCATGAGCTGAGAGAGACTCTCTATACTTCTTTAAAATGTCTTCACATATTTGCCACTTTCAATCCTTCCATACTTTTCAGATCTTTTCATCTTTTACTACCAGATCACTTCACCTGTTACTATCACACATACATAGTGTTCCTGAATATTACCCCCTCTTTTTAATTAACATGTTCTCTTAATTTCAACAACATTTCTCATATAAAGTTCTCTCCATAAACACCACTTCATAGTGAAACTGACATTATCAAGCCCCGTTCAAATTACAGATTGCACAATTGGACTGCATTATTTTAATACATTGGTTCTCCTTATAAAGTATAATTAAAGGCAGATCTCAGTTTCCTGGATTATGAATGCATCTGATAGAGGAGAATCAGTAGTGTATATAAACATTTTTTGCATAAAAAAAAAAAAAACATTTACAAACTCACCCTGATCTTTGCTACATCTTTGCAGCTTGCAAGTTGAGGCTTTTGTTGGTTGACACCCCTGAAAATGCCTGCTAAGATTATCATAAACTACATAATTTGCTTTGGCCAATCAGGAGAAAGAATAGGTTAGCTGATACATTTGTATCATACTCTGGGGTTCCTATGCTGCAAAGTCTCTTTTTCTCGACATTCTTGCGCTCTCATTCAGTTGTGAGCTCAGAACCCACCCAACCATGTAATTCCATCTAGCAGCAAGTACTTCCTTTGAAAGGTCAAACTCAGTACTCGGGTGGCTTCCGCTGCATACTTAATTATGTAACCTTCCTGTGGGTGTGCAAAGCTGGATTTTACTTTCCTGTCTATAACTTTGTATGTACACTGAATGTATCTATATAACCTATCCTTTTCTGATAATCACTGCCTGTTTCTTACCAAACATTTTAATTTCAGGAAACTTATTTATACCTTTAAGTGGCAAAGCAAATGCTCCAGTTATTGCTGAAATAATACTGTATGCACCCATATAAACAATATAAATAAAACAATAAAAATACATATAACTGAAATTGGTTGCAATGGAAAATTGAGTTTTACATACTTGAGCTTGAAAGTTACTTAAACATAAATTACCTCCGCCATTAATTACCTATGACTTAGCGTTGTAATAAGGAAGAAGAGCATGCCTCATTTGTTAAATCATAATGACCAGAGAGACATTTGGTGTTAACTTTTATGTGATTTAACCAACTGGGCATGGTGGTGTTTCTTATTCATCCACTGTGTCATTTAATTATGTGTAATTTAATTAATCACTTCAGATAATGAAAGTAACAGAAAAGAGGATTGTCTTTCTAATTTAAGCTTAAAATAATGAACCTTCATTTTCATTTAACTGAAATGTGCATGCATTGTTCTTAATAATAACCAATTGTAAATATATTTTGATATATGTGTAGATTTTATTCCTTTTTATATTTTTTTATTTTAGATTTTAAAAATGATTATAATAAGTGACAAATGTAACATTCAACTCAATTTATTAATGGGGGTGGATTAATGGAAGGTATAGAAAATTAAAAGGGGAAAGGGGAAAAGGAAGGGTGAAGAAGTATATCAGCAGAATTAGTTCACAATTTAATACAATATTAATTTGGTATAAATTAATAGATATTGTGTTTTACAGCAGTATACAGTCTTATGTGAGGTCCACGTGCCAAAATTAAGACAATGGATATTTTTTTATATTATTAACAATTATATGTAAAGTGATTACACAGTTTTACAGAAGTTTATAGATAGGTCCCCAGAACCACTTATTTTACCTTGAAAATGTGTAAACCAGGGGAAATGAAGTTAGGGAACCTTTCAATCTAGCTCACTGTTTTTCTATCTCAGTGTTTTCCCAAATCATGCGATAATGATATTTACATTTGGAATTTGTAGTGTTTTCCACAGTTCTGCTACAGATCTTCTTGCAGCTAACTTAATCTGTGCAACTAATGCATTTTGTTTTCTTGTACATTGTTTCCAAGGTTGGCATTATAGTGAAAACCATGGATGAATTTCTAGGCAAGTTGTTATTAGAGAGTTAATTGAGGCCCAAAGGTTTTACTTTTCAGGCAAGACCACCACATGTGTAGATAAGTACCATCTAAGCCGTAACCTTTCCAACATAGAGAACTGGAGGCCTGTCTCATCCTAATTTAATGGGTGTAAAATACCATGGGAGAAGTGTCTTGTATGACTGTTCTTTAACATTGGAGCATAAGGACATTTAATTAAGGATTTCCCATATTTCCTGACAGTCTTCTCATTCAAGGGTTTCTCCTAGGTCTTTCTCCCATCTAGACATATATGGAAGAGGAGGCGTGTTTTCTGCTGTTTGAAGCATTGTGTAAAGCTATAGGATCAATTATTTTGGTGCATGTGTTAATAGGCATAATTTTTGTAAGACATTTTATGGTGGAAGACCTGCTTTCTTCATGTTAGTGTGGGTGGGCACAGTTTATTTTTGGGAGCCATAAGCAATAAGGTAGTAAGTTTGATGTTGCTAAGTCAATTTCTACGTCAACCCAGTGTTTTACTTTTACTTTTAATGGTAGGGGCCAAGCCTGTACATGGGCAAGTTGGGCAGCATTATAGTAAAGAGGTATATGTGTACCTAGTATATGTGTATGCAATAAATGGAACCTTTACTCACAAGAAAAAAAGTCACTCGCTCTTCTTGTCTCACTTGCTATGCTATTTTTAATGCAATATATCTATATAATTACATACTGTACACACACACACATACTTAATTCTAAACGTATTTAATGGAAGAAAATAAAAGAGGGATGAGAGAGGTGGGGTAGCAAGTGGTCATTTATTAGACAGCTTTCTGAAATCCTCTATTGACATATTTTAGCTGTAAATATGACACAAATTCTCACTTTAAGGGAGTGTTTGAATATTCTGAAAAAAGATAAACCATTTTTCATTTTCATGCATATGACAGCTTGCCGAGCTTGCCGTCCACCTCTGCTATTTAAAACTAGCATTTTTGTAATTTTATACTTGATATCTTTAATGACCAGTGTATTGTTGATTTAAGCAGAAAAGTTAAATCGTTGGACTGTAATTTTTATTATAATGTGTTTATTGTTTGCTCAAAGCCCTGATTATTTTGTAATTGTTTCTTGGGTGCAGGTATATTAGAAGTGTTATAACATGGTGCAAAGTCCAACATTGTAGTTGTTTATGTGTGACTTTCACCCAAACAATGTTGAAGAATGTTTTGCATCAATAAAACTTAATTTAAAGGGACTCTGTCAACCCCCAAAAGGTTGGTTTCATCTTAAAGAACATTAAAAACTGTCTAAACACTGTACCAGCCTTTTTTGTCTACATTAAGTAATTTAAGAGATATCCTGCATTGTTTGTGCTGCTCCTTTATCCTAATGAACTGCTCAATATGCTAATTTGAAGCTCAGGGTACTTGATGAGCATGGGGATGGGGATTTAAATGCATGATACCATTGGGAGACATAGTTTAGGTCACCCACAGAGATAGATAAGCAGACTGTAATAATAATTAGCACATCAAAGCAGTTAATTAGTATTCAGAAGTCACTCATTTGCATAAAATGCAGGACGAAAACTTCTAAATATTTAATTTAGAAAAAAAAATACTAATACAACGTATAACTATTTTTTCATGTTCAGGAATAACCTAAAAAAAACAACAACTTGATTTTGGAGAGACAGAGTCTCTTTACAATAGAGAAAAGACATAATGTAGACCAATACTGTGAGCTGCAATTAAAATAAAGGACCATTAAAACGTCTGCTTGGATATTTGTTTAACCCATGTTTTAAGTAAGCATCATCTATCTATCATAACATTGTCTACACATATTCTTCTCTTTGTTCTGAGAATGTGTTTTCTTTCACAACACTGATAGGAACACCCTGTAAATCTATAAAGCATAGAGAGACTTTATTTGCCAATGTATAATACATAATGGAAAGAGAGTTATTTTAAAATGATGTCCAAGTGCTGATTTATTTATTCTCCCACGGATAATCATTTTAATGAGTCTCAGAAACTTATTAACAAAAGTCTCCCTGTTTGTCTTTAGTATTCCTTTCCAAGTAAAGTCAAAGGGTTCCACCCTACTTTCTATAAACCACAGAACAGCCATTGTATCGGACCACAGTTAATGCACTCACAGCTTTTACCTATTTTAAGCCTTCAGTCTTAGAATACAATTTTAGGGAGGACTTGAATTTCAAGTTTATGGATGGAATTCAATACCTAATTTGACTTTTAGAAATAGCATTGTGCGTGCTTTATTATCCCTCTTCTATGTTTGTATGGGCCGTGAGATATCATTAGCTACATACAAACAGGACTGAAGCATGATCATTTTTATTTAATTTACACCAAAACTCTATTAACGATCCAGTACAAGGAATTTCATAACAATTGTTAATGAGTTAAATGATTTTAAACCTCCTAATACATTCACATTAATGTGTATACAGGGCCAATACATCCTGGTGGGAGGATATAGTTTTAAAATGACAAGTCACAATTAGTGAGGGAATGTGCAAATGTTCTGCAATACATGTCCATATAGAGAAAGGGCAGGGATTGGCCTCTTCCACAGAATATGGGTGTATAGGGAAAGGGTAGCAGTGTGTTGATTCTGTATTATATGTGTGTGCAGAGGGAGGACATAGGAGACAAATATATACATGCATCAAACTCAGTAATACACAGTACTGGATATATATTTTTTTTTAATAATTATTTTTTTTATTTAGGACGAGTCAATTTTTTACAACAATATAATATAACAAAGAATAGAAAAGTCAATCAGGCAAATAGCAAAACATAAGCACAAAACAAAAACAAAAAAGTGAAGAACAGATCTGAGATATGCAAAAAAACTAAGCATTCTATCCTTCTCAGCCTATGAAATCTTCATGGTCTAATAAATGTCCAGAGCTTTCAATAGAGTAGTGTGGATGAAGCATATAAAAATAAACATGAGACACCGGCTCTCAGCTCCCCAACCATATTGATTGGGACCACCTGAGATCCGGAATCCTTATGACCCTCTATTCAATGATGTAACAAGACGTCCTAACATTTTTTCTCTTTTTGATTATCAACCTGCATTCTTAAGTATGCTTGCTTTTAACTATTTTACAAAATATTTAGTTATCATTAAACCTCCTCAGCTTATGTTTACTTGTGTTACTAAATATAAAATAATCAGTACCTGCGAGCTCCTTCATCATCACTCCAAAAGCCTCCATCCAGATGCGAACTAGCCCTCCTCTCCAGCCGCCACCATCCTCCAACTTCCCAAACTCTTCTATCCAATCTCTATCTAGATCTGTATACTATATTTGGACACCAACCAAGGAGTCCAGTTAGTGAACCTGGGCATTGTATTCTGCAATGAATTCGCTATTCTCTCATTTATCATTATATAATTTATCTTTTTTACAACTTCTTTGATTGACAGTACAGAAGTTTTCCAATTTTTGACAATGCAATTTTTAGCAGCTAAGGTCCAAAATTGCCAGAGTTCATTCCGTTCCCTAGATAAATCATAAAGTTTCATTCCCAAAAGACATGTTTCAATTTCGGGTCTCAAGCTACTGTTTGTAATTTGTATAAATAAGTCTATGAGTTCTCCCCATAGCTTCTGCACAACGGGACTAGTCCACCAGATATGCAGGAAACTCCCTTCTGTTCTGCATCCCCTAAAACACTCTCCATTTATATCTTTATTAAATTTTGCCATCCTTTGGGGAGTATAATAGGTTCTGTGCAATACCTTAATAGAGGTCTCAAGTAAACTATATGTATATGACCCCCTTGTCAGATTAGTGCAGATTCTTTTCCAGACCATGGCATCTAACTCCTTTCCCAGGTCCTGCTCCCACTTTACCATAAATTTAGTTTTTTGTGTGTTCTGAAACTCTACTAAGTGTGAGTATATGTATCCTAGGGTGCCTGTCATCGAGGGTATCTTTTCGCAGATAGAGGACCATGCTGTATGTGTAGGATTCCCATAAGTATGTATTAACGAGGAGATCCAGTGTCTAACCTTCCGATAGTTCCACAGCTCCCTCTTCGGAATTTGGAACCGGGGTATGATAGAAGAATGTGCTAACAGAGCCTCCGTGGAAAGCCATTCCCCTATTCTCTTTAGAGGGCTAGTCAGCCACCATGTTTTAGAATTTGGGCAAATAGTGGCCTCAAACTCGGGGAAGGACGTTAAGGACATCAGTGGTGACAGGGTTGGAATCAAGTTGCTCGATTTTTTAAGCCTATCCCAGGCCTTAAGGGTCGTAGAAATTATTGGATTAGTATGTCTGTATCTCATGTCTATCTTTTCTATCCCCCAGATCACCGTATCCCATGAGTGGGGTTTCATCTGCCAATTTTCAATAAAAGTCCACAGCGGCTGTAGTTTACTAGAGTGTGTTACCGGGATGCACGCCAGCCGTGCTGCTTGTAAATAAAGCCTCAGAGTACTGGATATTTTAATGGTACCTTGCACTTTCACATTAACTTAAAGGCATATTTAAGTTTCCTGGATCTGATAGATAATTAGTAGTGTAAGAAAACATTTTGCATGAAAAAATACCAAAATAAACATTATTATACTTACCCCAAAGTTTGCTAAATCTCTTGAATTTGCTAGCAGTTGATTTAACATTCATAATTTGTTCTGGGCAATTACAGGCAGCTAAAACATTGAATCAATCAGTGATAGGAGTTTGTGCAAGAAGGCATTGTGGGATGTGATGTGTAGTACACTGCACAAGGAAGCAAGGAGGAGTCAGACACTGCTCTGTAGATCTCTGCATTGAGCTGCTGCTGACTTGAAGGTTAGTATAGGGTTAAAATCCATATCCAATTGCAGTATTTCTATTGGGTGGTTCACTGTACCTATGTAAGAAGCTCCGGGATGTGAAAAATAATAAAAATAAGTTTTATTTTTAAATAAAATAAATCTGTATGTGTATAGAAGGACTCAATGTAATGTTTGTTTCTGGTATAAGCAGCATGTGTTAGATTAGAGAAAGGTAAAAAATAACTTAGATATACCTTTAAGGTATCTGCGCTCCTGGTTTTGCGACATAGCATGCCCCTCTCTAACAGCAATTGAGTAGAGGTTGTTTTTACAAGTGGATAAAGTTTATTATTGATTTAAAAGATACAAATAAAGCTATAAATGGTTTAGATCATAGTTTCCCTAAACTTTGGTCCTCAGACCACCAGTGCTGTGTGAGCTCCACTCAGGTGGTCCACAGTACAGCTGGTATTACAAAAACAATCAAACAATATTAAGAAAATGTAATAAAAATGCAAAAAAGTGCCACAGAAGTGCCTAGTTACTAGAATATATGACTTATATTTGAATATAGAACAGTACATTATAATACTTAAGCATCAAGCAGAAGAAAATATTGGTCCACGAAGATCCTCAACTGTATTCAGGTAATCTGTCGACATCCAAGTAAACTTTTCAGTGGTCCATCAATTTTTTTTTACTAATAGTTAGATAACTTTCATTTTGTTAAAAGCATTTTATATTTCTGTGAATTAGTGTTTTTTTCACATGCTTTCAGAATATTGTCATCCAAACAGAAGATATTTTTGTTTTCTACTTCAATCCATATACTTTTTTCAAACCTGTGAACCATTTAAAACAAAGCTGCTCAAAAACATTTTCAGAACAACATCTCCAAAATGACTTAATAATGGAGCTAAGACCGCAGGGGACTTGCTGGTTTTAAGGCTCTAATTAACCTTGCTACTAAATACACCTATGCACCATTTATTTGGTTGACTTATAATGTAGGCATGTAATTGCTGCATACTGTTACACTGTGATTATATGTTGTCATGTGAGACTTCACCTCAAATAGACAGAATATAGGAACATAACACATTTAACACTTTTGCTACTGGGTAATATTCCTTGTCATTAGTGCAAGCCATATGTGGAGCACAGTACTAGGCATGGCTATTATTTTGCTCTGTAGTTGACCTGCACTGAAGGCAGGGGTGTAGGAGCCAGAATAATACTGGGGTGACACAGCTAATTGTATACACAGGCCGTAAAATAGCTTATATATACATACGTACAAACAGAGAAAAATCTGTTCCTACACCCATGACTGAAGGTAACAATTATTAGTAAAAATCTTTAACTAACAGGAGATGTGAATAATTGTGTGTTAGTAGATCAGAAGGGCTGACTGACAGCTAAAACTTGCAAACTTCAATGTTAGTTTATGTATCACTATAATAGTTGTGGATCTGCGGGACTGTTCGTCACGCTTACGATGTTGGTAACGCTTTGCGAGCCTTGCAAAGCGAGGCGAGCCATCGACTGCGAGCCTCACGTCACTCCCAGTAGTACCTGGTTCCTGCCCGTAAGGGCTTGCGATGAGCGCCGGAGGTGCTCATCGCATGGCCCCCAAGGCTCTCATCACCTCCACTACCTGGTTTCTGCCAGAGCAGGGCTTGCGATGACTGCCGGAGGCGCTCATCGCGCGGCGCCCCATAACTCGCATCACCCCCTCCTGGCCTACCCAGGGTTCGCATCACCCACCCCAGTACCTGGATGCGACCCTGCCACAGTACCTGGATTCGACCCTGCCAGTAGCTTTAGCACGTACCTGTATGCACGCCTGCCAGCAGAGCCGCACTCTGTCTTCTCCTCTGCGGCACCCGTTCTCTGTCCAGAACTACTTTCTGGATCAAGCCGCGCATCAAGACACGGGGGAAAGGGAGAGGGGGAAATGGAGAGGGGGGAAAGGAGGAAAAGGGGAGTGACAGGGGGAAAGGGAGAGGGGGAAAGGAGACACTAAGGGGGGAGGGAGTGGGGGAAAAGAGGCACAGGAGAGGGAGAGGGGGAAAGGAGACACAGGGGAGGTTGGATTTTATTCCCGTCATTTTTGATGGGCAATTTCCTAGTTTTTAATAATATTCAGTTAAACATCAGTTGAAAGGGATCATATAATTGAAAGTGAATGTTTTATCGTTTTAACAATGTGCGTCATACAGAAGTGAAAAAGTACAATTGCTTGTGCATTAATTGTCTAAAGGACCACTGCAGTTCACTGAAAACATTTGTTTTTCAAGAATGATCAAACTTATATTATTAGCAGCTTTATATCCATTGACTCTAAATGTTTTTTTTGGGGGGGAACATTTTAATTTTTGACTTTGTTTATGACTAATCAGTTTTGTGTTTGTTACATCACTTCCTGAGAGCTAAATCTCAAGGGTGTGTGTTTTGGCTGTCAGTAAAATTAGGTGTGCGGAGGGATTGAACAATGAGCCTTTGTTAGGATAATTGCCTAATATTGAAAATGACACCACACCCCTTTCCCCTTTACTGGCCAGAAGTAGACTTCAGAAAATGCATCCATAGTTCTCCAAAATATAAATACCTTCTCTCACACACTGTATCATGGAATCTCCCTGGGTCCAGCAGAGTCATCAACATTTATTTATTTATTTCTAATAAAAAATTGGCTACATTACTTTTTCCTGCTTAATTATGCTTTTAGTTCCAAAAAAATATTTTTTCTACATTGTGTAGTGGTCCTTTAATCAGTTGATGTTTATCTATTATTATGACAGAGGTGAAGATTAGATAACATTTAAGGGAAAAAAAAATTAGTAATACGGATAATTCCAGTTTACAAATCTTTTCCTCATCACTATAAAATTGTTTATGCTTGGAAAACAGTCAGTTAAAATTCTATAAACCTGGAATTGTACAGCACAAGTCTGTCTCTGCAAGCTTTGCTCTACCACACACAAACTACATAACTAGGCTAGACTTCTCCACTGGTAAACAGTTAGGCAGAGTTGTGATGGTATCTTTAAGCTTTAAATGGAGCTAGACAGCACTATTGGTGGATGGGTAATGGGTGGATGTAGGAATTGCTACATTTCATCGGCTATACTACTTGAACATAAATAATATGGATACCAATGGCCACAAGACCACATAATTTCTAAAGCATAAACATAACAATACTATCGGTGTGTACATTTTGATAACTGAGTTTGCCACTTTGTATGAGCCAACCCATTCAGTCATAGTACCATTGATATACAGCAGCTCATTCTCCTATTGGCTTTTGACTGTGTAAGCATGAATGGAGACACGCGCTCATGGGAACTTCTAGCTGTCCACCAATCAGTGAAGCACCTTCACTTCCTGTGTTATAATAGCAAACTGAGCTTACTAACATTTATGTAACCAAGATTTCATGTAAAAAAAATATAACAAGTAAAATGTTGCATATTAAAGTAGCTAGAATTAATCAAAATCCTCTTCACACAAAGACATAAAACGTTGGGTGGACTATTAGTTCTAAATATAAAATATTATTACTTAGCTATAAGATTTATACAACTGATACAATGACACTACTCTAAACCACCATTACCATGGATAAAAATAGATTTATGCTTTCCAATGGAAATTAAGAACATTGCATGGTTAACAGCCCAATAAAATTCCCTCAACGTTGGAAACTGTAACTCGTAACGTAGGCTGCAAGCCTTGCGGTTGTTTAATTGGCCCCGTAAAGCAACTCATCAACGACTTGCGGAGTAAGGCGAGAAAAGGCTATAGGACAAGGAAATTTAAACTGCGGGCCTGCAAATCCTTTGATCTGTCAAGCCCATAACTATTATGTTCCAATCACGCTATTAAATTGTCAACAAATTCACTGGCATTCAAGCCCGTAACCCGCAAACAGAGCCAAAAAGCCAACGGGTACTAGAGAGGACCCACTCGTGGGTTAAAGTATAAATCCGTAGCACTGTAAATGCAAATATACACACACTACTGTACTTATAATAAAAGGGAAAGTGATATTAGGTATCTGAATTTTATAGAACAACATTCTCAGGCCCGCAAATCTGCAATATAAAATACTTTATTTTATGTTTAATTTCCGTGTAATATCAATCAATGTTTTAATACATATGATGGAACTTGCATGGACTAGAATATCATATTTATGGATTTATCGATATTGCATTATTTCTGGAATGTGGGTCCGATTGAAATTTAGAATTGAATCCCATAAGGCTTTGAAATCCAACCTCAATGTTTCAGTGACATAATGATGACGATCTCTGTTGCCATTGGCTCCATCTAAACCCATAACTATGGTTTTGACTAATTGATCATGCTCACGGCCGCCCATCCAACATTCAAAACTGATTTACGGGTTTGCGTCTCAAGCCTGTAAGTCGCGACATATTCTAAATTAATAGCACTGTAACCCACCCGAAATTTAAGCCTGCAGCCCTTGCGGGCTTGCCGATGCCGCTACGGTCTTCGAATTTAATAGGACTGTAAGTGTGGCTAAAAGGCCAAATAACATAAAATTATTTCAAAATCAATTATACCTTATACTTATGGAATACATATAAAACACATATAAATCGAAACCAATAATTCAATAGTTCAAGAATTTTTTTTGGCCAGGGATGAGAATTTGCCCCTTTTAAAGATGCAAAGAAAGGGCTTATTTCATATCATAAAAATGGTGAAATAATTAATTTTCTAGACTATGATAGATGGCAATACCTTCAAATTAAACATTATATACAAACATATCTAAAAAATAAAGATGCTTACAACCTTACCATTTTCGAAAGCCACTCTTTCCATGAATTTAAAAGTTAATGATCTATAAAAAAAAAAGCTTTAGCTAATTAAGGAAACATAATTGAAGCACTTAGGGGTAGTACTTGTTTGACAAAATTTTACCAAAGTCAAAATATAATATAAAAAATTAAGTCAAAGTCTGAAATCCATATTTAGTTTTTACCTGGTTGTACATAAATGGTGAAGGGGCATGTGAACCTCAGTGAAGCTGTGAGCTATACCATGTAGGGTCACCCAAGATGGGCAGGTCATAGCAGAGAGGTCAGACAAAATACAGTACACTGGAGAAGGAACTGGCAAACCACTGCAGTTTTTGTCATGAACACATTATGGATAAGAACATATGTGTTTGCGTGTTGCTGCCCATAGGGTCACAGCGTGTTGGACATGACTGAACGTCAACAACACACAAATATATTAATACAATGACATTCAAATAGCACAGAAAGGCAATTAATGAAGGAGCTCTATGAACAGGAAATCATTTACTTTATAGCTTATTTAACAATTTGGAAGTTTCCGATGAGATAAACAGTAAATGGAGAGGCAGAAGAACTTGATGTGGATCGCTTATTATTAACTAATACTCTCAATGCTGAGTAATAATACTAATACAAATAAGGTACATGGGAGAGAATTACATTTCGACAGGATATGTAGATATGTTGTATATAGATTCCTCCAGTGACATTTCTTTACAAACAGGAACTTGTGAAAAGAGGAGTCTCATATGGTAAATGGTTATGTACCATGCAATATAACAGTGTATTTAGATTACAGCAGCAATATGTTTAGGTCTAGTCTGCATCCCTTGGAAAATATAGAATTCTTCAATTTTGTATAAAGATATGAGAGACAAAATATTTATATTACCATGTTAGTGAAGTTTATAGAAGATGTTATTCCAGACATTACACAAATGCTTTTAGATGTGGAATTCAAATATAATAATATTGAAGAAATTTGGTCATAGGTTTTTGACAACATTTTTATTAATAAACAGGTGCACTGAGAAGGAAGTTTCAAGTACATGCATTCAATAAAGTACTACTAAAGTCCCATTATGCTCTTTTGAAGAGCTAGACAAATTGTCCTTATGAAGACATAATAGTCCTTTAGTCCCCAAATCTCTGTACACATTGTTTCAAAATGTCTCCGTAGTCTCACTGGTGGGAAGATCCTGTAGTCTTTACTACTGGATACAATACATTTTCTTTTATGCAGAACACGGTTCACTGAAGTGTCTCATAGTATAAAAAAATAGAAGGGAAAAAGAGAAAAAAGTGCAGATTTTCCAATAGTCCGGATCAGTAGTTTATTTATATGATAAGTAACAATAAAAAATAATAATAAAAATTCCTCAGATGAGGTATCAAACTCACATTTTTTACCCTCAAAAGTTATGAGGTATATGAATCGCACAAAACATCACTCTGGGGCAAGATGTAGAATTCTTCACAGTAGTATCAGGTGCAAGGGTGTAGGAAGCAGGGGGGGGGGGGGCGAGGGGGACATATCCCCCCTCATTTTATACGACCTCTCACTCGCAAGTAGTTTACCCCTCACCTCTTGTCCTTTTAGCTGCTGAATTCCCCTGAAAATCGTGTGTCACAAGATCTTGCAAGATAGTCTTTTGAGATCTTGTGAGACCCGGCAATAAGATGAATCCAGCAGCTAAAGGGACAAGAGGTGAGGGGGAGACTACTGGAGAGTTATAGGACCACCAGGGATAAGCTCCCTATAACTCTATAATGTATTATATTAAATTAATATATATATATATAACAAACTCTTCCAATATATATATATATATATATATATATATATATATATATATATATATATATATACTAGCGACTTGCCCTTCGGTGCTCATTGGAAGCCCCATGCTGAGTAATCATCGTGAGCCTCTCCCCTCGTATACGTTTGCTCCTCTGAGCACCCTCGGTGCTCATTGTGAGCCCCGTGCTGAGCGCCTTTGGCGCTCATTGCAATCCTCTCCCCTGCTCTTTTTTATATATATTTTTTTTATGATAATAAATTAATTAATAAAATAATACATTAATATACTTTACCTATTTGTAATTAATATATCCAGCAATCAATATCCTGAAGAGCTAACAATCTATTTTGATGTTCCTGCAGCATACAATGTACATTTAGACTGTTACTGACCTGAGGAGAAAGTGTCAGCAATGTGGCAAGTGTGCAGTATAAATAGGCTGCGTGCGCGAGGCCAAACCGTTTGTGTGGTAAAATGGCGGCGATTGTCTATGTGTTACGCGGTTGTGGATCATTTTGCGTTCTTCCTAATAGTGTATTTTGTACCTCGTACATTCCTGGGTATAAGTCTTATGTGCTTGGCGGTGTTTTGTGTGTTTAGGGGTTGTGTAGCCTCGTTTTCTTTTTTTACGGCCTCCATTTTTTTTCTCGCTTAGCAGATTTTCAAGTGGCGAAAATGCTTAAATTTACTTAAATACGTGTGCAACCTCACTCCCAGACATCCTGGCTGTCCCCCTGTGCTCTGTGTGTTTTTTAAAACAAATGTTTTATTGTTATTTTGATGTGTTTTTGTTGTTTTTGGATGTACACGGTTCAGCTGTTAACTTGTTTTTTTGCAACGTCGTATTTCTTTTTTTTTAAAGTCCCGCAGCTCGTATTTTTTTTTCTAAGTCACGATTTCCTTTGGTATTTTTGCAATCATTTTGCGTCTTTCCTGATAGTGTATTTTGTACCTCGTACGTTCGTCGGTATAAGTCTTATGTGCTTGGCGTAGTTTTGCGTTGGTTAGGGGTCGTGTAGCCTCATTTTCATTTTTTTCTTCCGACATTTTTTTCTCGTTTAGCAGATTTAGAAGTGGAGAAAATGCTTAAATTTGACTTAAATTTGCGTGCAACCTCACTCCCAGACGTCCTGGCTGTCCCCCCTTGCTCTGTGTGTTTTCTTTTTTATGTTTTATTGTTATTTTGCTGTGTTTTTGTTGTTTTTGGATGTACACGTTTCGGCTTCTAACTTTGTATTTTTGCGACTTCGTATTTTGTTTTTATATGTCCCGCTTGTTTTTTTTTTCTAACTCCCAATTTCCTTTGGTATTTTTGCAACCTCGTATGTTTTTATTCTAAGTCCTGCAGGGTTGTATTTTTTTTTTAAAGTCCTGCTTATGGGGGGGGGGGGGGGGGGGGTTTATAGCGAGAGTGAGGCGGCATAGAGCCTCCACCTCTGCAAATGCGGCCCCTCGCTTTGCGAGGGTCTGCATTTGCGGCCTGCAATGAGCCTTCGGCTCATTGCAGCGGACGTTGGAGTTGCCATCTCCGCAAATGGTTTGTTTGTTACATATATATATATATATACATTTAATATAATATATATATATATATATATATATTTATTTATACAGTGACTTGGCATTTTTTTTTTGTTTTGTTGCCTCACAACCTGCAATTAACATGGATTGTTTCATGATTTGCATCATTTAATTTAAAGAACATGCCCACAACTTTGAAGATGCTTTTTTTTTATTATTGTGAAGCAAACAACAAATAGGACAAAATAACAGAAAAAGACAATGTGCATAACTATTCACCCCCCTAAAGTCAATACTTTGTAGAGCCACCTTTTGCGGCAATTACAGCTCCAAGTCGCTTTGGATCTTACCACTGGGATTTTTGCCCATTCCTCCTTGCAAAACTGCTCCAGCTCCTTCAAGTCGAATGGTTTTCACTTGTGAAGAGCAATATTTAAGTCTGACCACAGATTTTCTATTGGATTGAGGTCTGGGCTTTGACTCGGCCATTCCAACACAATTACATGTTTCCCCTTAAACCACTCAAGTGTTGCTTTAGTAGTGTGTTTGGGGCCATTGTCCTGCTGGAAGGTGAACCTCCGTCCTAGCCTCAAATCACGCACAGAGTGGTACATGTTTTGCTCAAGAACAGCCCTTTATTTAGCATCATCCATCTTTCCCTCAACTCTGACCAGTTTCCCACAGCATGATGCTGCCGCCACCATGTTTCACTATGGGGATGTGTTTGCACCAGACATAGCGTTTTCTTTGATTACCGAAAAGTTCAATTTTAGTCTCATCAGACCAGAGCACCTTCCTCCATACATTTTGGGAGTCTCCCACATGCCTTTTCGCAAACTCAAAATGTTCCATTTTGTTTTTTGCTGATAGTATGGATTTCTTCTGTCCACTCTACCATAAAGCCCAACTCTATGGAGCGTACAGCTTATTGTCGTCCTATGTACAGATACTTCAGTCTCTGCTCTGCTGTGGAACTCTGCAGCTCCTCCAGGGGTACCTTAGGTCTCTGTGCTGCCTCTCTGATTAATGCCCTCCTTGCCCAGTCCGTGAGTTTTGGTGGGCGGCCGTCACTTGGCAGTTTTGCTGTTGTGCCATGTTCTTTCCATTTGGTTATGCTAGATTTGATGGTGCTCCTGGGGATCATCAAAGATGTGGATATTTGTTTATAACCTAACCCTGACTTGTATTTCTCAACAACATTGTCCCTTACTTGTTTGGAGAGTTATTTGGTCTTTATGGCAGTGTTTGGTTAGTGGTGCCTCTTGCTTAGGTGTTGCAGACTCTGTGGCCTTTCAAAAAAATTGTGTATATGTAATGACAGATCATGTGACACTTAGATTGCACACAGGTGGACATCATTTCACTAATTATGTGACTTCTAAAGGTAATTGGTTGCACCAGAGCTTTTTATGGGCGTCATAACAAAGGGGGTGAATACATACGCACCTGCCAATTTTCTGTTTTCTATTTCTTAAAAGTAGTTTTATGTATATATTTTTCTCATTTCACTTCACCAACTTAGACTATTGCGTTCTGATCCATCACATAAAATTCAGATTAACAAAACATTGAACTTAAGGTTGCAATGTAACAAAATAGGTAAAAAGTAAAAAGTCAAGGGGGGTGAATACCTTTGCAAGGCACTGTATATATATGTATATATATATATATATAAATATATATATATATATATATATATATATATATATATACTAGCGACTTGCCCGTCAAAAAATGACGGCAATGAGATGTGTATGTTTGTAAAGTTGTTTAGTTATTAATATACGTATTTGACACTTGTAAGGTTATAGTTATGATTAAATAAGTACTATTGTGATATTAAACATGTTTATTTTTGTAAAATGTTCTTTTGTTCAACAGTAATTGTTAAAGCATTTTGTAGTAAAAGTATTAACATTTGAATGTAAGAACAGTTGAACTTTAAAATGTTTTTTTAACATGCAAGTTCTATCTCAAGAATTGTTAACTTAAATATACATTGAATCCAGAGGAAGGCAAACAGTAAAAACCCTCCTTGAAACATAGCCAATTGTATCAGAGAGGGAAAAAAATTAATTCCTTCCTGACCCCATTAACTGGCGATCAGATTACTCCCTGGATTAATGTTTATCATAAAAGACAACATTTACATTGTGTCTTAAATTGTGGTTGAGCTCTTAACATGAACTTTGTAATATGTCTAAGTAAGGAACTTGAAAATATTTTTTTCAAACTTGTAATATTAGAAACAGTGACATAGTTAATTAACATTTGAACAGAATTTGTCAAAATAATGCAAGGCAAGTGTTTTGTGAGGCTAATCATGCATAAACAGTACTTCCATTAATTATGACTGAATTGTTTATTCATTTGTATTTTTCAATATTTGACCTTTGTTTGTTGCTGTAGTATTTGTTTTAAACCGCACATATAGTTTCGTCTGTGGAAAAGCGGTTCTCTAAAAAGAGAACACAAGAAGTTAAACTTGTTGCACGCTGTGTAAGCAGTGTTCTGAATGTGTTTGACCATTTAATGTAGTTTAACAGGAAAATATTGTTTTTGTAAATGTAATTTCTGTTGCGTAATAATGACCTTTTGATGGGAACGGACATTTATGTGTATTTGTTTTCAAAATTTGGTGGTTATATTGTGGTTTTCTATATCTTTGCATTTGCTTTTAAATTTGTTTTGCATGGCTTTTGTTTTTTTAATGAAAAGTTAGAGTACTTCATAGTAGACAATGTTTTTAGTAAAAATACATCCATCTTCTAATAAATCACCTTGACTTTCATTCTTTTCAATGTAAACTTTAATAGCCTGTGGATTTTTGCACCGTGATAAGGCAACGTACAATTGGCCATGTGCAAATACTGGTTGTTCTAAGAAAATACCCACAGATTTGAAAGTTTGTCATTGTGATTTATTAATGGTCATGGCAAATGCCATAATGATGGGAAATTGTCTTCTTTGAAGTATAAAAGGGAGACTACTTTCACTTGATGCTAAATCTATTCTTGGTATGAAAACTAATTCTCCTTTATGGGTACCAGTTAAAATTTCAGCATCTATGAAATGGTCCTTTAATTGTTGAACAATTAATCTTGTACCATTGCATAGGCCTTTTTTGGGGTTCATATTTCACAGTAACATGACAATTGCACCTTTCTTTAGCTGCAAAATATGTGGTGGCATTCCAGAAGGAGTTAGTGAGTTTATGAATTCAGTCGAAAAGTTTGCCTGACTTTCTTTGTCATCAGCAAGTACAGAATCAGCACTGTGATAATTTCTTTGGGGTGCATTATTTTTTTTAAAGATTTCATTATTGAGGATTAATGCATCCTTATTTTTACAGGTTAGGATGACTTGGTTGGCAAGCTCTAAATATTCCTGGTTATTTATGCTACCTTCAAATATAGCCGATATAAGATCTTGGTGACAAATCATATGAGGTAGGATGTGCACAGTGTCGTCAGGTAAATTTGGTATTTTTTCTGTTCTGCCTTCTCCAATTTTAATAAGCCAATCATTCAAATCAGTTTGGCCTTCTGATCTCATGTTTTGTTGCAGTTGAAGATGGGTAAAATGTTTCCATAGTGTGCTTGACTTTATACAGGTTTCGATAATGTCAGTTCGATTTCCATATACAACGACAGGTAATGTTTGTCTAAAATCGCCACCTAACAACATTACCTTTCCACCAAATGGAAAAGTATTATCCATGACTTCACGAAGCAAACGGTCAATACATTGGAGGGTATAGCATGACATCATTGTGGCCTCATCTATTATAATTAATTTACTTTTTTTTTATTTTTTTGCTTGTAATGATGTCATGCGAATATCTGACACAGAGGTTTCTAAAATAGGCACTGGAAGTTTAAACCCACTATGTACAGTTCTTCCACCTTCTAACAAAAGTGCAGCAATTCCAGTAGTGGCAAACGGCAGTGCTATTTGACCTTGTGCTCGTACTAAACTCATTAATAAATTATATAGATATGTTTTTCCTGATCCGCCAGGTCCATCAAGATAGAAATAACGCTCTATGACCATGTCATCATCTATTGCATTTTTAATGGCATTAAACGCTTGCAGTTGTAACGTATTTAAAGTTGCAAGTCTTTCTTCTGTTCTTTGAACTTGTAGTTGAATGTCATAGTCTTCAGAAGATGGTAAAATGATGGCTTTGCCAGCTGTCATGTCTCTGCTTGTAGCCACCTCAGCAACATAGTCCATTAGTCCACAATACTGTTCTACACATAGTTTATCTTGTTGATATTTTATAAAGTTTAAATTATTGGCCTCAACTTGCAAATATGAATCAATAATCCATTGTTGTGTTAGTTTCCCACCACATAAAATTGGATTAAATGTATTTCGAATGGCAATTTGAGCTACTTTAAATTCAAGCATAGAAACATTATTTCGGATTCTGGCTTTAGCATTTGGGTAACTGGGAAGTGTTAATTTTGGTTGCCAACCTGCTTCTCCGTGTGGGAAAAAAATGGGATATGTCATTGGATCTAAATTTGGACTTAAGATACTGACATTAATGAATGGTTGCTCCTTATTTCTGGGATATATTCTAATGTCTCTTTGAAATGGTGGTTCTCCTTCATCATTTTGAAACACCATTGCAACCTCATTTGATGTTGGCAAGTTATAACGACGTTTATCAGTATGTCTATCTCTTTTAGGCACCATATTGACCTTTGGGATTGGTAATTGATGTCTTTCTGCATGAAGTTGTTGTTCATTTTCTACTTCTGCCAATTTTTTATAAGCTTTAGTGTAGGGGTTATTGGCCATAATGTTATCTAGCTCTATAAAAACACTGGGTAAGCATTTTTTATTTTCTTGCAGCTGCATACTTTGGTCAACAGCTTCCATTGTATCTAGGACATATAGTTGAGCAAATTTTCTTTGCTCTCCTTCCTCTGAATGTAAATGTGAAGTCCGATGGTAAATTTGGCCTTGGACTTTAAAACAGTAAGGACTATGTCCTGGTACATTAGCAGCTAATGTTGCCCCCATAGATGCAAAGGATATGGCACTATTGTAGGATCTTATGTTTGTCTTAAAAATTGTGTAGTTTGGAAAAGTAGGTTCAGTCATAATGTTTTGTAAATAGATTGGGAATTGTTTTCTTTCTGGAAGTTTGACCTTGCCTTTTTGACAGCAACTATTAAATTGGCCATCTCTGGGTCTCTGGGTCTCTCCTGTTTAAAATGATAAGCCTCACAAAACTGACATTGAGTATTCATGTCCCCACAATTATGAACCTCTACTGCTAAATACTTGAGTAAAGGACAATTTGCAAAGCATTTATTAGTTTCATTTTCAAATTCATCAGTTGAAATGTCATGTGATGTTTCAAGAACAGGTTCTAAATGCTTTGTTTTTTTGGTGGCTTTTTTTGGTGGCTTTTTTTGGTATATCTTTTAGTTGTTCAGGTAAAATGTCATGTGATGTTTCAGGAAGAGGTTGTAAATGATTGTTTTTTTGGTGACTTTTTTGGTATATCTTTTATTTGTTGAGGTTAAATGTCATCTGATGTTTCAGGAACAGGTTCTAAATGCTTTGTTTTCTTAGTAGCTTTTTTTGGTGTATCTTTAATTTTTGCAGGTGATATTCTTTTGCTTGCAATTCTTTTGGGTTCTTTTTCTCGTTGAATTTCCTTCTGCTCTGGGGTCTGCTGGTTGGCCCATCTCTGTTGTCGTTCTCTAGTTTGACGTCTTATCTTTTCTTGTTTGCTCTCGTTATCAGCCATGTTAATCTGTAAAAGAAAATAATGTATAATTAGTTTAGTTTGAGATGTTAAGTTTGTTTTTTAAATTTTTTATTATCAGCAGTTTGTTTCTATGTGATTGTAGTTCATTGTAGCGGTACTTTCTTTGTATTGTTAAATACGTTTTTTTTTTTTTTTTGCTTTTACTTTCTGTTGTAGGTTGTAATTTTTGCCTTACATGCATAGCACACTTAAGGTAATTACACTATAGCTGCTTCTAGATGTAGTAGGTGTATAGTGTTAATTGAAATTGATATTTTTTTTGGTTTGGTAATTTATTTTTTTGTTGTACTTTTGGCTTATAGGCATAGTAGAGGGCAGAAATTAGTCTTTGTAATTTATCGTACAGGGGATTGTTGTAATAGTATTTTTATATTTTATTTAAAGGCTTATATGTTGGGGCTGTGAAAAGGTTTCTATTGTTGTTTTTTGGGTGTTAGTACTATTTGTTGTAGTATTGTATTTTATGTGTGTGTTTAGGTTTTATGCTTAATATTGTACATTAGGACTGGTAATTGAGAATGCAAAATGTTATTTAGTCTGTGTTTGACACTTTTGTGGACTATGCTGTTTTCTGTTGTTTCTTTTTTTGGCTAGATTGAAGTTTGGGTTTACTGTTAAACATTGTTGTCCGTAAAAGACAAATAAGAGGTAAATGAGAAATGTGTCAGTAATATTTTGGTAAAAGTTATAATTAGTGTTTGTTATTGTTGTTGGTGTTTTTTTTTCTTCTGTTGACATGGATGCAGAGCAAACATGTTTATTTAGTTTTCTCTTTTTTTACTTGTTATACTGTACCTTGGTTGAAGTGTGATTTCAAGCAGAATCTTTTTTGGTCCGCTGTTGAAAGTCTTCGTCCGATGCTCTTCACGCAGTGTTTGTTGTAAAAGAAAAAGTAAAATGTTATTTTATTTTAATGTATTTGTAATGAATAGCATATTTTATTGTTTTGGTCTATTCTATCTGTTATGGTGAATTTTTCTGCTATGCTGTTTTTTTGTGCAACCTTTTAAAATACTTTAATTGTATTTGTATATTACAGTTATCCTTTTTTTTTACTGTAATTATTAATGTTTTTACTATTTTGGATATGATCACAATGCTTTTAGCACTATCCTGTTTTGTGTACACCACTTTTGGTATGCTTATTTAGGCTTCTTTGTAAGGCATATAAATTCTTAAACAGTAAAGAAGAATATTAATTTACTTTTCTATCTGTTTGTGTGATTTTTGGTACAATCCTGTTTTGTGTCCATTATATTTGCATACTTTATTTGCTTAATTAATCTTCTTTATGAGTATTAAATGATGTTGGACAGTAAAAATTAATGTTAATTGCCTTTTCTATATCATGTTGTGCTCTTTATTTTTATCCTCTTTTGTGTTCACCACTTTTTGGTTTTCTGCATTTGGCTTGTGGGTGATGGTTGGAGGTAATTTTACAGTAAAAAGGAGGAATACTTTTGTTTTATGTTTGTTGCTAATGTTTCGGATGCTATCCTGTTTTGTGGCCACCTCTTTTTTTTTTTCTTCTCTGAAACTGTCTTTCTTTATAAATTGTATAGGTCTTTGTGAAGTTTGTTGAACTGTGTTGTTTTGGTCTTTATTAAATTTTTTTTTTTTTTTTTTTACTTTAAATTTTTATATTGGCGGCCATTAAACATATAAGTGTTGTTCTTGTCCGAATGACAATCTTAATCCACCACTCTTCTTGTAGTGTCTGTTTAAAAAATAAAGTTAAATGGTTAATTGTATATTTCTTTTTTTTGGTGTTTTTCAGCATGTAATGGATTTTTCTATCTTACCTCTTCTTCTTTCTTTCTGTTCTTTAAAAGTATTTCTGTTTGACAGTCCACGGTGCAATTTCTTGAGTGACACTGTTGATGCAGAGTCTGTTTGAATAGTGAAAAAATGGGAAAGATTCAGCTTAAAGTTGCATATGTATTAGTGTCATATTATTTTTTGCTATGAGTTGCAGTAAATTAATGTCATTTAAATATACTTGTTTCATTAGTTTGAGTTAACATTAGTTTGTTGTAGGGCCTATACACATAAATGTGCGTGTCACATGTCACTCACTATACATGATACACATATATGTGCGTGTCAGATATCAGTATACATGAATCCCATTTTTTGCGAGGGCCGCAGTTGCTGGCATGTAGCGCCTTCGGCGAGGGCCGCAGGCTCGCTACGCGAGCCCGCAAGCGTTAGCAACAATTTGCATGCTCACAACTATATATGTGATATATATTTAGAGAGAGAGATATAGATATAGATATATATAGATATATTGTATAGGTCAAGGTATGAAACGGGAATGTGGAAGGTTTAGGGGTAATAAGCTAAAGGGTTATGTACTGCTAATAACAATATGGGGCAGCTACACTGAGTCCTGAAATGAAACTAAAATCCTTCATATAAAATAACTGTTTTCATATGAATAATAAATTCCACCGTGCTGTAGGATGTTAGCTAGTTATTAAGCCATGCAGTCTGGAAGTTATTTAGGTCAATAGTCTGTCTTTATATGTGTTACATGATAGATAACAGCCAATTATTTTATGTAGTGAGTGTTAACATGAAAGGGCCATTTAAAAAGGCCATTGAAGGTTTCTGGATTTTACTAGCAATATAATATACCATTGTATCAATTTACTTTTATGTACTTTATTTTATTTAGAAGTGCTCAGAAGCTCTTTTTTTCCTACCTAAAATCAAACAATGTTTACATGTTTGGGCTTTCTAAAGCTAATGCAGCTTATGAATACACAGAGTATAAAGTGCTGTGTTTCAAATTAGAATTTTGGCACTGTCTATTTTCTATGAGACAGGGCAATCTCTGTACTTAGAAGTACACTTTCTTCATGAGCTGCAGAGGGGAAGTCAATTAGGAACTATTTGTAAGATTTTAGGCAGATAAACAGAGCTTTCAACACTTCATAGTAAATCAAAGTACACAAAAGTAAAAAAAATATGTAGGTAGATTATATTCCAAGTGAAATCCAGAAACCTTTTAAGTCCCTTTAAGGCATTTTTTCTTTGTTACATATGCAAATGGGCATTTTATAATTTAAACCAGTGTGTTTGAATCACTTGAATCTCCTGGAGCAGAATATACTGATTTAATTGTATAACCCTATTTGGGGGTTTGTCCCTGTCAGCCAATGTGCAGCAATTTAGATGCATTAGTCATACATATCTGCCAATGAGATCTAGAGTTTATATTTTACTAGCGACTTGCCCATCAAAAATGACGGGGCAATAAAAAAGTGTTCAAATGCTGTTTGTCACACAATGGGAGTGTCCTGGGTGCCTCAACTATATAGAACCCTATAGGACACTAATTAACTCATGTAATAACACTATAAGTGCCATGAGGGTCATTCAGGACCCTCATGACACAAAGTGTAAGCACTACACTAATAACTCTAACTATACCCCATTAACCCAACCCTGTGCCAATCTAATCCTAACAGTACGCATTTAACCCTAACAGTACCTATGTAACCATAACTGGGCCTATTGAACCCTAACTGGGCCTATTTAATCCCATCTAAGCCTATTTAACCCGGTCTCTTATGGGGGTCTATACAGACCCTCATAAGCCTCTTAACCCAATCAGTCCCATAAGGGTATATAAAGACCCTCATGGGACAGTTAGAAGCCTAACATTAACCCCATATGTACCATGATAGTCCTCCAGGACCCTCATAACACTAAGTACAAACACTACACTGCACTATCCCCCCCAATAAATCATTAAATCTAAACCCCCCTCTACCCTAATCTGTTAACAGCTACACTACCTACCTATCGCCTATTAAACCCCCACCTCACTAATTACAGAAAATAACAAAACCTAAGTCACAAAAAATAATAAAACCTAAGTCACCGAAAATAAAAAAGCTACATTACAGAAAATAAAAAAGCTGCATTCCAAAAAATAAAAAAGCTACATTACACCCCCCCACCCCACTACAGAAAAAAAAGAAAATATTACACAAAAATATGATCACTATAAATAGTATCCTTGGTGCTTAACACCACTTGTTACTCAAAAAAAAAAAAAATAGACTTTAATTGGATACTGTAAATCCAAAAACTATGCCGCTATAAGTATATAAAATATAAGAGTGCTTTCAATCATTAAACATGTATGATATATAGGAATAAAGTTTAGAATCACACATATATCACTCCAACTCCTTAGTATAAACAATCCTCAGAAATCACAATATATTGATTTTCCTGCTACAACAGGATATACTGATAATCACAGGACTGAAACAAAGAACGATAAAAGCACTAATATAAGTATACTAAAAACAAGAGAAATCTGAAACCAAAAGAGACTTAAGAAAAACTGAAGTGAAAAATAATGGTAATGGAAAGGGCTATAATACACTATATACAAAAGTATGTACAAAAATATAAGTACAATAAACATATAGCAGTAGAAAGATATACTTGCTGTTCAACTACCAAGCTTCAAGATACCCAAGTGCATGAAGAAATAGCCCAGTGTATATCCAGCTTCACTCTCAGTAGTCTCTGGCTCAGATAATAGGAAAAAAGAGTTGCCAACAGGCCGTTTCGTCCAACCTTGTGGACTTTTTCTCAGGCTATAACTTAGCTGGCTTGTCTGGCTATTTAAAGCCTAAATTGCTTCTGGATTGATTAGCGCTAGTTATGCAGTGACTTTTGACGCAATGACGTAATGACGTTGATGCAATTGCATCATCACGCAATTCAACGAGATTCTAACTTTATTACTAATGGCGTCATAACGTCAGCGCGACTGTCACAACGTAATACAATAGATTCTAACTTTATTTAGTTTATAAAGGGCAGGAAAGCACAGATCAAATAGTGGTAAAATATAAACGAAGGTTAACCAAAAAGGCGAAGAGAGATACTACTAACAAAACAGTTGTATTGTAAATATCTAGGCTGAATTCTTAAAATAAACAAAAAAGATAAAAATTTGAATAATAGTTATTATTATAATACTAAGTGATGAACGAAAAAAATATATAAAAATTAAATAATTAATACAATTGTGTATAAAACACAAATGTATTAGTAATAAACTACCATAAATTGTGTAAAATGTGAACAATAAATGTAAACAATATAATATATTAAGTCTACCAAAAATAAAAAGAAGTGAAAAATGTGTATAATCCTCATTCTAGAGAAGACAAATTGTGTGTATCTATGTTATGTGGGGGGGAATGTCACCGACAAAAAGTAATATATAAGTGAGATATCAAATATAAAAATGTCCTAAACTATAATGATAATCTAAATTCTAATGTCACATAGCAGAATTTAAAGGAAGGCTGAGTATGCATAACCTTTCTTTAGGCCTTTGGGATATTTGCTATCCAAGGTAAATATCCATTTACCGTATATACAGTACTTGAGTATAAGCCGACTTTTTCAGCAATTTTTTTATGCTGAAAAAGACCCCCTTGGCTTATACTCAAGTGAGGGTCCCACTTACCTGTTCTCCGGTGCAGTGCGGGTGTTCCTTCTCCTCCCTCCTCTGTGGGGGTCCTGAGCTTATCTCAGATGTCTTTGGGAAAGTTTTAAGTGGCTGGCAGTGTTTTGCGCGGTTTGGGGTCGTGGAGCCTCGTTTTAATTTTTTTCGGCTGCCATTTTTTTTTCTCCTGTAGCTTTTTTTCGAGTGCCGAAACTGTGGCAACTGGGGTTACATTCGCATGTAACCTCACTTCCAGTGAGTTGTTTTTTGACCTTTTTTGACTGTGTTGTTTTTTGACCTTGGGTATTTTTTTTCCTAAGTCCTGCGTCTCGTAATTTTGTCTCGCAGGCAATGAGGGAGAGTAGGAGGGGAAGAGAGACACAGGGTAAGGAGAGGAGGGTGGGAAGAGAGACACAGGCTAAGGAGAGGAGGAGGGGAAGAGAGACACAGGGTAAAGAGAGGAGAAGGGGAAGAGACACAGGGTAAGGTGAGGAGGAGGGGAAGAGAGACACAGGGTAAGGAGAGGAGGAGGGGAAGAGAGACACAGGTTAAGGAGAGGAGGAGGGGAAGAGACACAGGGGAGGGAGAGGAATTTATTCTAAGTCCTGCGTGTTTAACTGGCTCGTAGGCAATGAGCGCCTTTGGTGCTCATCGCCTAAGTTTTGTGAGTTAACGGCTCGCTATGCGAGTCTCGCAGGAGATGAGCACCTTTGGCGCTCACGACCTAAGTGCTGCGAGTTAACGGCTCGCCACGCAACGCGCTCATCGCTAAGTCGTACGCACCACGCAATGAGTGACGACGTCTCGCAGTTTAACAATTATAATATGTGATGAGATACAACTGAAAATTATTTTAACTCTTTATCCTTTGTTATGGGCAACTTATGAGTTGAGCATTAGATGTTTTTTTTTTTTATTAAATATGCTTTAAATTCAAGTATAAATCAAAGGACATCAAGCAGTTTGACACAGATTATATCTTTGAATGGCTGACACAGTTAGCCATTAATATGGACAAACTCCATCAAATTGATTTATTTTGTTCCAATCACACAGAATCACACTGTGTCAAAACACTATTAAACTTATTATTTATATTTAAGATTTGACATGGGGATTAATAGAAGCCGGATAAATGTAGTTTCTGGTTGCTTGAGAGTTACTATTAAAAGAGGCCTAGATTACCTGCACATAGGATGCTCTGCTAAGTATATTTGTCAGTGAGGGCTGTTGTAGCAGTAGCAGCTTTCACTCCTCACTTACACACAGGTATGTTCGGCTGGAGGGTGTGGTACTAACCCCGGGGAATGTAACGCCAACACTGCACCGGCTCAGTCATTCATGCATGTCTGCTTCCAGGTAAAACTAAATTGCAGAGACATACAGTGGATACAATTGAGGTGCCTGTAAGAATTTTCTGGCATGACAATCTGGCTCCTGGTTGAAAGTACAGTATTCAATTTTTTCTGGTTGCTTGAGAGTTCTGGTTAATTGAGAGTCTACTGTACTTACAAACTATTTCACATTTCAAAGTGTAAATTGCTCGCCCCCTCTGGTGAACATTTGCCGTTTCAGACCAGATATAACTATAAAGCCACTAAAAAGGTCACCTGACAGTAGTTCACATGCACAAGTGTCTACCGAGCATGCTCATTACATTAACATTTTAAACTATTATATCTCAAAAGCAGCATAAACTAAAAAAATCCCCAAAAAAGGCATGTATAATTTTCCTTCAGTATTTCATTGCCAAAACTGCCAAATAAAGCCATTCAGCCTTTTTCCTACAAGTGTTAAAAAAATTGAAGACATTTCTTTGGGAAAAAAAAACATGTCATCACCACAAAAAAATTCAACATACATCAACAATTTTTTGTCTGGACTGAGTTTCATGAAAATTTACAAAAAATCACATTCTAAATCTCTCCTAAAATACAAAAACAGATCAAACAGAGAACCTTAACCATTACAGCAGAACTGTGCTCTAATAATTGTGCAGTATTGAACGACGCGGAGGCTGCACAGGCTCCCTGGGTCAGCCTGTAGCGTCACGTGACCCAGCGGAGCCTGTGAGGCTATCAGCCAATCAGGAGCGTCGGGGGGCGTGTCGGAAGCCCGTTTCGCGCCGTTGAGCACAGCAGCGCGGTCTTCCGTCTGGAATGGACGGAGGTCTGAGGTCCTGCAGCCAAAACGAAGTAGGAAGGTTTAATTACTGAGATTTAACCCCAGCTTACCAGCACATAAGGGGATATACTGATTGAGGCTTCTCTTGCTTGTTTTTCCTCCTCCGTTTTGTGTCTTTGTGTGTCTTGTCTGTGTGTGGGTGTTTTTGTCTGTGTGTGTTCCTGTGTCTGTGTGTGCCTGAGCTGCTGCCTGTTGTTCCCCCTGTTTGTCCCGCTGGTAGTATTAATATGGATCCAGAAGGCTTAGAGGCTTTGCTGGCTGAGGTTAGGACCCGTGCCTTAAGCCAAGGGGTCAGGTGGGTGCAGGACAGGCTGGGACCTCCCATGCCTTCTGCGCTTGGAGCTCAGCACATTGAACAGGAACAGCCTGCGGTGGCTGGTGTCCTAGCCAATTCTGATGCCTCCAGGGAAATTTTTTCCCATCCCACCACTGTAGGGCTGCCAGACCCCCGTCCATCGGATAGCAGAAACACAAGAGATGGGGGGGTTACAGGTCAGGGCGGCCGGGACCCCATACCCCCCAGGCAGGCGAGCGCCAGGATCACGGGCGGTGGGGGTGAGGGCCTAGCACTCCGGCCACCACCTGCCAACTTGCCTAAAGGTCCTAGGCCGTGACAAAGGTCGAGAAACACCCCTCTAACACCCCGTAAGGGGGGTGCAGGGGGTAAGAGAAAAGCCGGGAGTCCTAAAAAGGCTCCTACAGGCCCTCACGGTGCCAAGCAGACGGTCCCTGGGGTTTCCCTCAATAACATTGCTTCTGGTACTTTACAGGGACGCCCAACTGGCAGCGAGAGGAGCATGGCGACGACGAGAGAGAGAAGAGATGGGGTGATCAGAGAGATGAATAGCCAAGACAGCATGGTCATGATTGATGACATGCCTGTGACAGCGGCAGTGGAGAGGCTAGGACGCCCCACTCGAGCTAAGAAGGCTACGAGCAGGTACAGTCCGCTACTATTTACGCACACACCGCTAAGACGTAGCAGAGTAGAGACTGAGGGCGAGACGGTTAGGCCACAGCGCAAAGGGTCTAAGACTGACCAGCATCTGGATATTCCAACGCCCGAGGAAGTCTCAGGGGAACCCCTACAGGGGGCGGCGGAGGCAGTGCTAGCCTACTCCAGCCGCGCAAGCTTAGGTGACCAGGACCGTTCCTCAGATGAGGAAAGGGCGGTATGGGCACGGGCATGCAGGTCGCGGAGAGCTAGTGACTGTTCTTCTTGTACCCACAGATCCAGAAGGAGATCCAGGTCGAGAAGCAGAAGATCGTGTCGGTGCAGCTGTGCTTGCACTGGATCAGAGAGGAGGAGCCCGCGGAGGGCCAGACGTTCAGAGTCCCCGGAGCGTCAGGAGGGACGCAGGGATACTCCGTTGGCCGTATCTACTCCAAAGCTTCCAGAAGCAGGTGAGCGCTCAGAGTTGAGCTGCGCAGCAGACAAGGGAGGTTTTATCGGGTCATTGAAGACTCTACTAGCTGCGCACAACATCGCGGTTAGCGAACACGAAATGGGAGCTTGGATAGGGGGGCTAGCAAAGGGTGCATGGTCCCAGCCAGCAGCGGCAGTGGCGCCAGCGAGCGCAAGCGAGGCGTTAGCTAGCATGCGCGCGCCCGAGCCGGTAGGCAATGCGATTGCAGCAATAGGGAATACCAATGTGGGAGTTACTGACGCAGCCATGAGACCTATAGTCCTATGCTCGTTGGATAACCTAGGTGCACACCTTACACAGGACGTTAAGGAAAAGATCTGGAGGAGGGAATTTATAGAGTTGTTTTCCCTTCTCCCTATGTCTAGGCAAACAGATTTGGCCGAGAGGGGCCCCAGGGAGGGGAAATCTTTTGCTAGGCTACCCAGGACGTTTGATACCTGGCTGCAAGCATTTTCTATCTGGGCTTGCGTACTGTGTGAGCGGCACCCCGAACAGAGTTCGGGATTATTCGTTTACATAGATGAAATTCGGAATGCTCACAAGGTCTATGGGGGTACGGCCTGGTGGCGGTACGACAAGGAATTCCGGCAATACTTGGCCTCAAGGCCAAGCATGGCGTGGAGTGACAAAGCGGTGGCGTACTGGCTAAACATCATGACACCCATGAGAGTCACGACGCCCTTTCGGAGCGGGGCCGGTGGAGCTAAGGGCCCCAACCAAGCCTCAGGAGCAGGCCTTAAGACCTGTTTTGCGTATAACGAGGGGGTCTGTAGATGGGCACCTAACTGCAGGTTTAAGCATGCATGCTCAAATTGTGGAGGTGAACACCCCCTGTCTAGATGCGGTAGACCAAAAGAGGGAGGCAGGGGCGATCCTCCCGCAAAGGGGCAGGACGCCCATGTCATGATTTAATTGTTTAAGGACTCATATTGTCAGTGGTTTGTGAGTATGTCCAAGGGAGCATGACATTGTTAAATTGGGATTATGTGTTATTGTGCGGTTATATGTTGCCTGTACATGGTTATTATGTATCCTAGGTATAATATATTATGAGGGAAAATGTTATATAGAACATATGTGGAATTGGTAGAAATGCTCTGGATAGAAGTTAGCTGCAGATCATTGCACACTCAAACATGCAGACCTTGGGTCAAGACAGATGCATGTGCTTCAAGTGGTCCTGGGCAAACACTTGAGTTTAACATAAAGGTTATCTAATGAATGTGATCTCAAGAGCTTTGATAGCCCAAGGTTGCAAGCCAGATGGTCTGAAATCACACATACACCAATGTACACAAGGGTGTGGTATTGGAGAGTATAAATATGTTGTTTTGTTCATTCAATAAAGGTTGCAATATAGTTTTCACATAAACAAGGTGTGAGACTATTTCTGTGTGTTGTATCCTGACTTGGGGAGTGGTCTTGCTATGGGCCACTAAGTAACCTGGATCCAGTATTCTCTGCCTGTAGCTTTTGGGCCTTGCAATCTTCAGAAGCCATCTTTTGTGCCACAGAGATCAGGAAGTACATGATTCTGCTGGGGTAGGTTTGAACTAGGTTCATATCAAGCCCCCTTGAAGAAGCAGATCGTGACAGCCCATACGCCTCCCCGCCATGCTGCCGTGGCTAAAACGCTACGGTAAATTGGCAGGCACCGCCGAAGCGGCGCGCCTGTTGGAGGACGGGTTTCCGAGAAGGATTCCATGCGGGGTCGACATTCAAGGTTTTCTTGTCCCAAACCTGAAGTCGGCTAGGGATTTCCCAGGGGTAGCTAAAGCTAAGGTCCTTAATGAGGTAAAATTGGGGAGGATGGCAGGGCCATTTGCGGCCCCGCCCATCCAGGGATTAGTCGTGTCTCCACTCGGGGTGGTCCCCAAGAAGGAGAAGGGTAAATTTAGATTGATCCAGCATCTCTCCTACCGCAGAGGTCGTTCGGTAAACGATGGCATATCAAAAGACCAGGCTACTGTGTCTTATGAGTCATTTGACCGGGCGGTCGACCTGGTGAGGAGGCAGGGCCAGGGGGCCCTTATGGCGAAAGTGGACATCGAGGCAGCATTCAGATTGCTCCCCGTACACCCGTCAAGCCATCAGTTGCTGGGGTGCTTCGTAGACGGAAGTTACTACGTCGACTTATGTTTACCCATGGGATGCTCGATATCCTGTGCTTACTTCGAGGCCTTCAGCAAATTTTTACAATGGGTTGTGAACATCGAGGCGGGGTACAAGAGTGTTACCCATTACCTGGATGACTTCCTTTTCGTTGGCCCAGCGAGAAACGACGCTTGCCGTTTCATGCTGGAGGTGTTCACCGAAATCTGTACAGAATTCGGGGTACCACTAGCCCATGACAAGACGGAGGGCCCTACGGAGCAATTGACTTTTCTAGGGATTCGGATTGACTCCTGCAAAATGGAGTGCAGTCTTCCCTTAGATAAGGTGGTAGACATGCAAGCGGAGATTAAGGCGCTACTGGGCGCACGGAGGGTAACCCTGCGGCGGCTTCAATCAATATTGGGGAAGTTGAATTTCGCATGCAGAATTATCCCCATGGGGCGGATATTCTGTAGACGGATGTCGCTGGCTACGGTAGGGATTGCGAAGCCGCATCATTTCCTAACAGTCTCTAGGGCCATGCGTGATGATGCAAGGGTATGGGCGATGTTCCTTGCGGATTTTAACGGGCGGGTGCTCCTTCAAAAGGAGGGCGCCACCAGCGCAGAGCTAGATCTCCACACCGATGGGTCCGGACCGATTGGTTGTGGGGCTTATCTCCAAGGGAGATGGTGCGCTGCGGCGTGGCCGGAGGAATGGGAAGAGGCGGGTTTACTGCAGAACCCTACATTCCTTGAGCTGTTTCCTATGGTGGTAGCAGTGCATTTATGGGGTGCCTGTTTCAGGGACAGGCGAGTCATTTTCCATTCGGGTAATAAGGGGTTGGTTGAAGCCGTGAACAACATCACGGCAGCATCCGTACCGGTGATTAGATTGCTCCGGCATCTTGTGCTATGTTGCCTTCGCTTGAACATATGGTTTCAGGCAAGACATGGGTCAATAGTGGAAAACGGAATTGCTTACGCCCTCTCTCGGTTTCAGGAGGATCGCTTCAGGTCGCTGGCTCCTTGTGCGAACGCAAGACTCGTGAGACAGTCTGTTGCCCCAGCGACGTGGAACGCTTATAGACGTGTGTGGGAAAAATGGGATAGTCTAGTGGCACTGGCAGGTGGTGCCACGACGGAAGACAAGAGCGTAGGGATCCTGCTTTGGTACCTGCTGCGGTGCGCCGAGCAAGGCGAATCAAGAACCGTAGTAGGGAGACAGGTCACGGCGCTTGCTTTTATGTTTAAGCTTGCTGGGCAGAGGGACCTTACAAAGGAGTTTCTAGTGCGCAAGGTGGTGCACGGAATGTTCAGCGGGGCGCAAAGGCCAGATAGTAGGCGGCCAATAACATTTGCGCTGTTGCTGAGATTGGCTCAGGAGTTGGTGGTGGTTTGCAGGAACCCCTTTGAATCCCTACTTTTCCGAACGGCTTTTTCCCTGGCGTTCTTCGGAGCGTTTAGGATAGGGGAGTTAGTCGCGAACAGTAGACACGGTTCGGGGGGACTGCAATTGGTGGATACCTGCCTCAGGGAAGGCATGGTGGTATTGTGGTTGCGGAGGTCAAAAACCGACCAAGTGGGTAAAGGAAGAGAAGTTGTTCTGCATCAGGTTGGCACGGAGTGTTGCCCATATGCATGTGTAATGGAGTACCTTAAGCAGCGACCGGGGGACGGTGTTCGCTGCTGGTACACGCCGATGGAACGGCACTGTCTACGTATCAATTTAAAAGAGTTTTAAAAAGCACACTGCATCGGCTCGGTTTCAAGCAGTCTGACTTCGGAACACACTCCTTTCGGATTGGAGCTGCCACTGAAGCGGCTAGGTTGGGGTTGCCCGACGCGACAGTGAAGCGCATCGGGAGGTGGGACTCAGACCGTTTTCGGTCCTATGTACGGCCAAATGCAGTGGTTTAATGGTGTTGCTTTCTACTTTCAGGGGAACAGAAGCAACTATGGATTGTGGGCCATTCATACGTGTACTGGGCCCATAGGTTAGCCGCAGTTACCGAAGAAAAGGCACAACTGGGCTTTCCTGTTACGGACTTACGCGTAAGGTGGTGTGGCATTCGGGGTCTGCGATGGGCGCAGCTCAACGGTCTCTTGGAAACTTACGCGCAGCGTTACGGTCAGCCCAGCATGATAATACTTCATGCCGGCGGGAACGATTTGGGGACAGTTCCCATGAGACGAATGCTAAAAGTGATGAGACGAGACATCGAGAAATGGGTGAAGAAGTTCCCTGGGACGTTCCTTATCTGGTCTGAGATGATTAAGAGAAGATCATGGCGTAACGCGTGCGACCCAGTATGTTTGGATAAGGCTAGACAGAAGATTAACCAGCAGATTGCGAGTTTTGTGAGAAAACATGGTTTCGTTGCCATCCGGTATAAAGATTTCGAACCGGTCGGCGCTGATGATTTTTTCGCAAAAGATAAGGTTCATCTTACGGAAATAGGGTACGAGTTGATGATATTGGAGTTTAGGGAGAGTGTTTTGCGGGCCTTGGCTTTAATGTCCAGCAGGGGGGGATCGCAGCCTCGGGAGGCGTCCCTCGCATGCTCCGTGGCGGGAGGTGAGTTGCCCGGCCCACTGGCCTAAGGGGGCGATGGCCCCACCTCACAGGGCGTGCTTAAGGATAAGCATTGGGGCTTTGGGCAGGGCTCAAAGCGTGAGGTCACTGTTCGTGGCCGGGCTCCTCCCCCGGAAGGAAAGGACTAAATTAGTCATTTAAATAAGTTATGGTTGTTGGTTACATTGTTTCAAAATAAAGCTTTGGCCCGTTGTTTCTCCCAACTCAAGTTGCCGTGTCAGTTATTCCATCAACTAGCTTAAATGGATCATGCATGGGTCATGAACGACGCGGAGGCTGCACAGGCTCCCTGGGTCAGCCTGTAGCGTCACGTGACCCAGCGGAGCCTGTGAGGCTATCAGCCAATCAGGAGCGTCGGGGGGCGTGTCGGAAGCCCGTTTCGCGCCGTTGAGCACAGCAGCGCGGTCTCCCGTCTGGAATCCCACCCACCCACCCTGTATTTTGTTGTTAACAGATGTTATGGTTTATTCTTTAAAAAAAAAAAAAAAAAAAAAAGAAAAATATAATATATATAATATAAATAAGAAATATTGAAATTAATATATATTTTGGTTAAAGAATTCGGAGAAGTGGCTATTGTATGTTGTGTATTGTTAATTTATGTCTGGGCGGCGGGAGGTGAGTTGCCCGGCCCACTGGCCTAAGGGGGCGATGGCCCCACCTCACAGGGCGTGCTTAAGGATAAGCATTGGGGCTTTGGGCAGGGCTCAAAGCGTGAGGTCACTGTTCGTGGCCGGGCTCCTCCCCCGGAAGGAAAGGACTAAATTAGTCATTTAAATAAGTTATGGTTGTTGGTTACATTGTTTCAAAATAAAGCTTTGGCCCGTTGTTTCTCCCAACTCAAGTTGCCGTGTCAGTTATTCCATCAACTAGCTTAAATGGATCATGCATGGGTCATGAACGACGCGGAGGCTGCACAGGCTCCCTGGGTCAGCCTGTAGCGTCACGTGACCCAGCGGAGCCTGTGAGGCTATCAGCCAATCAGGAGCGTCGGGGGGCGTGTCGGAAGCCCGTTTCGCGCCGTTGAGCACAGCAGCGCGGTCTCCCGTCTGGAATCCCACCCACCCACCCTGTATTTTGTTGTTAACAGATGTTATGGTTTATTCTTTAAAAAAAAAAAAAAAAAAAAAAAAAAAAATATAATATATATAATATAAATAAGAAATATTGAAATTAATATATATTTTGGTTAAAGAATTCGGAGAAGTGGCTATTGTATGTTGTGTATTGTTAATTTATGTCTGGGCGGCGGGAGGTGAGTTGCCCGGCCCACTGGCCTAAGGGGGCGATGGCCCCACCTCACAGGGCGTGCTTAAGGATAAGCATTGGGGCTTTGGGCAGGGCTCAAAGCGTGAGGTCACTGTTCGTGGCCGGGCTCCTCCCCCGGAAGGAAAGGACTAAATTAGTCATTTAAATAAGTTATGGTTGTTGGTTACATTGTTTCAAAATAAAGCTGTGGCCCGTTGTTTCTCCCAACTCAAGTTGTCGTGTCAGTTATTCCATCAACTAGCCTAAATGGATCATGCATGGGTCAAGTAAAGTGTTTCAGTAATCACTATTTTAACCAATTTACCAGAAGAGCCTGCTGTTCAGTTTAGATTTTCAATAACATGGCGGCTCTTTGTTTGCATTAGAAAAGATTGGGTTAAGGGACAGTCAATGTTTTCTAATAACTTTACTGGTTGGCCTGAGCATCTACATTTATACATTCTGTGTTGCCTCAGCTTCTCCTTCCTTGCACATAGCACAAATATCACTGTCTCACATGAAAACTCTGAGCTCTGTGACCCTTTATAGAACTACATTCAGAGTCATGCATGTGGAATTAGTAGACTACACCTCCCAGCATAATTTGTAAAGAATAGAAAAAGTGTTATATAGCTTATTCTATAATTATTGAGAATAATTGAATATGTATAATTTACACTGTTAGGAGTATTGGCCAAAAATCACCTCAATGGTATAAAAATAGGACAGGATATAATAATAAAATGTAACTTTTATTTAAATGTTTATTTATTTAAATTGTTACATAATGCCACCAGTTTTGGTTATATCATTTTTATCATCTAGGATACTACATCACGATCTTTGCAGAATTGAAAATCTTCCTTTGATGTTATTTTAATAAATGTAAATAAAAGTTGTATTTTATTTGCATTTCTCCATTCCTATTTACAAGCCAAAGATTTATGCATTTGTTACCGATGTTCTTTCAGTATTATGTTATAGATATACCTTAGAGAGTAATGAAAGGCTCTTTTTTAAATTTGATCACAAAGAAAGCCAGAAGACTGTAAACTACTTTGCTGTACTTGAGGATTCTTTGCAATGACATCAGTAAAACACATTAGGATAGCTTAGTCTTACAATAAAGAAGACACTGACTTTTTTTGTCAGCACAAAGGTAGAGCCAGGTCCTGTTGTGTGCTGATGAAAGATGATCCTGAAAGGCCGACTGAGTCACCACAATGCAATAAAACACATGCAAATGTCAGGTGGATTTGATTTCATTCTGTTTACCCTGTCCATTATATTCATGCCAGATTCTTTATGTTTGCCAGGTGAGGTATACACTGTAGGACACTCTTCCTGTTTATATATGCCTTAGCTTAATGATAGTTTGCTAGGACAATGCGACCCTTGCAAGAAACATAAAAACATAAATTTGATATCAAATAAGAACCAAAACCCCTTCTGGATTGTTTTCTTGTCATGATGAAGGGTCTTGTGCACTTCAATAAAGCTGTGACATATACCATGTAGGGTCATCCAACATGTGCAGGTCATAGGGGTCAGACAAATTGTGGTCCACTGGAGAAGGTATTGGCCACACACTCCAGAATATTTGCCATGAAAACCTTGTGGATACGCACAGCCAGAGGCATAGATAAATGTGCCTGGCATGCTGAAGTCCATAGGGTCCCCGAAAGTCGGACTGAGGGATTGAACAACAACAACAAACAACCAAAAGGCGATCTGATTTATCCTTTCTATCTAAAAGATTTCTTAACAAAGCAACAGGATAATAGTTTAAAATTGTAATGTAATAAGAATGCTTATCACAGGTATGCTTAAATTCCTTAACTGTGTCTGACCCTACCACTTCCACAGGCCACTTATCTTCTACTTTTTCTGTAAAGTAATACTTTTACATATTTTACCTAAATTTTCCACCTCCAAATCACAATCTCTTGTTCTTGCATTTCTCTTTTTCTCACAGACGCTTCTCACTTTAACTTTATTAAATCCTTTGATATATGTCAAGGATTCTATCATAACACCCCTCTCTCATCTGTCCTCAAAGCTATTCATATTTCCAGCATTAAGTCTTTCCTTATAAGTTTTATCTTTTAGACCATGCACCATTTTAGTTGGTCTTCATTGAATTGTTTCCAGTTTGTTGATATCATTTTAAGGATAGAGTCTCCATACCTGGACACAGTATTCCAGGTGAGGTCTAACTAGTGACATTAGTACCTCTCTTTTTCTGCTACTAAGAGAAACCTGATAACTTGAAATGAGGTCACTGGGCATTGGTATGTACAGGGTAAAAAGGCCTTTACATACACAGTTATATAGCTTAACAGTGCTGTGATATACATAGGCAATGCACTGCACTAGTTCACCCAGGACACCTATCATTGTGCAGCACAGGGCTTCAATACAAGGCGCTGGATTGTTGAAATATGCTGAGTGAGCAAAATACATTATTGAAGTATGACATGGCTCCAAGCACAATCTGTAGAAATATTCCCACAGTAAAGGAGAATTTGAGTCTAAACATAACTTGACACACCAAACTGTCAAGTTATTGCAGAAATTAAAATTAAGAAGAGGACTCACATGAGCAAAATAGTATTAGGTGTAAAGTTTGCTGAAACAATGAATATTCATCAAAACTTACCCGTTATTCATATAAAAACGACCTTACACTTAGCCAATTAGCAGCCACACACAAACTCCAACAGCAGTCCTAAGTCCTGATCAGGCGCATCTAAATAACTGCTTTGAAAAGTTAACTTTTTCAGTCCTCCTGGGGAAAGAGAGCTTTGCAGAGTCTGTGTCTCACATAAACCTCTTTTATAACTCTGTCACATTGTACATATAAGACATATTTCAATGGATTGCACGGCATCCTCAAGCGGTCTGACAACCTGCACCTTTAATTGTGCTGTCCTTGGCCTGGGTCTTATGGACCTACACACAAACACACCCCTGAGGAGGCGAGTGGTATTTTTATTACAGTAAATACAGCTTTTATTGACATCAATTGCTGTCTACAATAGATATCTAAAGCAAATGGCTGTGGGGCCATATTCGGTCAGTGGTAGAATCTTCCATGCACGCATCATATTTGGACAAGAACACTTTAATTTGTCTCTGAATTGTGCCTCTGTGCCTTGATACAAACCTTTTCACTTTTAGTTTATTTAAAATCCACCTATAACTCTTAGTTAATCCATGCCCTCCATAAGTACTACCTGTGTGGATGTGTGAAACTGGTGTATAGCCTGCCAACCATTAAAAGAGTATGGTCAGTAAATTTAAAGCAAAAAGTGGAGGTGATAATAAGAATAACGATGAAGTTTATGAGCAGAAAGAAGAGGTTATTTGGGGTAATATTTGTAGACAAATGCTGATATATTTAATTTGTATGTTATCGATATATGTTAAACCAATCTTAAGCTCATTTCGGTATGAGCATGTAAAACTGTAGAGTAAGGACTTAATTGAAATCACTAACATATCTGCACAAAAAAAGGCAACTGTGGCAGCTTTTCTTTTGCTTAGATAACATACCCATCGAAATCCCAACCACACCAAACCCCACCTTAAAGTGGGGACCACGCATCAGGGTTGTCTGACACCAGCCCTGATGCTTCTACGGTTCCCTCACAGCCCAGTAGTTTGCACAGCAGTGCTGCACATTTCTAACACCCACCATCCATCTACATAAACACCTTCTCATAGAAGGGAAGGGGTTAAAACAATACGCGATCAGCAGTGGGTTTAAAACATCTGTGGAATCTAAATGATAACCCTACAACGGGGGTCCCTAACAGACCCCGTCGCGAGCAGTCCATAGTGGCTCCTAAAATATATCCAAGGACCTCCGTGGCTCACCTTATTAACCCTTGCTTAAAGGACCCCCATGGTATCCTATATTAATACCTAAGTACCATGGTGATCCATATAGAACCCCATGGTATTCCTATTTAACCCCCATGGTATTACTAATTAACTCTAAGTACCATTAAGAACCCCCATGATACTTAGGGTTGATAAGTAATACCACGTGGGTCCATGTAAGTGATTGGAATGGCTGGGAGGGGAATTTAAATAGGACAGGTCACCATAACTTGATACATCTGATAGTTTCAGCTTATTTTGCTGTGGCTCTCACAGCCCTGTAAAAATGCCCGATTTCAATTGGCAGGTTACTAAGTTGCAGCATAACTGCCTGAGTAAAAGATATAGGACCCTATGCTAATTCCTGAAAAAGCAGTTATGAGTGCGGAGTAAATCCTACATAGCTATGCTAATCACCCACCCCTAAAACATTGCAAGCAAACTGCTCCAGGTCACTGCTCCGAGTGAACTTCACAACGCAGACAAAAAGAACAACATAAATCTACATTGCGTTTTGCACTAACAATAAATTTCGAGTTACCCCCTGACACTCTGACTCCCAAACCCAATGCTAATAAGATTTTACAGATCACTCACAAATCAGGGCAGTGCCGTAATTTACAAAACAGAAGAAAGATTTACGTGTAGCAAACACCAATCGCAAATATTTTAAAACCTTCTCCCAGAAGTATTTAAAGTGACAGTAGAGCACAAAAAGCACTACACAATGATGGAATTCCAACATTATTTGACACTTAACAATCCAATATCAACATATATTTGTAATTAAAAAATATGATATGTTAGTATTAAGCCTGTTTTATGACACAAAATCTAGGGTAACAAACAACCCAGCACTCAAGGTGGTTTCACAAAATCATGTTGCCTAGGAACAAACACAGCATTGTCTATAAATATATTATATTTTACCACAAAATGAACATATCTTTACTTATTGAACCTATAAATGCAATTGTCACATATTTTTTATATCAAAATATATTAATAAATAAAAAAACAATAACTTTATATTTATCTCTCTGTTCCCTTGCAGCAGCATAGTTATGACAGTTGTTCCTGGACTTTCCTCTCATTACAAGATTTATTACATTCACATTTCCTATTGGCTCCTAGGGCCGTCTAATCCGTAAAGTTTGGTTTGGCTGCTCCCTGCACAGATATCTGTTGCGGCAAAAGAGCAATATTTATGGATCTAAACTGACTGCTGTAATCTGAGGGAGTGAATGATTTGAATTTGTGTAGAACTTGGGGGAAACAACTTCCACAAACGTTTTACTGCAATCCCCTAAATTAGAGCACCAGGTTAGCTTAGAGCTCATAGATGGGGCCCTAAGCCTTCATAAAGTATTAAACAAAATATTTAAATGTATGGAAGTTTTCTGTGATCTAACCACAGGGATCCACTGAAACCATGTTGCAGCCTACCCTGCCTTATCTCCATTATAATGAGAATCTAATGAGGGCTTCATAGCTAAGCACAGTTCATGGGGCACAGAAAAAAGTGCACAGAGCATAGTCTGTAGATCGCAATGGCTGACAGAGGGCAACCATTTTAATAGCAGTTAAAAATCTGAAAAAGTGTTTGTGGTCTAAAACCTACACGGAAAAAAACAAAGCAAACCTCATTGTCAAACACCGTCTTTCTGTTGCAACAAAAGAAAAAAACATTATTTCATTGTTCCTTTTATATCCTTTGATGTTTTTTCCCCATCTTCCTCTATAACTCTCTACCTAAAACTGGAGGAGAAGGGGGAAGGCAGCATGAAGTCAGAGAGCTGTAACCATATATAATGTATACTAATCTATAGGCTGTTTTTTTACTTTCAGAAATGATGTTTTCCTTCAGGGCCAGTATCAGAAGGATCCCTGCACTTTTGTAATAACTAGTACCACAAGGATGCACTTTCCACGCTTCCCAGGTTTCCAGTTATAGTAATATATAAGTATAGTAATGATATACATAGCCACTAACATTTTAACCAATTTTAATACACTTTTATAACATATAGCAAACACACTTCTGTTGTAATAGTTACTTAAGTATATTGAGATTTCGTATGCACATGGGAAACAAATCAGGAGCCCTCAGTGCCCTTTTTTATTTGTCACTATACACCAATATCCCCTGTACACCCCTGATGATGGCACTTTTGCCAGTTATGTATTTTTGGACTTCAGTGTTTTTTTAAGGTTGGGTTGTCACCAGTAAATTACATTTTAGGTGTGTAGATGTGGTGGAAGGGGTAACAATAGATGGTCCGTTTTCACAATACTTTTTGACCTTGGGCTACGCACCCATTTCTAGCTCTTGCTAGATGTTTGTAGATAAAACACAGAGGGTGAATCTGCTGTTTAGTATTTCATTCTATTTAAATGTAAACACTTGGGGCAATCCCCGATATCAGAGTAGAGGTCTATATGACTTTAGAACCAGTTTTCAGCAAAAGCAACAGAAAACAAAGTATTACAAAGTATTTTATTAAACGACATTCATCAAACTGTCCAATTTCTTTGGTTTCGACTCACAGATTTTGGCCCAAAAGCCGGTGGGCCATACTTAAAATATAAAATAATATAGAGGTAGATCATAGATAGATAGACATCCACAGAATAGTTATTACATGCATTTCCACACCACAAACATAAGCACTATAATTTACACCCACTCTTACAGTATAATGCAGATTATACCACTATAATTATGTTATGGGTAGTCAATAATCAGCCACTCCTTCATATATTTTACACATATAAATCAAATATAAACCTTACAAATCACAAGTGTATTATAGGGGAAGTTTCACTTAAACACAAGGTGCTTTTATATGAAATAATTAACTTCTAGAAGTACAAATATATGTGTCAAAGGTTTACTACTTGCCTTTTATTGTTACATGTCCTCTGTATGTTGGGTTCTGTGAAATGCTGGAGAGCTCAGAACATGAATGTAACTACTTAGAACTCTGATTTTCTCTTGAGCCGCCTCCTGAACCAATCACTGAATTTAATATGGCAGCTTTAATGGAGCAGTGACTAACACATTAGGCAAGTTCTATAACTTTTAAATAGATAGTTAATCTTCTCTGATTGTTCTTCAAAAAATAAACAACTTCATTGTAGGTGGAACTTTAAGTAAATCCTAAATATTTGTGCCTTAAATGAAAGCATCAGAAATGATGAATTTAAATGGCAGAGCAAATGTATATGCTGTTTTTTTTCATTATGTTGAGGGTATATTCTTTATGACAGTGTTGTTGAACTTTAGTTGGTCCATATTTTAAATTATATGTAAGTATATACATTAACAAATGTATATATTCTGTATGAAGTAATAAAACATTTGGGAATTTATATTTGATATTCAAAGCATTTAAAATGTACCAGCTGTTTCATTTAAAAAAATAGGATTCTAAGGAGTTTCTTCCTGACAGTATGCCAGTCAGTGGGACATGGAAATCAGGTGGTGAGCCACATCCATTTGGACAGCACTTCTCTGTAGGGTGAGCCCATTCCAATTCCTATTATAGTCTATGGAGCTCATAGAGATTTCATAACAGTTCAGTATATATATTTGGAGAGGTCACAATTAAAAATTGGCTTTTTAAATTGCAATTAGTGTCTGGGTAAAAATAGTCAATGAGTTTGTTAGTTCTCACGTAGATGCACTGAGCAGGCTAGATACTGAGCCATGGGGAGCAGAAAAAAACTGACAAAAGACATTCGTAACAAGGTAATGAAACTTCATAAAGATGGAAAAGGATATAAAAAGATATCAAAAGCCTTGAAAATGCCAGTTAGTACTGTTCAATCACTTATTAAGAAGTGGAAAATGTGGGGATCTCTTGATACCAAGCCAAGGTCAGGTAAACCAAGAAAGATTTCACAATTACCAGAAGAATTGCTCGGAATACAAAGAAAAACCCACAGGTTACCTCAGGAGAAATACAGGCTGCTCTGGAAAAAGACGATGTGGTTGTATCAAGAAGCACAATACGATGATACTTGAACAAAAATTAGCTGTATGGTCTAGATGCCAGAAAGAAGCCTTAACTGCGCCAATGCCACAAAAAAGCCCGGTTACAATATGCCTGACAACACCTTGACGAAACTCACAGCTTCTGGCACACTATAATTTGGAGTGATGAGACCAAAATAGAGCTTTATGGTCACAACCATAAGCGCTGTGTTTGGAGAGGGGTCAACAAGGACTATTGTGAAAAGAATACCACCCCAACTTTGCCACATGGTGGTGGCTCACTGATGTTTTTTTTGGGGTGGGTGAGTTCTAAAGGCACAGGGAATCTTGTCAAAATTGATGGTAAGATGAATGCAGCATGTTATCAGAATATACTGGCAGACAATTTGCATTCTTCTGCATGAAGGCTGGGCATTGGACGCTCGTGGACTTTCCAGCATGACATTGACCCTAAGCACAAGGCCAAGTTGACCCTCCACTGGTTACAACATAAAAAGGTGAAGGTTGTGGAGTGGCCATCACAGTCTCCTGACCTTAATATCATCAAGCCACTCTGGGGGGATCTCAAACATGCAGTTAAAAGAAGAGAACCATAGACTTTGCATGACCTGGAGGCACTTTGCCAAGATGAATGGGCAGCTATACCACCTGCAAGAATTAGGGGCCTCATAGAAAACTATTACAAAAGACTGCACGCTGTCATTGATGATAAGGGGGAAAAACACAGTTTTAAGAACTAAGAGTATGTAAGCTTTTGATCAGGACCATTTGGGGGATTTCTGTTATTATTATGATTTAAAAAGGAGCCAAACAACTATGTGATATTAAATGTCTTCATATGATCACAAATGTGGAAATGCATGATTGAGTTTGATTTTGCTATTTTTTGTGTCCCCTGATCATATAACCTGGGGGGGGGGGGGGAGGGGTTGTCCTATATTTATGTTTTGTGCTATATATGTGTTTTGTTTAATTATTATTTTAGATCAGGTCCACCAGCTCACTTATCAATGTAAGAATTGCCCACCACTTCACTGGTCAACAAAAATATGGCCCCCACACTAAAGAAGTTGAACGACACTGGCATTTAATATTCACAGAATAGCAGCAATTAAAAAATAAATACATTAATTAATATGAAGTTAAGCTTACAACCAGAGAAAAACAAACTGATATCTAATCAATTGTAAAGTTGCATAGTGAAACAGATTTCATGAAGTGAATATGAAATTATCAGATTAATAGGAATATGTCACCGTTCTGTGTAGATGCTTTCTGAACACATAGTTTGTTCATGTGCCCTTCTATTACTTATACACACATTAATTTATCTTTTACTGGTCTACATTTAAACATTCAGGGCCTCATTCAATTATCGGCCGTAAAACGGCCGCAAAGCTGCGATTCCTTGCGGCCATCTTACGGCCCTGTGTAGAGCTACTTTTACCTTGCAATTCAATTATAAGGATATATCCCCTTCCGGCCGGCCGCATATCATGCAAACGGCCGGAAGCTTTTTCCTAGCCCCCGTAAATCTTGTTTTCCGGCCGCAAAGTCCTAAAACTGAAAATGCAAATATAAAATCGAGAATGCACTGTAAAGCTTCGTAAATGCTAGGCATCATAATGGGGGACACGAGGATTAATAGCAACACCCTCTCAAGCTTGCACATCAGCCCAAATCAGATATATTATTTACGGATTACTTTACGTCCCGTAGTTCCGCGGGCTGGTCCTTGTTCAAACCCGTACGGGTTCGGAGATGAAGGACCGCAAACCCAGCATTGTAATAGCCAATATTTATTCAATCCAGCACTGCAAAGCACTGTAAATGATGGGGAACATCATATCGCCAAATTGTATTTTAATTTTAAAATCCATACAAGTCCCACGGACTTCACTGACCAAGCCCGTAGCTCCGTATTCAAGCCCGTGCGGGCTGTCCTCCAAGGCCGTACGTGCTTGGAGGTTAAAGGTATCCATTTTGTTACGGTTTTTGCAGTCTGCATGGTTTAAGCCTGTAACCCTAAAATGGAGGCCCAAGCATTACAGCCTCCAAATTAACAAGACTTCAAATTAGTTGAATATTCCTCATATGTTTGATTGGTCAGCACACATACAGGTTCCATTGTAGCCTCTAAAACAGCCCCATAATAGAATATGTCACCCCAAAATTGGCGCGCACAGCAAATGTGTTTTGACAACATGTAGCTGACATGAGCGGTCCCACATCATTGCGCAGTTCTAATATTTTTGACTACTGCGAGTCGATGAAAGGGCGCAAGTGATATGACCTAATGCCATATACCCTTCTAACCCTTGTAGCCGCAGCCTAATCCTAACCCTTACACCCCACAGCCTAATCCTAATCATTAGATCCGCTAGCCTCCTGTCGGGCCTGCTGTTGTTGATGCGCGCATGTGTCGGTGCGCAGATGACAGCGCACATTCGATGCACGCTATATGGTTGATCAACGATAGAATACACATCTCGCTCATCACATCTACATTAGAGAATACAAATAGTGGCCAAATTAGACCGCCACTTGGCATATATCAAGTACTCCGTGACCCTATGGACTGCAGCACATTCAGCTAGGTCTCTGCCTGTGCTGTTCTCCAAAGTTTGAAGGCCAAAGAGATTGGAGTGGGTTGTCAGTTCCTCCTCTAGTGGATTGGGAATTGTCTGATCTCTCTGCTATGACCTGCCCACCTACAGTAGCTCACAGCTTCATTCAGGTACACAAGCTGCTTCACCACCACCACCACTTAGCAAGCCTCACCCATGTAAATTGATAAATAGCAGAACAGTTTGGAAGTTCACCAAATGGGAATAACTAGACACCTGGCACATGGCTCCCACCAGGATATGCGTAGCAGAGATTATGCCTGATGGCGGTGAGTTTGCTGTCGATCCCGGAGCTTGCGGCCCTTCCTGATGGGTCAGAGTAGATATGTGTGGTGCATGTTCCCCTGGTCCCCTTCAGCATTGCTAAGTGGTGTGAAGGAGCTTGTGTACCTGAATGAAGCTGGGAGCTATAACATGTAGGTGGGCAGGTCATAGCAGAGAGATCAGACAAATCCCAATCCACTAGAGGAGGAACTGACAACCCAACAGCCTCATTAAATTGCTATGTAACAAATTGAATAGGGCTCTATATAAGCACACAACATCTTTTTGAAAGCAAGTTTTTAGTTAGGGAACTTCTATGCAAAAGCCAGGTCTTCACTAACTAAAAACTTCTGTAAAACAAATATCCTATGTGCTTATATAGAGCCCTATTCAATTGCCCAAATCACATTTTAATGAGGCCCTTTGTGTTCTGTTTAACCTGTGACCAATTGATGGTCACTGAGGAGTGCTGTTGAGAAGGCTAAAACATGTCTGCAGACCCTATGGGCGTCATTCAATTGCGATATGGCCAATTGAAAAGGGCTCTATATAAGCACAGAGCATATATTTAGTTACAGACGTTTGTAGTTAGTGAAGACCTTGCTTTTGGAGAGAAGTTCACTAACTACAAACATCTGTAGAAAATATGCTCTGTGCTCAAATTGATCCCTTAGCAATCGGCCACATTGCAATTGAATGAGGCCCTATGTCCTCCTCCGCTTGGGCCCAGGACCCACATCACCTGTGCCCATCCTCCGTCTCCCCTCTGGTGGTGATGGTGGGGGGGGGGGGAGGGGCAGGCGGTGCCAGGCAGCGGTGGTCTGGGCGGTGGCGGACACATGGGAGGAGAGGAGGGGCCAGGCTGCTCTTGGCTGGGGGATTGGGAGATCCCCGTTGATGCTGGGCTGGGGACCATCGCCTGTCTGAGCAGCCTGACCTGAAGGTGTTCGCTGGTCATGTGGTGCCTCCTCACCTCCCTGGACAGCCTGGCCAGGCTGTGGGTCATCTGTGACCTGAGGGCAGAGATGCTGTCATCCATCCGGAGCTGGTTGGCCTCGATCCTCTGGCTGCTAGCCAGCAGCTCCTTCAGGACGGCCAGCGTCTCCACCTGCACAGCCTGGCTCTGCGGCGACGACACCGCTGGGTGGGCGTGGTGAGGTGATGCGGGGAGGTCCACAGCTGGAGCCGGTGGTGAGAATGTGCCCGGTGGTGACCAGGCCAGCACACTTTGTGGAGAAGGAGGTGCTGGCCCTTGGGCGGATGAGGGCCCCAGAGCAAGCCTTTCGAGGATGGGCATAGGCTAAGGGCTTGTGGCAGGTGACCCCGCAAGGTCAATGACTAGCCCATCCTCTGACCCAGAGCCCTCTGATCTTCTTTCCTCCTCTCCCTGTGCTGGAGGATCCTGGTACGGGGCTGATGGCCCCACCTCCTCTCTCTGGTCACAGGACCCAGAGCTCCTCCTGGATGCTGAGAGATAGAGAAGAAAGGTACATGTCATTAGTATGTTGATTAGCGCATTGATGTGGTGATTTCTAATGATCTGACATCTAGCCTTGAATATGGATGATTCTCTGATTAGCTATCTTATACTAGCTGTTATCTATTCTTAGGTTTCTGTTCTGGATGGTTCTCGGCTCACAACTCTATCTGTATTACGGCTGCTGTCTGTAACTGCATAGGCTGAACGGGCAGACCAATACATGGACTCTCTATTACAGGGGTGTCCAAACTCTTTCCTGGATTGGAAGATATCCTTTATGTGCACAGGTGAGTCAATCAGGATGACTGAAGAAGCGATTGACTCACCTGTGCGCAGCAGGGTTATCAAATCCAGCCATGTGTGTGGCCCACCAGGACCGAGTTTGGACACACCTGCTCTATTGCTTGATTACTGTTGTGGTGACCAGGAATGACAGTGATTTGTCAGCTTCATGAATTTAATGATGCATCCATCTATCCCTTGTTATTTCATGGAGCTGACATGTCAGTGTCATGGCCATGTGTAGTGTGTGTGATGCACATGTGGTGGCATGTTGCTGTATGTCATATTCACCTGCCATGGAGGCTGGGTCCTGCTGCTCCACCGGGCCTGATGCTCCAGCTGCGTCGGAGGGTGCAAGCATGGCCCTTGCAATACCTTCATGGGCAAGGTACTTGACCCTCCGCCCCTCGGCCTCCTGCGCCATCTTCTTCCTCACCGCGGCCCTGATGTCGTCGAACCGATGCTTTATGGACCGCAGACTCCGTCCACGGCCCGCCACACCGTTCACCAGATCCACCACCTGCTGCCAAGCATTAGCACGGGGCCCAGCCGTTACTTCCCTACCCCCCGAGGTGATGACTGGGCGGGCACGGATGGCCTCCAGGAGGACCCTGTTCTCCTCCCGGCTATAATTGTGGGCCCTGGACCTGCCGCCAGCCTCTTGCTCTTCACACTGGGGATGAGGACCCTCTCCACTCTCCTCCTCCCTCCTCCTCCTCCTTCCTCCTCCTACTCTCCTCTCCTCCCTCCTTCCTCTACTCTCCTCCCTCCCTCCTCCTCTCCTCCCTCCTTCCTCTACTCTCCTCCCTTCTCCCTCCTCCTCTCCTCCCTCCTTCCTCTACTCTCCTCCCTTCTCCCTCCTCCTCTCCTCTCCTCCCTCCTTCCTCTCCTCCCTCCTTCCCTCCTCTCCTCCCTCCTTCTCCTCCTCTCCTCCCTCCTTCTCCTCCTCTCCTCCTCTCCTCCCTCCTCCTTCCTCCTCTCCTCCCTCCTCCTCCTCTCCTCCCTCCTCTCCTCCCTCCTCCTCTCCTCCCTCCTCCTCCTCCTCTACTCCCTTCTCCTCCTCTCCTCCCTCCTCCTCCTCCACTACCTCCTCCTCCACTACCTCCCCCTCCTCAACTATTACCTCCTCCTCACTCCTCCCCTCCTCTTCCCCACCTCCACGCCCCGGGACTCCCTGCCACTCCTCCACCCTCTGCTCCTCTCCCTCCATAACAACCTGAAAAGAAAAGAAAGAGAAATAAAGAAATGTTTTAGTGGGTTTGCCTGCTCCACGCTCGTCCCCCATTCTGATCGCCTCTAACACTATTTCTGCTTGGATATCAATGTTGTAACTAACTGCAGTAATCAACCTTAAGTGGACAGAGCCTGTGACAGCAGTGGGAGGGGTGTACAGCACCTCTCACTCTGGACCTGAGAGGCGCTGATGAAACACGCTAGATCAATACTTTCATAAACAATGTGGAAGGGTCAGTTACAGTTTGCATATATACAAGGCATGCGGCTATTTACTGTGTGCTTCTATCATGTGTGGGGAGTGGCCCATGTCTGAAGCCACTAATATCCTATCTGCATTATACTCTGGGCGTGGTACCTATCCTGAAGCCATCCTCTGTACCAGAGGTAGTAGGAACTACATGGTCCTGCTGTTCTAGGCTGAAAAAAAGTTCTTGTCAAGCCCCATTGAAGAAGCAGTTTGGAACACCTATGTGTATTGCAAATATGTGTAGAAATCTCACTCAAACTCAATCTACAACTCAATCAAACTCAAACTCAAAATCAAACTCAATCAAACTCAAACTCAAAATCAAACTCAATCAAACTCAAAATCAAACTCAATCAAAATCAAACTCCAAATCAAACTCAATCAAAACCAAACTCAAACTCCAAATCAAACTCAATCAAAATCAAACTAAAACTCAAAATCAAACTCAATCAAAAGCAAACTTAAACTCAAAATCAAACTCAATCAAAATCAAACTCAAAATCAAACTCAATCAAACTCAAAATCAAACTCAATCAAAATCAAACTCAAACTCAAAATCAAACTCAATCAAAAGCAAACTCAAACTCCAAATCAAACTCAAACTCAAAATCAAACTCAATCAAAAGCAAACTCAAACTCAAAATCAAACTCAATCAAAATCAAACTCAAACTCAAAATCAAACTCAATCAAACTCAAAATCAAAATCAAACTCAATCAAAATCAAACTCAAACTCAAAATCAAACTCAATCAAAAGCAAACTCAAACTCCAAATCAAACTCAATCAAAATCAAACTCAAACTCAAAATCAAACTAAATCAAAAGCAAACTCAAACTCAAAATCAAACTCAATCAAAATCAAACTCAAACTCAAAGTCAAACTCAATCAAACTCAAACTCAAAATCAAACTCAATCAAACTCAAACTCAAAATCAAACTCAATCAAAAGCAAACTCAAAATCAAACTCAATCAAACTCAAACTCAAAATCAAACTCAAAATCAAACTCAATCAAAACCAACCTCAAAATCAAACTCAATCAAAATCAAACTCAAAATCAAACTCAATCAAAAGCAAACTCAAACTCAAAATCAAACTCAATCAAAATCAAACTCAAACTCAAAATCAAACTCAATCAAACTCAAACTCAAAATCAAACTCAATCAAACTCAAACTCAAAATCAAACTCAATCAAAAGCAAACTCAAAATCAAACTCAATCAAAATCAAACTCAATCAAAAGCAAACTCAAAATCAAACTATATCAAACTCAAACTCAAAATCAAACTCAATCAAAATCAAACTCAAAATCAATCTCTCTCTCTCTCTCTCTCTCTCTCTATATATATATATATATATATATATATATATATATATATATATATATATATATAGAAAGAGAGAGATTGAGAGAGAGAGATCCAGATCTAATATGAAACAGAAAAATATAAATAACTTACCTCCCTCCACCAAACTCCTCTCCCCACAACAACAAACTCGCCAAACCTATAGGCCAACAGCAAAAAAACACAATTGTACTTCTCGCCAGTGTATTCAGTAAATATAGAAATTGGCAAAACATACAAATAAAAGACAGCTTGATAGGATGAAAAGCATGTACAATGCAACTTACCTCCCTCCAAACCCCTAAGGGCCGGATCAAAGATCCCAAATCCTCCAAACACCTATAAACAAGCAAAGAAATCAATTTTACTTCTCGACAGTGTATTCAGTAAATATAGAAATTGGCAAAACATACAAATAAAAGACAGCTTGATAGGATGAAAAGCATGTACAATGCAACTTACCTCCCTCCAAACTCCTACGTGCCGGATATAATCACCAAAACTAACCAAAATCCTCCAAACACCTATAAACAAGCAAAAAACACAATTGTACCTCTCGCCAGTGTATTCAATAAATATAGAAATTGGCAAAACATACAAATAAAAGACAGCTTTATAGGATGAAAAGCATGTACAATGCAACTTACCTCCCTCCAAACTCCTACGTGCCGGATATAATAACCAAAACAATCCAAAATCCTCCAAACACCTATAAACAAGCAAAAAACACAATTGTACTTCTTTACATCGGCATCCGTAAATGTAACGGATTCCCGTAAAAAGAACTTAAACCGCGACTTTAGAATAAAGCAACTTACCAACTCTCAACCAACCAGCTCCTGGAACCGCGTGCTACCTCGTCAGAAATCGCAACACAGTCGAGGCGTGGGCGCGTGTCATTCCTATTTATTCACTCCCACTGTCAATCAAATGGTCTATCCCGTAAGTGATTGGCTGTGCGACCTGTGGCGCGATGCGTGATTCCGCTATTGGATGGTTCGTGCCGGGCGCGGCTAGTCCATCCCCCTTCCAGCTTGCGTGCGCGCCTAAACGCCACGGCCTTCCTACATTCTGAAGGCCGCGATTCGCGCCTGGCTAGATTTAATTTACGGCCGCATCCGTTGAAGTCCACACGATGCACTTACGGCATTGGAATGAAACAGGGCTGAAAGGGCCCTAAAAGTGTAAAGGAAGCAATAAAAGGCATTCGAATTACTGTAAAAACAATCCCCAATGATCAAATATGTTAATAAAAGAGATTTCTTTATTGTCATGTACATCCTCAATATGGCAGCCAAATTAACCCTTTAGCACTCAGAAAGGCTAGAATGTGTCCCCTAAACATATCAACATTATCTGATTTACATCTCTTTTATCACATCTACATTTTTTAACACAAGTATTGTATATATTTCCACGCCACATTAAATAGATCATGGAGCATGGGCCCAAATTCAAATGTGGGCCAGAATATTAGGGGTTACTAATTAAAATGGCTCAACAAATCCATAATCAGGGAACTTCATAACATGATGAAGCTTAGATACACCAGTGAGCTTTTACATTTGTGAAATCCACCCGGATAATCACAGCTGGGGTAATTAGCAAGCTATATAACCACATCATCATCCATGAATTAGCAAGTCTGAACCATCATGGATAGCAGCAACCTGAGTGCAGCGTATAGGTATGTGAGGAGAGCGCAGCGTCGTAGGAATGGATATTTGTTTGAATGTTGCAGAGTGGAAACCGGGCTGTCAGGCGTGCGACTGTGGAGAGGCTGAGGCGTGACAGAGAGAGGCGGCTGGGAGTGAATGTGGGTGAGCGTGCTGATGCAATCCATGGTGGTCCGGAACCAAGCCAGGCAAGTGGCTCATCACAGGATATGCCTAGGGTCATGGTGGGGGGTCAGTTAGGGGAGAGAGCTCCAGTGGCACAGGGACAGGGGGATATGAGGGCACCTGCAGACAGGGAGGAGGACCTTGATGTGGGTGATCAGCTGATGGGGGGGCCAGATGAGAGACCCCTAGAGGGTGTGGCACATGAAGTGGGGGCTCCTACACAGCCAGACCCACAGGGGGATGAGCAGGCCCAGGAGCCTGCCAGGAGGATTCGTGCACCCAGGGTGTACAGGGAGAGAGTCACATCAGAGGGGTTAACTGATGTGGAAGTGTATGAGCGTTTTAGGCTAACCCGTGCCAGCCTGGAGGAGCTCTATGCGGTCCTGAGGGAGGACATGGAGCCTTCCTCACGGACCAATAGAGCCATCCCAGGCATGACACGGACGTTAGCCGCCATACACATCCTATCATCTGGTAGTTTTCAGAACACTGCTAGCATAGTAGGAGGAATGTCTCAAGCAAGACTTTCAAGGTGCCTGAGCACATTCCTCCATGCTATCGTTCCGAAAACTGCCAGATACATCAGTTTTCCCCACACTGGGGAAGAGATCTTGAAGTTGAAAGCAGATTTCTTTCGAATGGGAGGTATCCCCAATGTGCTCGTTGCTATAGATTGTACACATGTAGCATTGATACCTCCTAGAGAGCAAGAAGCGCTGTTTCGAAATCGCAAACACTATCATTCCATCAATGTACAGGCTGTTTGTGATGCAGACATGCGCATACAAAATGTGGTTGCAGGCTTCCCGGGAAGTACTCATGATGCCCATATCCTGCGTCAGTCATCCACCCATCTTTATTTTGAGTCTGGAGAAGCTCCACCTGGGTGGCTACTGGGTGAGTACCCATAAAGGATCCCCTAACATATACATCATGTTCCACTGTAATGCTATTCCATTGTTGCGTGAAAAATGCGCAACGACGCATGCGCCAACAGACAAAATAGAGTCCCTCAATAGCGCGCACAACATCTGCGCGCAGGAGTTGAGATAAGGATTTAAGGGTGGACTTAGGGGTTTTAGGCTTAGGGGTCTTTGGGCTAAGGCTTTGGATTATGAGTGTAAGTGTTAGGCATGGGGTCTCAGTGGTTTGGGTTAGAGGGTTTTGGCCCATTAGTCAATAGATTCTACAACTTGCGCTCTTTGCTGGACGCACATTTTGTCACACAATTTCCAACAGTGCGCTACTGTCGCCGGCTTCTGGCAGCGCCGTATTGTCTGCGCTCATTTGCCGTGCGCCATAAAGAAGGTGTGCCGAATGAGCCATTGCATCGTAGCTTGTTGCTGTGCCTAACCCGATGTGACGTGGTCATAGGAGTATGAAGTTCCATGCCAGAGATCCCTAAACTAACGTCACATTAATCATTGCGTATATTTACAGATGCTTTAACGAGCAGCACAAACTCACATTCATATCTACATCTCCCATTTTTGTTGCCTTCAGGTGATGCAGGATATAGGTGTTTGCCGTGGTTGTTGACCCCTGTGAACAATCCACGCACAGAGGGGGACAAGAGGTACAATGCGGCCCATGCCAGAACCCGGAATGTAATAGAGCGCACCTTTGGACTCCTGAAGATGCGCTTCAGATGTTTACATTCCACTGGCGGGGCGCTACAGTATACACCAGGGAAGGTTTGTCACATCATCATGGCCTGCTGAATTCTGCACAATATATCAGTACAGGCAAACTGTCTGGGGAACATTGATGATGCTCCGCTTGAACCGGCGGAGCGTCCAGTACCTCCCGATGGTGGGGATAACGTTCAGGGGTCATAACTACGTGCCCACGTCATTCGTGAGTACTTCTCATGTAAGTCTGAAACTAATTACAACCAACTATAATGTACATGGCTTATAGTTACTAATACATCTCTTTTCTCCTTCCCCATTGTCTTCCAGAATATCCAACAGTCCACAGTAGAGGATAGCTTTGTGATGTAACATATGTCTCGTGACGCATTCTTCATACTGGATCAAATACAGCCTGCTCTGATATCCGTTAATGGTAAGTATGCGCACATTCCCATACACATCATATATATTGATATCTGCCAACCTCAAGAAGCTAAGCTAAATGGATGGTCTGATGTATTCCACAATGTCAATGGATATAGGCCTCACAATCGTATTTAAAAACAACTGCCCAGAACAGTAATGTTCACATTGTCTGATCATGCTATTCCACATCCCATGGAGGTCAATGCAATTCCTAGCAATCTGGATATATGAACATACCAGCATACTGTAAACCATAATAAATGTACCTCATGTGATGCAAAGAGGGGATGTCCCCTGTTCTTTGTCAGCGAATGCTGGTAAAAGCATTCTCAGTCAGATAACAGGAATAGTCTCAAGGATGTGTTAACTAGGAATCATTGTGCAATATATCATATGGATTGTGTGACTCATCTCATCATATTGCCATTACAGAACTGTTGCCTTGTGTCAACACATTGTTTACCCACACAGACATGGGAAACGACCTTGCCAGCAACAGAACATCAGCTACATCAATGGCGTCTACATTGTAAGTGAGTATTTGCGGGAAACATGTGCATGTATGCATGAGAGGAAATGACTAATAACTCCATTAATGTAGGCCTAACTTTCTTTTTCCCCAAGACATCCCCTATGTATTGCTGAAGCGGTCCGAAATGTTTATCGGACCATGCAGACGTGACCTGGGGGAACAGATCTTTTCGTTGAATACTCCACTTGATCTATCCAAGGTAGAGAACCACATGTGGATGTCCGAACATGTATCAATGTGTGATAGTTGTGATCTTCCCTTTCTATTACAGGATGCACTGGTCTCTCTCTCTCTCTCTCTGTCTCTCTCTCTCTCTCTCTCCTCATCCCACCCACCCCTGTTTACCCTTAATTTATTGAGTCACACAAGTCTTCTGCTAACTATCCCAATTAACCCTTTCCACTATGTTTTCTCTTGTCTTCTTCCTCACATCCCCTGCCTTTTCCTCAGACTCTTCTTTACTTCTCCCCTTTTTGTCTGCATCATTTTCATTTCAACTCTCATGCCCACCTCTCTCCTTTTATTCGCCCATCAGCTAATCTTACTCAAGCTGTGGTTAAACTATGTGTCTCCTGACTGTCCCATCTGCAGATTACATTATCTGTCCACATGGGGCAGATACCTTATTACATAATAGTGCATCGCACTTTACATCTGATCCCTTTCCTCTACGACTAATGCATATCTTTCTACTTGACACAACCTCCTTCCTATGTATCTCTGACTTACTTATTAACCTTGCTATTCCTTATCTACTCTTCCCCATGTCCATTACCTTTAACTTGGAAGTGGTGATTTTCGAATCTTGTGTGGGCCTTTGGGAACAAATCATTTATCAACAGACTTTACGCTCCAAACAGGGCCCTCCATTTTCTTGCGTTGTCAATATTACATACTGTATATTTCCGGGTTCTTCTCCCCTGTACAGCGTTACGGAATATGTTTGCACAATACAAATAAATGAGAATTAGACAAATCCTAATATTCCCACATCAGGACAAATTAGTCTGGGCCATCATTATCATCGGACAGATGGTTAGCTTGTACGAGATCACAATGCCTAACATGTGTGCCGACATACCTACATCTGTTGGTGGCTGCTCATATGGCATATGTAAGGTTTCCACTAATATATTATTTGTGTGTTTGTATTCCAGATCCCGGTCAGAACAAGGCATGACGATAAACATCCTGACATTCCGTGGCCATGTCAACGTCCTCATGTATGTGCATGTGTCCGTTTCATTGCTTTGTTGGATCCAGTTTGATATCTGATGACCTTGACTGAATAGCCGATATGTGTCACGAGACAATTTCAATATACAAAGCAGATGTGATGTGACATCTGTCAGCTGATGTTCCTGGTATATCCACAGCATGTGTATGCTCATATAGTCTATCTCGATTCATAGGTACCTATTGGTTTAGACATTCTATCCTCTCTTCTACTTGGACTGTTGTGAAGCCTGCAGCACCAACCCTTCAAGATCTTTTCTTCAGTGCTGATGTGACCCTCCCTGTGCATATGGGGAAGAGTAAATCCAGGCTTGGGACTTAACAGTTAAGGAGGTTACGTTAATCTTCAGTTATGCATATTCAACAACAGTGAGTATAGATGCTCAATCAGAGAACAAACTATCACTGATATTGCCTGGTTTGTTGTGAGTTCTCTGCAATAAGTAACATCTGACTGATATGGTCCTGGTCAGGTCACCATCTTTTTGACCAAGGTTATCTATGTGCTGCTTATTGTTGCGTGAGAACTGACGTTATGGGCTCATAGCATTCACTGATTGAGCACTTATACTTCTGATGTGGCATCAGAGTGTCCGTTTAACACACAAGCATACATTTTGCTCTTCCCATATGTATATCACCTTATTCTGGATTATTATGGTGTTTCCTTATTGACTGTTATATATATGTCGGAACAATAATGAGATCTATTATATTGCCTAATGTTGGTTGATACACTGTACATCCCCTGATCATCTATATCAATGTAATTTTCCCTGCCTGCATTCTGCTCTCATATCCCTATTTCCCTGTGTTACTCGGATTTTGTATCCTACCCCCCTCCACCATGATCCTTTGCATACCTGTGTTGATTATTCAACATGTGGCTTTGTGGCAAGCTTGCCTTGTTAATTTCTGTAAATATGAAATATGATTTATCCGAGATGTTGTTTGTGTCTGCCTCGTCAATGTTGATACCATAGCATTTCCGGAACATCAATAAAAGGACCTTCAGACTCCACATCTGTGCTCTGCACCATCAGTTAGGGGTGTCAATAGAATTCTCACAGTGTGTTTGCATTACTGATTTCAACCATGAGGGAAGGTTGGTATTAACAATCTATATGACGCAGAAACAGACAAATGAGACAGGTGTCCGTAAGTGGCTCACATCCTAATATTGAACATACAGGGCCTCATTCAAAATAAGCACAGAACATATATTATGTCAAACAGATTTTAGTTAGTGAAAACCTTGATTTTGGATAGATGTTTACTAACTAAAACATTTTTCATAGAATATATGTTATGTGCTTATTTCAAGCCCTATTCAATTGGCCAAATTGCAATCAAATGAGGGCCACAGTATCTAACATAAGTGAGTACACCCGTCACATTGTTGTTAATATTTTAGTATATCTTTTCATGCGACAACACTGAAGAAATGACACTCTGCTACAATGTAAAGTAAGTTTGCTGACCCATCAATAACTCAATACACAGCCATTAATGTCTAAACCATTGGCAACAAAAGTGAGTACACCCCTAATTTGAAATGTCCAAATTGACACGAAATGTCAATTATGTGTGGCCACCATTATTTGCCAGAACTGCATTAACCATTATGGACAGGGAGTTCACCCGAGCTTCCCAGGTTGCCACTGGAGTCCTCTTCCACTCCTTAATGATACATCAGAGCTGGTTGATGCTAGAGACCTTGCACTCCCCCACCGTCAGTTTGAGGATGCCCCACAGATGCTCAATATGGTTTCGGTCTGTCGACAAGCTTGGCCAGTCCATCACCTTTACCTTCTTTAGCAAGGCAGTGTCATCTTGGCGGTGTGTTTAGGGTCGTTATGTTATGTTGCCCTGCGGCCCAGTCTCCCAAGGGAGGGGATCATGTTCTGCTTCAGTATATCACAGTACATGTTTTCATTCATGGTTCCCTCAATGAACTGTAGCTCCCCAGTGCCAGAGATAAATGGATAAGTCACAACGAACACAAAAACATTGATATGAGATGAACCCATCATTTTGAACCGAAACAGTGATGCAGAGAGAGGGGAGGCAGCATCTGACATCATTAGGTAAATGCATATAGGGGGAATCCACACAACATATTAGCGAAAACATAAATACACATGCATATATGTTTGGTCTGGGCCTGCATGCATGCTGCCAGCACTGAGGAGCTACAGTTCTTTGAGGGCACCCATGAATGCCAACATGTACTGTGACAAACTGAGAAAGAGCATGATCCCTCCCATAGGAGAACGGGCCGCAGGGCAGTATTCCAACATGATAACGACCACAAACACACCTCCAAGCCGACTGCCTGGTTAAAGAAGCTGAAGGTCAAAAGTTGATGAACTGGCCAAGTAGGTCACCAGACCTAAACCCTATTGAGCATCTGTGGGGTACTCCTCAAATGGAAGGTGTGGAGTGTACCGGAACCCATCACTGTTTTACCCTGTTTTATGGTTATGGTTAAAATATGATCATACTGTTATACTGTATGTATGTTGGTTTCTGTTCTGCAAAATCTTAGCCCAGACTATTGCAGACCTTGGCATAATAGATAATCCTAGTACAGAGACTCATCATAGGATAAGGAAGTCTATTGTATAAAGTGTTTTCATTATCAGACATAACAAAGAAGGATGATCTAAGCAATGTCTGATTGTATCAAAGTAGCCATGTAGTCTCCGGGAGGTGTGACCCACCTGTCCCTCAATGTGTATTGTGTGGCCAACTATGGGGGATGTGTGTATTGCCTGTGGGAAGAGATGTGTATATATATATTTCTTCCCAACAAAATAAAGTCAGTATTCATTTGACTCCCAATTGAGTGTGGGCAAATATTGGAGGTTGGGAATGGTGAGACTGTAGTGCTTCTTGGATATTGTACCGTATACCAGCGGAGATATTGGACTGCGTGTTCTAACTCCGTTACAGGGAGTGCAAGGTCTCTAACATCCACCAGCTCCATGATATCATCATGAAGGAGTGGAAGAGGACTCCAGTGGCAACCTGTGAAACTCTGGGGAACTCCATCCCCATGAGGGTTAAGTCAGTGCAGGAAAATAATGGTGGCCACACAAAATAATCGCCAATTTCACTTAGGGGTGGACTCACTTTTGATATTTCCCCTGAATTAATCTATCCATGTGTCAGAAACACGAATATCATGCCTCACCGTTACTGTAATCAAACTCATGAATATTACCTCCACCCTCAGCTGCACTAGTGGCTGTTACCCCAACCCTACATTAACACAGGGCTGGTATATTGAAGGAAGATGTATGTACTAATCCAATAACGTTGGTGTGTAGCATTCATGTGGTGTTTACCAATCATGGTACAGTACAAAAGAAAAAAAACAATGATAATGTGAGCATAATGTTTAATCTAATGCTTAAAAAAAAAAAAAAAAACGGGAGGCAGAAAATCCGAAATTGGAACCTAAAGAGATAAGAACAAGACATCAATTAGAACAATATACGCATTGACTGCAACACCTCAATGTCAATAGATCTTGGACATCAATTGCTTCTATATGCAACATGAACATGTTCTCACCTATTTCCGCTTCCGCTTGTGTGTTTCCTGGCTCTCCTGGCCTTTTGAAAATGTTCCCCTAGGCAGGCCCCGACCTCTTCGAATGTTTTGAGGCTCTTCCGGCCTCGATGCTGGGGACAGGGTCTGGGATGTTGAAGGGGGTGAGTTTGAAGGGGTAGCCCGGTCTTAGGGCTGGCCTTCTCTGGCCATTTCAGGCCTTCGGGCGTACTCCTCCATTAGAAGATTATGCCGCCTCACCTCCTGGAACATACGTTCATTTTGCCGTGTCATCACCTCAAACACACGGTCATTCTGGCATCTCCTCTCCTCAAAGTTCCGGTTATTCTGGCGTCTCCGTTCCTGCAGCTTCCTGGCATCGTGGCGTCTCATCTCCAGCATGAACTGTTGATTTTGCTCACGCTCATGCTGGAGATGAGCCAGGAAATCCTGGCACTGGGCCGCTGACAGCGACGGACTAACTGGCAGCGACCCAGACCACTGTGTCCTCTGGTTGGAGGCACTGCTAACTGGTGTGTCCTGCCTCAACGGAGTCGCCTGCTGGTCCTGCAGGGCCTGTGGGGCCGGAGTGGCTGGCTGGGCCTGCTGGTCCTGCGGGGCCGGAGTGGCTGGCTGGGCCTGCTGGTCCTGCGGGGCCTGTTGGGTCGGAGTGGCCAGAGTGGCTGTATGGGCCTGTGGGGCCTGTTGGGCCGGAGTGGCCAGTATGGTTGTATGGGCCTGCGGGGCCTGTGGGGCCAGAGTGGCTGTATGGGCCTGCTGGGCCTGTTGGGCCGGAGTGACCAGAGTGGCTGTATGGGCCTGCGGGGCCTGTGGGGCCTGTGGGGCCAGAGTGGCTGTATGGGCCTGCGGGGCCTGTGGGGCCTGTGGGGCCAGAGTGGCTGTATGGGCCTGCGGGGCCTGTTGGGCCGGAGTGGCCAGAGTGGCTGTATGGGCCTGCGGGGCCTGATGGGCCAGAGTGGCTGTATGGGCCTGCGGGGCCTGTGGGGCCTGTGGGGCCAGAGTGGCTGGATGGGCCTGCGGGGCCTGTTGGGCCGGAGTGGCCAGAGTGGCCTGCTGGTCCTGCGGGGGCCACATGCCCTGCCGGGGGCCCATGCTCCAGGGCGCCATTGATTGTGGATCCATATTGTGGGCCCAACCGGAATGGGACCACATTGGGTGGCCCCACATTTGTCCAGCCCACATTGGCTGGGAGCCAGGCGGTGCCATTATCCTGGCTGGAGGCAATTGATGGCACCTTGTGGATGGCCCAGGCGGACTTTCATACGAGGGCCCTGCTACAGGTGAGGATGCTGCAGGTGGTCCTGCATCTTCAGAAGGTGCAGGAACCTGCGGAGGCAGGGGACGCCTGGATGGTACTGAAATGAGACAAGATTTTGATTTGAGTATTGTTGTTTCCATATCTCTGAGATCAGAGTGACTTGTAATTGGCTGTGAATGTTTGACGCTAATCAAAATTGATCTGCATCATTAGTATTGTGGATCCTGGCTGGGATCTTTCCTGTTATGTGACAGCGACTGCTGGCAGCAGCAGTTGGACCAAGGGGCCGATAGATTGTGCTGCCGCTGTTATATACATCATTTTCAACTTACACAAAAGCCCAAAAGCACTAGCCCTCACACTTATCCAAACCACTTACCTTAACAAAACCATAACCCACTAAATATGCATGATTATATAATCTCCAGGAAAATGCTGTGACATGTAGAGGCTGCTCACTGCTGCTACCAGCCGTCACGGTCAGATAACAGGAAAGGGCCCATGGCTCATATGACTATATGTAATGCTGGTGCGGTGTGCCAACTGCAGTTAATTAGGGCACGTGCTCATCTGAATCTGTTGGCCAGTGTGTGAGACAGACCAATCTGTGACCAATCCTCAGCAATGTGAGTTAACATGTTAATGTAACATGGTCCAGATTATGCTGTTACACAACACAAACTTGCAGTCCATCAGAGTCTGTATCCGCATATGCTGCAGTGTGCACATCCATACATGTACTCTCATGGGGATGTACCAGCTAGACCGGACCTATCCTGTTGTATGTGCGCATCTCTGGAAGTGGACCGCCAACGACTCTAGCTACGCCAGCCCAGCAGGCCAGGTAAGTGGTTATGGGTTTCGTGTTCTGGCTACAGTTAGGGGGTATGGGTTAGAGTTAGAAAGTGGGGTTTAGGGGGTTAGGGTTAGAGGGTTAGGGGCTTTGGGTGTACCAACTATTTTTGACGGCTACATGGGGACGCAAGCGCAGCCGCATCCCTAGAGTCGGCGGCGGCACTCTTCCAGCACATACTGAAATGCCCACATAAAACAGGATACATCCGCTATACCTATAATCAAAATGTACATGAATTCTAAGCAGTAGGAGGGTTAAGCCAAACAGCTAGGGATGGGCCAGTTTAACATGGAGTAGAGTGTGACAGGGGAACTCATGACAATAAACAAACAATTGCAATGGAGTTGGCATGTATGCTTTATATGCACTGGGAACCAACAGCAAACATAGCAGTAACATCAATAGATTTGCAAAACGGTATCAGAATCAGTTGTGGGAGGAGGTATTTGACATATATTTCATTGCTAACAATTCTGACAAGTATATTTCTTTACACTGGATTTACATGATTTTTGCAGCCTCATATATCTGTAGTTACAACCAGATATCTTACAGTGCAATTCAACGTCAGTTATCTATCTGTGTGGGGTACATGTGCGTACATATGAGGGTGTTAAGGTGTACATGGTACTCACATTGCAGGCTTTCAGACTGACCGGAGTCCACCAGGCTAGGGAGGCCCACGACTGACGCTGGCCGGATCATGTCGCGCACTGTGGCCTCCCAACCGGGGTATGTGAACATTTCTGGCGGCCCACCACCGGTTCCACGTGCTGCTGTGGCCTCATTGGCCATCTTCTTTTTGACGTCAATGCGGCAGTCTTGGAACTGGTGCTGGACAGACTGCCAGGTACGATTCGCATACCCCAGCGAGGAGACCTCAGCCGCGATCTCCTTCCAGGCATCTGTCCTCTGCCTGGGCCTCACTTCACTCCCACCGGTTAGGATGGAGTGTCGGGCTTGCACTCCTCTAACCAGTGTTTCTATCTCCTGGCTGGTGAAATTTGCTGCCCTTTTGCGTGCAGCAGCAGCAGCTTGCTGGCCAGCCTGTGGCTGGGGGCCCTGCTCTCCCTGACCTCTCCCTTCGCTGCCTTCTCCCTCCATCTCTCCTCCTCTCTCTCTTTCTGTGCCAAAACCTCCAACTCCAAGACCTGTGTGTCCACTTGCACAGCATACAACACAGTCACAGATTTACGAATTTCACTCCCTTTTAAACTATTTGTGCCCTTGATTGTCATCTTCCTATTGGTTAATTGATTTCAGGTTTGATTTCAGGATTACGGGCTTGAGACTTGGACGTAGCTTCTTAGTGAAGCACGTACGGGTTTGGCGGATGATTGCCCTCCAAGCCCGTAGCTCGTTATTCAAACCCGTGCGGGCTTGCATTATAGATTAAGTTAAATATCTTTATTTGCGCATTTGAGAGTAGGGGAATGTTGAGCTATTAATTCTGAAACCAAACATCACTTTCACTTTTAATAAAAGCACAGAATGGCTTTTCGATGCTACGACTTGTAAGTTTGCCCTTTACGACCCGTAGGTCTATTTTACCCATTTCCGGACTTGACGGAGGCTAATCCCGCAGCCTTTGCGGGTCTGAGGTGCTCCAAGCCCTCGGGACTTTGTCCACGGATATTTGACAAGATTTTGAAAATTCTAAAAATTACGGATTTGAGTATAGGGGAATGTTGTGCTATTTTTGCTAACACCTACAATCACTTTATAGTCTCCTCAGGGTTCAGGATGGCTTTATTTGGGCTTTATTATGTGCTTAATTGGTGCTAGCGGGACCTTTTTGCTGCAAGTAAGCTGTGGCTCGCTTTTAGCCTTGCAGAGAGGTTTCCCGTAGCAATTGAATAGCAACCGGGGCTTTCTTGCGGCCGAAACTCTTGCGGCCGTTTTAGATCAAAGGCTTTCCTCTGGCGCGGGCGGCCGCAAGGGATAACAAGGCGCCGGCCGCAAGCCTGCCAGAGCCCCCGGCCGGAAGGGAATAGAATAGCCGAATAGCTTGCGGCCGGTCCTTGCGGCCCCGCAACGGCTGCGGCCGCTAATAGAATGAGGCCCTCAGTATGGAAATTTGCGGGTCAGAATATTTGACAATGTGACAACATTGGAGGCCATTATTTTGGAAACCACAGATAAGCAAGCAGACAGTGGTTATAATTAGTTCATCAAAGCAGATAATTAGTATTCAGAACACACTCATTTGCAACAAATATAGAAAAATAAAGATGGATTTCTCAGAAATGATCCACTTTAGAAAACAATGGCTAATGCAAAGTATAGCCAGTGTTTCATGCTCTTTAAGAACATTTAAAAAAAAAAATAATACTGGATGACAAATTCTATTTAAGAAACACTATATTGTTTCTATAATCCCATATTTTTACGATATTTTGTAATATCAAAATACTGCTACAACACTACTGTCTCTTTGGAGAATACTAATTACAAAAAATAAACATGTGTATATATAAAATATATTGTGTACAGATAGTAGAGATACTGGAATATGCTCTATAAATAAAACACCTGTATGTCAGTGGTAGATGGCACATGCTGAGACCGTTTCTAACTATACAACTGCTGTTCTGGACTCCTGCAGGTTTCACCAAACTACTGGTACTGTTGGGTTTCCAAGAATACTGATCTCCCACTGTTTTATTGATTTGTTTCTGTGCATGTCCCACTGTTGTATTGATTTGTTTCTCTTATTGATGAGCACAACAGACTGCTAATTTCTCTATGTTGCATTCATAGGTTGTTGCTCTTCCTTGATTGACTTACTAGACTACTGGTCTCTATTTGTTGTATTGATGGGTTCCTACTCCTTATTGATATGCTCACTGGACCACTGGACTCTCTCATTATATTGATGAGTTCCTACTCCTTATTGATGAGCTGCCCAGACGGCTAGTTCCTCTCTGTTGAATTGATTGGTTATTTCACCATTTAAATGAGCTTGAAAGACTGCTGTATTGGTGTTACACTTCTCCTCCTTGTTGACCTCAGACTGCTGTCAGCTCTCTTTCCCATTGTTGGGTTCTTTCTTGTAGATGAGCTCACCAGAATACTGCAGAGGATGCTTACTCTCTGCAGGCCTGTAGGCCTCATCCTTGAATGGCATCATGTCTCTATGCATCTTGTGCCCACTATTTATATTTTTCTTCCTTTAAAGCAAAATTGTGACATTACTACGACTATGCACTCAGACTGACTTGCGCTCCATTTAGAGAATAGCAGGGAAATAATTTCCCATGGCTTCACTGGGTGCCCAGCTTCCACGTAGCTTGCCTCTATACTTTGAAAATTAGGATCATAAAAAGTGCTAAGAAGGAAATATATACAAATGACTAGAAAATTATGCAAATACCTTCAACACAGCTGTCACTGCATCATTAGGTTGTTATGTATAGAGAGCCTAATGTCCAGTCACCAGCTGTGCAATGCTGCCTCAATAAAGGTAACTGTTTCTTTAAAGACACTCTTAATTTATAATGCAGTAATTGTAAAATGTGTATTAATATTAATACAATAGCTTACTCACAGTCTTTAGTATGGATCAAATACTATTTAAAAATATAGACTTAAAAGGGGCAGAGCTCCATCAGGCACAGAATGGAACCAGTCTTAAAACTGATGGATTACAAGCACTTGGACAGCAAGATTTTGCCTCTACTACTTTCCCCAAATCAAGGCAACATTTACCTTAGGCCCTCACCCAACAGGTGACAGTGATTTTGATAGGATGCGGTTGTTTGGCAAGGGAGGTAACATGGTTCACAAAAGGGGTCAGTTATTTACAGTTACTATTTTCTATGGCCCTCATTCAATTGCAATTTGGCCAATTGAATAGGGCTCTAAATAATCACATAACATATATTTTTTAAATAAGTTTTTAGTTAGTAAACATCTATCCAAAAGCAAGGTTTTCACAAACTAAAAACTTCTTTAAAAAAAATATGCTATGTGCTTATTTAGAGCCCTATTCAATTGGCCAAATCGCAATTGAATGAGGGCCTATGTGTCTTGACTGGATAGTGAATTTAGATTATTGCATAGTATTTATATTCTTATTGTAGAGGAAAGGAAATGTTTTTGCAATAGTAAATCAGTTATGTTTACTTGTTCACTTGGTTACAGAGACAACAAAATGGGTTGTTATCAGTGCAAGACTGTCAGATGCTATCTGTGCTATTGTAAATAGTGATTAAAGAACAGGGCAGGTATGACACCATACACACATTTTATACAGATCAGCTATCTTCTGTCTGTTTCTGTTATCTAGTCAATTGCGAACTATGACACATGCTTTGGGCTGTATTTCTTTGACCTGAAATTGTTATAGTTTTTTCTTAGGAGCTTTTATTATGTTCATTTATGCATGGAGAGCTTCTGATCACTCCTGCTGATGAGAAGGATACATGATTCAGTTGGAGGTGTTTTTTAAACACCGACCTATCCTTACTATCCTTGCCAGTGTCCCTCTCAACTTTGCAGTTACATATTTCTACTATGACTTCCTATCTCCCATTTGTTGGTTGAATCACTGCAAATAAAAAGAAGAAATAGAAGATATTTAATTATATGTCTATCTATCTATCTATCTATCTATCTATCTATCTATCTATCTAGCTATCTATTTCTATCTATCTATCTATCTATCTTGCTCTCTTCTGCAATTTTATCAGCACAGTTTCGTAGTTGCAAAAAAGGCTAATGTTCAGCCATTTCATTATCTGGAGTCATGTGAAAGCAGTTGTACATCACTTTCTTAAGGTAATAGAGGTACCTACTCATAATTAGTGCGGGGGAAAGTAAATTGAGTCCTGCTAGCAACTTTCTCATATGTTTATATAGAACAATTTGGGGTCAATCAAAAACCCCAAAATATATGTAAGTGACCTTATTGATCCAGGGAGAAATTTGATCGCCAGTTTCTGGGGTCAGGAAGGAATTTTGCTTTTTTTCCCCCTTATGAGACAATTAGCAAAGTTTCAATGTTTTTTTTGTTTGTTTTCTGTTTGCCTTCCTCTGGATCAATTAACAATTAATAACAAATAATCCACATATTAAAAAGATCAAGAGAGAACTAAAAAGGTTGAACTTGATGGACTAACCTCAAAAACGATACTATTATTAATTAATTAACAACTAATTCATTCATTAACTAATCCGCATATAGCAGATCAGAGGAGATCTTAAAAGGTTGAACTTGATGGACTGAAAGTCTTTTTTCAACCTTAATTACTATGGGCCTCATTCAATTGCGATGTGGCCAATTGAATAGGGCGCTAAAGAAGCACATAGCATATTTTTATTAAAGAAGTTTTTAGTTAGTGAAAACCTTTCTTTTGGATAGATGCTTGCTAACTAAAAACTTCTTTAAAAAATATATGTTATGTGCTTATTTAGGGCCCTATTCAATTGACCAACTTGCAATTGAATGAGGGCCTATGTAACTATGTAACTATGTAACCTGATCACTGCCAGACTGATCGGGTCACCTTTCTATGAATTCATTCTCACATTACCCCAGGGTGCCGCCAGTAGAAGCCCCTTCTCTGTAGTGGGCCCAGATGCTTTGCATCTGCTCACCACATATTAAATAATATTTTTGCCGGATACAAGGATTCTGAACTCATGAATGCTCTGCTGTAAAATTTTATTCTAATTTCAATGATTTAATATTATTTAAATGCTGCAATGTTATCTTTTAAAGCTCTAAAAATATTTATTAACCTTGAGAGTTATTTTTAGATCAGCTTTCTTAAGAGGAGAAAGAAATGGAAAGGAAGAGACTCCCTCTATATGCTTATATACTCTATTCACTGCAATAATATATTTCAGCTTTTATCTTTAGGGTTAGTATGTCTGGATAAACTAAAGGAAACATCTTTCTTGTTGCTGCTACAGTGTGCATGAGCATTTGCAGCATCTTGTAAATTTTATTTCTTTCTGAACCTTTTCAGTATAGCAAGTCTGTTCCTTTTCTCTTTAACCCACAATTATTCTTCCTGTTCCATAACTATGACACCTGTTTGGGAATCGTCAGATATAATAATAATAAACCTGTGTATATGAAGAAATCTGTTCCTGATAAGGAAAATGATGTGTTTTGATATTCTGTTGGATGCAGCTCAAATGATGAGTTTGGATAGTCATGCATGTAAATATTGAAAAGTTCTTATTTTCATGTAGGATATGATTTGCATGTTTTAGTTCACATGGCGAGAAATAATTCAATCATTGCTTTGCAAACCTGTAATCAACCATGTTAAGGTCAAGTAATTTAAATCAAGTTGTTTTCATTATTTATTTGTTCACTACCAAGTTTGATTATTTATTTATTTTTTACTAATAATGCAGCTGAATTTGGCAGGAAGTATTTGGACATATTTTGAAAGATATACCTCACATAATATATTTACATAAGTACAACCAAAGCTTTTAAAAAATGATACACATATCAACAATGTGAACCACATCAAGGTGTCGGGGAGGGTACTGCTGATGGCCAAGGGGGGGCAAAAATGGGCTGCAGGGGGCCAATGGGGGACCGGACTCACTACACTAAAGATTTTAGTACAAAGAAATTAAATACACAAACAGAAAAAAATAGGCAACAGTTCTATTCAGTTCTATTGAAAGACTGCCACTATTAATAGCCACTTATCAATAGGACTAAAGATAAGAGCAAGTTCCATTCAGATAACACTCCCACTCAGGTTCCAAGGAAATTAGGAGTCTGAGAGTGAAGTGCCCATGCCACTAGATGCTACATTTTAGAAAATGGTCTTATACCCAGGTATTACACAACTGTTAATGGTATTAGTTTGTTACTTGCATCACAAACATGTGACGTTTTTCCAAAACTGCAGTGGTCCTTTAAAATTGCACAGCATTAAAACAGAAGTCTTATCTCAGGTGTCAAGTGCAGTCCGTCCAATAAAATATAATCATTTATAATACCCCTTCCATCTAGCTGATATAAACTTATCTTCAGATAAGCCATCCTTGTCTGAAACATTTGTGAAGTATTTAATCAACACACATAAGCTTTGAGTATAAACCACCTACACCTATCCATGGATGCAGGGTGGAGAATAATAGAATCTTTTCGGACTTGGCACCCACCACTTCTGCCACACATGCCCAAATGCAGAAACAAGCATGAATAGATGCAAGCCCTGCGCTCCACTTTCACACACACATTTTGACCAAAGTATTATGGATGTCTCCATAGACAAGAGACATTTTTTTTTTCTTTTTAAACTCTAGCTTTATAAGTATTTATCTGCCTGTTTAGTAGTCAGATTCAAGATTTTCAAACATTTATTTTTACATTTAAAAAAAGTGTTAATTGTGAAAAGTTATTTTTGACTAATTCAAAATGGCAGATCTTTAAGCATTCTGTTAAGGAATTTTAAAAACAGACAATGGAATTGCACAGCTATCAATACAATGCTTTAGTTTAGAGATTTTTTTAATTGTTTATTATATATTGTTATTTTTCTGTTCTTCAGTTGTGTCTGACTCTCAGTGACCATATGTATACAGCACACCAGGCACATTTGTGTTTCTGGTTGTGCGAATCCATATGATTTTCATGGCAAAGATACTGGAGTGGGTTGCCAGTTCCTTCTCCAGTTAACAGCGATTTGTCTGACCTCTCAGTGTAATGCCCATCTTGGGTGATTCTACATGGTATACACAGCTTCACTTGAAGTACACAAGCACCATCACCATGACAAGGTAGCGATTCAGAAGGGATGATTTTATATATATATATATATATATATATATATATATATATATATATATGTGTTGCATTAGAAGGAAATGGAAGATGATCACAGCTATTGTATAATGAATAGTTTTTATACTTCATTAACCAAACTACGTGATTTTGAAATCAGTAAATATAGTGTCATAAAAACCCATAATGTAGAGAAAAATAAAAGTGAAAAAACATTAAAAAACAAATCTTGCATGTGATCCGAAGATGGCACGGTGCTGGCATGTGAGCATGTCACCTTTCAGTGCCTGAGGGAAGAGGAGATGTTTACAATCAGGGAAGTCAGACATGGTAAATATTTACTAAGTACGGCTATTAACCACTTCATAGCCAAAGCTTATAGGAAAGTGTATTTAGTGTGTGTGACGCATGCAGTATACTTGATATTCACACACGTCTGCATAGGTCAGTTATGCTCAAATATTACTTGTTTAAACTTACCCTATAAATGTGAAATTTGTTATATCTATTTAATATTATGTACTTTATCTTATTATTCAGTGCTTATAAGCTCTGTTGTTTTCTGCCCAAAGTCATACAATTTGTACCTGGGTCTGCCCTCTGTAGCTCATGCAGCTCATGAATACACTGACTGTGAAGTGCAGTGTTACAAATTAGTCAATCAGTGACTTCTTCGAAGAATCATGTTGCCACTGATTTGCTACTATGAGACACTGCACCCCATGTACTTAAAAGCGCACTGTCTTCATGATCTGCAGAAGGGAGAAACCAATTTTAAGATTTTAGAGAAAAAAATTAGATTTTAAGCACTGCTTCATAAAATAATGTGAACAAAAGTAAAGATATTGTAACTGAGCTGTGACATCAGAGGTCAATATCTCCGCTAATAAATAACAAAGACAGCCAAGTATAGCGCAGCCCGGTCCCACAAGTCCCTCTCTCCACAATGGACGATACACACCGTGGATTTTCAGAACAGGAATAACTTTTAATTCTTTTACACACATATATATACAGTCAGAATGGGGGGGTGAGAGTCTTCACAAGGACAATGGAATACTCCCACCTTTGGCCATACAAAGACTTAAATAGCAACTGGATTATAATCTTATCACATCATCAATTGAGCCGACTGGTTCCCTACACAATAGAGCTTTTACAAACAAAGCAGATGGATAATTGGGTTAGCTCTTCCTGTCCCTTGCAGACTTCTATTTCTAAACAAAGATGATGGAAAGCCAAGATTAACCCTTGGGCCTCGTATAGTCCAGTTAACCCTTCCCTGGCCTGGTATAATGCCCTGGGCAAGGATGCAATGTCCTTGGTATAATAACAGTGATGGGTTTCTGTTACACTGCTCCCCCGTGACCATAAGCCGGCATACACGGTCTGGTCCCAACGGATCGGCCTGGGGGGGTCCGGACAAAACTTTTTATTGGTCACTTTTCTAGTTCTGTTTGCCAACCCATCAGCATTACTGTTGTGCTGGGTTTCTGTTACAGATATACATAGGTATATTATATTGCTTGTAAATACAGAAACCTTTCATGTTCCTTTAAATCTTTTTTTCCCTCTCATCTCTACATGCTGCTAAAAAACATGGTATCTGCAAAATATCTCGTCATCTAAATATAATGCTGCAAGCTAACAAACAGTTCTTTAGAGGTCTAACATTGTTAATTTTAATTTTATTAATATCTAAAAATCCCTCTAAAAATTATGTTGATGTCCCCGGGGATGTCTACACAGGTAACTGCCCCCCAATTGACAGGGAGCATTTGAGGACCAATTTTAACTCAATATTCACTTGCTGTGTCTTCCTCAGCCAATAGAAGAGCACTGATGTCAGCACCAAAGTGACTGCTTCGATGTGACACACCTGGCTGCTTCCTGTGTGGTAATGACACAAATAGGCTCAGCTGCTGCTTAGTTCTGCCCATCAGAGAGAGGAAGGGAAAAAGCACAGGAACCCATAGTTTGATAAAAATGTTTCAGCCTTTGCTTCCTCCTGGTTGGCCAAAACATATTATGAATGGTATGCTAATTTTGGGTATGAAGGGGATGTTTACTCTAATTTTCAACTGTCAAAAATTACAAGACATTTTGCTAACTTCAAGGTATGTTTTTAAATAGCAAATTAATTATATGATCACTATAAATAGTATCCTTGGTGCTTAACACCATATCATACTCAAAAATAAAAAAAACTTTTATTGGATAGAATAAATCCCAAAACTACGCCGCTATAAGTATATAAAATATATAGACAGGTCCATAAATATTGGGACATCGACATAATTCTAATATTTTTGGCTCTATACACCACCACAATGGATTTGAAATGAAACGAACAAGATGTGCTGTAACTGCAGACTTTCAGCTTTAATTTGAGGGTATTTACATCCAAATCAGGTGAACGGTGTAGGATTTACAACAGTTTGTATATGTGCACGCTGAGGATCATGTTTTTAAGTAAATTCCCGCACTCTGCCTGCTGTTTATATATGTGTATATATATATATATATATATATATATATATATATATTGGGCAACTCTTAATTTCAATGAATTTGTTTGTCCAATAAAACAGCGTTACTGGAAGGGATCTTGGAGGGGTACAAAATTAAGAGCAGGCAGTCACTGGGAGTGGGGGTCTAAGAGTGAAGAGAGCTGCTTTACTATAGGGTGCCGGGCTGAGGGAGAAGGCAGTGCACAGTGAGTTGGCACCAGTGTTGGGGGACAATATTTTTGGTATCGTTGCCCTGCATTCATTACATCCACCTCTGCCTCTAAACACTCGCCTACCTCTCCTTGTGATAAATCCGGTAATGAACCTGTCATGTTAGAAGGCTGGAGAAAAGAAGATCTGCTCGGCATGCATTGCTAAAGTTTAAATGCTCAGTATGTTTTGATTTTCATTATTATTATTATAGTTTATTTATAACGCGCCGACATATTCCGTAGCGCTGTACATAAATTAGGTTCAGACAATGACAGAAGTAACAGATTAACATTTAGCAAAGGAAGGACGGCCCTGTCTTTGAGCTAGGAATGCAATGTCCATGGTGAAATCCCAAAGTACTTAGGATAGAAACTCGTAGACTTACAATCTAAGGGATAGTGAGTGGTAAAAGAGGGAGAGAAAGAGGTGATAGGTGTGTTAGGGTGGAAGGTGATATGCTTCTTTAAAGAGATGCGTTTTAAGTGAGGTTTTAAATGTTTTGAGGCAAGAGGTTAATCTGGTGAAGCGAGGCAAGGAGTTCCAGAGACTAGGGGCAGCACGAGAAAAGTCCTGGAGGCGGGAGTGAGAGGAGGTGACAAGAGTTGTAGAAAGAAGAAGGTCATTAGCAGAACGAAGAGGGCGGGTGGGGGAGTATTTTCATGGAACTCTATAGTATTAATATACTGTTTAACTTTTACATAGTTATAAGCAGATAATAAACAACAAATTTCTAGATGGAAATAATATTTGCTCTTGATACAGAAGCATAAAAGAAAAAGTGAAAAACATACAAGAAAATATTAAAATAAATTGTTTTTAGTAAACCTTATTTTGAGTTTTATTAAGTGCATTGAATGGTTAACTCGCTATTATGTTCTGTTGTTTGTTTATAAGGAGTTATTTTAGTTAGCAAGTCATTTTAATGGTACTTTTAACTAATATGGAACAGAGATTAAATAACATCTGTTTTTAAGAGGTAATACTAATTTTATCAGAGCTAATTAGACCACTAATGGGTAGAGAGTGTCTTTGCAAGCTTATGTATTGGGTGTAACAAGTTACCATTCTCCTAGTTTCTGGCACTTTGATAGAGAAACAAAATAATACTTTTTTTTTTAAGTTTAAACTCAAACTTTAGCCAGAGTTACAAAAAATATACTACTAATAATAATAGTAATAAGCCAAAGTAAATCAAAGAAAATATCAGGCCGAGCTTTCACGGAAGCATTATCTTTACTGACAGACAGGTCCCTCACTATGCAGTTCTCATATAGCTAAACCCGGGTGGAGCAAAACAAAACAAACAGTGCAATAGTTTGTTTACATTCACTGTCCTGTATTCTTCAGATCTCCAGATCTCCACTCTTCTTTAAGTGATCATACATAATATTCAAGCTGCTGTCTCTCTGTCTTTGGGTCTTTTCACAGCTTCAGACAGACTATACACTTCTCTTTGTGTGTTTCTTTTTCTAACTCAAATAAACAGTAGGGTAGGTAATAAAGAGCACACACTCCTCTGTGTGTGAATGTGTTTCTTCAACTCAGACAACTGAAAACTCAGTTCTTTCAGCGGCCCCACCCAAACTCCAGCTTCAGTCTTTAATCAGCTCTGCTTAGGTTTAACTAAAAAACTGCTTTAGACCTTCTGTGTACAAGAGCTTTGCAAAGTGTGTGGCACACACAAATCCTTTGCATCACTCTGTCACACATCCACCTCCTCAGCTCAACCCTATGGGGTTGAGCGACTAACACCATGAGTCTGTGTATGCGGACAGCACATCCGCATTACCATGTTGCCTGCCATCTCTGTGTAGTCTAGTGCCACATCCATGTTCTTATTCTCAAATGGGGCTCCCATCTACAGAGCCTTTTGAGTAATGGGTTTCTGGAAATCTTGTGATTCAGCCTGTTCAACTTTCATCCAGTTTTAATCCTCTTTTATCCATGTCTCTTCATCTTTTCTTCAGAGTTCTTCTTACTTTGCCTCCAGAGCTTCCAGCTTTTCCTTCTCTTCTTTCAGTCATAGCTTCTCCACTTTGACTTGTTGTATAGCCAGTTCACTCTGCCTGCACTGGATCTCTTGCTGCATGTTCAGCTGGAAAATCTTCTCTGTCTTGGTAATTAGGTTCTCTCTGAATAACTCCAGCTGCTCAGCCAGATTTTCAGCATTGCTTGTTCATTCCCATTGGGATGGAGTTCATCATTGCCTCTCACTATGCTTGTTTAACCTCTCACCTTTTAATTATTTTCAATATTAATGGGACTACTCTTCGTGCTCTGCTTCTAATGTTATGTGCTCTCAGGACTGGTGGTTCCTCTTTCCCCAGCTCAATCTCCAAATCTCATCTTCCTCATCATCCCCTTTAGGAAGGAATCCACTTTCCTCATCAAAATCAGAACATCCATTATTTGAAAGAACATTGGCTGCATTCATCTGTTTGATCTCCCCATTCTCTGGGACAGAGATCTTCGTTCTTCATTCTTGCGTTTTCTTTCTACCTCTTTCCACCATGTAATAGCTTTACTTTTTAACAGCATGTCTAGACTTGTGATAGCTTTCCTTCCCAGGAGCAAACTTTTAATTTCATGGCTGCAGTCACCACATGCAGAATTCTTCAAGACTAGGAAAATAAAATCTGTTACAGCCTCCACTTCTTTCCCACACCATGATCTTCATCTTTTTAACTTTGAGCAGCAGGACAGCTATTGTACTCTCTTCTTTCATCCTCATCAATAGTCCTTTAGTTCCTCCTCACTTTCAGCCAAAATAGTAGCATCATCCACGTATCTGTAGTTGCTGATATTCCTTCCAGAAATATTAATTCCGACTTTGCATTTTTTCAGCTTGTCCTTACGCATGATGTATTTAGCGTATAAGGTGACAATATACAATCTTGTCTGACTCCTTTCCTGATCTTGAACCATTCCGTTGTCCCATGTTTGGTTCTGACCATGGCTTCTTGGTCCACATTCAGATTCTTCAGGAGAAGGGTGAGATGATCTGGTACTCTCATCTCTATAAGAACACAGACAAAGGCTTTAAAATAGTCTATGAAGCAGAGGTAAATGTTTTTTTTTCTGTAACTCTCTAGCTTTATCTATTGTCTAGCATACATTAGCAAAATGATGTTAAATGGCTTGCCTTGAATTCAAACTGAAGTTATTCTGTCTTTTTTTGGATTGTACCAGAGCACTGCTTTGGCCAGGCTTCGATTGATTAGGAGGGCTACTCCATTTCTTCTTCAGGATTCTTAACCAGAAAACATCTGATCTGGTAGGTGCCTGATATAAAAACCAGTGCATTTCAGTACAGTACTTACCATAATATCACTGTATAATCTTGTCATCTATGTTTGACTACATCCAGTTTGCCTTGGTTCGTAGTTGTTACATTTCAGAGTTGGAGAATGTGTCCCTCTTCAACAATACAGAGTCCATTTTATCTCTCTACAACTAGGAAATCACTCTTTATTAATCCCAAAATCTCTAATCCTTATTATATATACCTATATAACAAATTAATCTACATCTATCACTCCCCTTGATTTACCTTGCTTTCTAGAAGAAGTTAAAACCAATTTGTCACTTTTAAGGACTCCAGGACTATATATATATATATATATATATATATATATATATATATATATATATATATAACGAATAATACATTAATAAGCTCATTTGCATGTCTAAAAGTCACGTAATCAGGGGGATACTGACATACTTAATCAATATATAAATAAATGCATATGAGAACGCATAAACCTAACTAAATGAAATTATAGTGAGAAATATGGTGGATCCATGATACAGATATTGCCATTTGTATTCAAACTGCTGGATTATCCTGAGTATTTGCACCCTGTTTGAAATATTAGGACAAGGATAAGTATTTTACCAACAGTTATGTAGATATATGTGTATCCGTGTTTAGCTATAGCTTGTAAAAGAGCAGTGTAGTTCTTTATTCTGTTAATTAGGGGGTCCCAGTCCAAACTCCACCACTCCAGAGTATAGGGATTATGCGAGTGATGAAAATGATCGATAGCTATTAACTTTGGAAAGGTTACTCTATAGAATCATGGATCTATCAGATTATGTTAATATAAGTACTGTAGCAACAGGAGGGACCTGCTTGAGTATAAATATGTTTTAAATGTCAAATTTTAACTGTTTATAATTTTGTACCAGAATTTTATTACAGAAATCACCCAAATTGCCCTGTTCAAAAGTTTGCATACCCGTTGTTCTTAATACTGTGTATTGCCCCCTTTAGCATCAATGACAGTGTGCAATCTTTTGTAATAGTTGTCTATGAGGCCCCTAATTCTTGCAGGTGTTATAGCTGCCCATTCGTCTTGGCAAAATGCCTCCAGGTCATGCAAAGTCTTTGGTCGTCTTGCATGAACCTCACGTTTGATATCTCCCCAGAGTGGCTTGATGATATTAAGGTCAGGAGACTGTGATGGCCACTTCACAACCTTCACCTTTTTCTGCTGTAACCACTGGAGGGTCAACTTGTCCTTGTGCTTAGGGTCATTGTCATGCTGGCAAGTCCAAGAGCATCCCATGCTCAGCCTTCGTGCAGAAGAATGCAAATTGTCTTCCAGTATTTTCTGATAACATGCTGCATTCATCAATTTTCACAAGATTCCCCGTGCCTTTAGAGCTTCCACATCCCCAAAACATCAGTGAGCCATCACCATGCTTCACAGTGGGGATTGTATTCTTTTCACTATAGTCCTTGTTGACCCCCCTCGTTGTATTGTGCTCTTACAATGAGAAGGTTACCTGTGGGGTTTTCTTTGTATTCCGAACCATTCTTCTTGCAGTTGTGGCTGAAATCTTTCTTGGTCTACCTGACCTTGGCTTGGTATCAAGAGATCCCCGAATTTTCCAGTTCTTAATAAGTTATTTCACAGTACTGACTTGCATTTTCAAGGCTTTGGATATCTTTTTATATACTTTTTCATCTTTATGAAGTTCCATTACCTTGTTACGCAGGTCTTTTGACAGTTCTTTTCTGCTCTTCATGGCTTAGTATCAGGGCCATTTGGGAATTATGTTATCAGTACGATTTAAAAAGGAGCCAAACAACTATGTCAGAATAAATGGCTTCATATGATCACTATCCTTCAATGAAATTTTTTTTTTTTTTGCATGATCAGTCATATTTTTAAAATAAATGCCAAAATTTCACCATTTCAATATATATATATATATATATATATATATATATATATATATTTCCAGATTAATACCTGGGTTTGTGGACGGGGCCCTCTCTCACTCCACCCTTTACATGGGAGGGGAGGGGCTTTCTTCAGCCTTCATAAGCACTTCCTATCCTTCTCTCCTTTGCACCTGTGCCTGTAGGTTGTTTCTCTGAGATCTCATATCTTTCAGCTTTTCCAAGCCTCATGTCTGCAAGCTCATCGCTCCTTTTTGTCCCTTTTTCATTTCAGTGAGGGCTTTCCCATTGCTGAAGAGCAATGGTTCTACTTCTAGCCCTCTCCTACATGCTTCCCATAAGTAATAAATCAGCCTTAGATCACGTTTTTCCAAGTAGCCTCTCCTTTGCCTCTTTACCATCACTCGGCTGTTGACCCTCTTAGCAGGTCAGTTAGGTTGTAGCAACATGCCACACCTCAGCTACACAAGGAGAAGGGCCTTACTGCGCACTCCTCAGTTCTCTTCTGAGCCAGTGCCCACAGGGTGTTTCTCTGCACTTTCTTGTCTTTCAGCTTTACCAAGCCTGTCTGCAAGCTCATTGCTACTTTTTGGCCCTTTTTCATGTCTGTGAGGGCATTCCCATTGCTGGAGAGCAATGGTTCCACTCGTATCTCAGCCTCCCCTCTCAAATTTTAGCTACCTTGACCTTTGAAAGAGGTCGGGTCCCATGTAACTCATCAACTAAATGTATTTGTATTCATAATTTAGCTGTATTGATTCACTCCTTTTGTTTTATATATATATATATATATATATATATATTTGTATTACAATTATATGATTATTGTTAATTTATGAATTTAAGGACATGACAAATAAAAGTTAAATATTAATTCTAATTTACAATTTTATATATATGTATATGTATATGTACACATACATATACATGCATATACATAGATTCATATACATATACATACATATACATATATATAACATTAACGACCATGTTTTTTTTATTATTATTTATAGTTTTAAAAAAAAGTATGTTACATGTTCCCTTTTTCCTGTTAGCTTGAATGCCTTCAAGTATTTTGTTTGGAGAATGACAGACTTTTACCTAACAAAGTAGAAATTCAGCTTGATGCTCATTTTTCCAATACTTCTCATCTTTTACCAAGCACACAGACAGCCAAAGGAGCAGGTTTGCTGTTTTCCAGCTTCATGGATACACCCTTGTCATAAAACTAACCTCCTGAAGTACCTAAGGCTCCAAATAATAATTTCAGTGTTAAAACTGTTTAATAAAGGGATAATCATTCATCAGACACATGATGACTAGATGACATTATATAGGTATGTTGGGCGTATTTAGGTTTTATCCTGCCCTCGGCCATTCAGATTTGTGGCCTTTGAGCATACCATTTCAGCTTTCTATACTTCATAGGACCCACTCAAATTTGGTGACCTTTAAATCATATACCGTATTGGTCCGAATATAAGCCGCACCTTTTTTCCGTTTTTTGAGTTTGCGAGTTACGTGTGCGGCTTCTATTCGCAAACGTAAAATTACTGCCGATTTGCGTGATTGCGAGTTAAGGGTGCCGATTTGCGTGCTTGAGACTGTGGTATTGTAGCAATTGAATCGCTATTTTAGGTTTTAGTGATTCTAACATCCTGTAAGGCCTGTAACCTGCAAAATAAGTTACAGTACTAATTAGAAAGCCTGTTTCTTGCAATGGCTGATCACTTGGAGAGTCTTTTTCTCTCCAATTTTAAGGGAGCGGCTTATATTTGAGTACTATCTTTTTTCTATTTTTTCCCCTTGAATTTTACAGGTGCGGCTTATATGCGGGTGCGGCTTATATTCGGACCAATACGGTAATGTGTGAAAGTACTACTTTTCAGAAAGGGTATCATAGGGATTTGTTAAAATATTTTGTGCAGATAGAATGGGCTGACTACAAGCGCATATTGACTTGTATGTTTTCTATGGTGTTTGAGTTTCTATTAGAGTTATAAGTTGCAAAAGCATACAGTGCATCATTAAAAAAACATACAGAGAATTAATCAAAAAAAATTATGTATTTAAAAACTTATGACTAGGAATATAATTAATCTGAAAAAAGTAATACAGCTAGTTTTTAATAAAAAAATAAAATAATTACATGTTAAGTTAATCCACCCCTCAGGCTAATGCAGTCCAAGATGGAAACCTTTAAACACAAGCAGAGTTAATGTAAAACTCTATATATGCTTTTATGCCCATGACTTACATAGTGAAATAAAATATTCCTTTACAGCAGGGGCGGCCCGTCCATTGGGGCGTCAGGGCAAACGCCCCCCCAAATATTTTCTTCACCCTGCAATAAAAAAAACACAACAATGTATTAGTATAACCCAAAAACAAATAAATATAAGGTGTACATCATCATTTCAAGTCTCAATAGTATTAAAAATGAAGTAAAGTTAGTAAAGGGACACTGTCACTTTAAGATAACCCTTGCTCTACATTAACTAATGCTGTGTATCTATATCTAATCAATGATGGAAGGCTGTCCAGTTACTAAGTGATCAATCTAAACCCACCCAGACCGTTAGCCCTGAGCGCCCGCCAGCAAATAGGGCCTCGAGTTATCATTTTGATTGACTGATACAGTCAATAAAACCACCAGTTGCCTGTCCCTTCCCCCTTTCTGTTTCCTGACCCTGGTCACGCTGAGACTGAGAGACCTCCCTGGCTGAATCTACTCACATCTGCTCTGCCTGCCTAACACAGTAAGTCTACCTGCCTCTGCCTGGCACCTGCCCTGCCCCTGCCCCTGGCCAAACCAAAACCCCTAGTAGGCCCTAATAAAAGTTAGGGGTGACCAGTTACCCCCAGTCCCCCACTATGCCTGCCTGGCCTGCCAGTGCCACCTACCCAGCCACCCACCAACTACCACCGACGACCCTAGGCCTACAATGCCTGGTGCCAGTGCCACCCCCAGCCATCACCCCCATGTGGCCTGTGCCACCCCCGATCAGGCCTGCCCTATGCTAGCTATGCCATCATGCCACCGCCGGATTACCCCGATCACGGGATCGGGGTAGTCGGGTGGTGAGCGGGGTGGCACAGGCCCACATGGGGGTGATCGGATCACCCCCTTGATGAGGCCTGTGCCACCCCTGATGACCTCCATGTCGCCGCCCTATGCCACCCCCGAGGCCCGATCACCACCACCCCGATGCGGCCTATGCTAGCACCGCCCGATTACCCCGATCACGGTGATCGGGGTATTCGGGCGGTGAGCGGGGTTGACCAGGCCACATGGGGGTGGATGTTCGCCCCCATGAGGCCTGTGCCACCCCTGATCGTGGCCTACGCGGTCCGATGGGCGACCGATGGGCGCCTGAGCGTGACCGACCCCACCCTGAACCAATACCTACCCCCCCCCCCCATTTTTATTCCATTTTTAGAAGTAACAGGCATGTATATGTGCCTGTCACTTTTAAAGATAAAATAAAAATAAGGGAAGGGAAAAAAAATACAGTAAACAAACACATTAACAGTACAGTATGTAACACAACACATTATTATACAAAAATAAACAGCTTTAAACAAACATTAATAAAAAATAAAATAAACAACAGCACATACTTACCTGTCAAATTGACCCCTCCAGCGTTGGCCTTCTGTCCTCTGGATATAGTCATGAAAAATAAATAATCCAATGTTGATTTAAGCCAATGGTCAAATAAAATAATCCAATGTTGATTGAAGCCAATGGTCAAAATAATCCAATGTTGATTGAAGCCAATGGTCAAATAATCCAATGTTGATTGAAGCCACTGGTCAAATAATCCAATGTTGATTGAAGCCATTGTCCATCCATCCATTCTGGCCCATTGAAAGAGGCCTCCACAAAAAAAAACGATGCTCTAAAAAAAAAAAAAAAAAAAAACTAAAAGAGCTCCTCCTACAAGGAGCCCCTCCCACGATTAATTGTTTTTTTCCCACGGTCTGCTATATATACTAATTTTTAAAGGACTCTGATTGGCTGAAATTTTTGATTGACATCGATTTCAACCAATGAGAGTCTTTAAAAAATTAGCAAATCAGCAAGCAGGTATGGAAGCCTGTAAGGGTAAAAAAGGTTAGTGTGAACTTGTTTGACCCTATATGTATTATACATATTACAGGGCTATTTTATGTGATATACATGTTACAGGATAATATCCTGTAACATGTATAGCCAAAAAATAGCACTGTAATATGTATAAAAAATAATGTGTAATAGAAATGCATGAACAAAATAATATAACAAGTAATAAAGAACATCAATTAATCAAATAATAAATATCAATTAATATATATTGTAGTATGTATATGTTTATGTATATTTATGTGTATTTTTTATGCGTATATATATATATATTTGGATATATATATATATATATATATATATCGATTTGATATATATATATATATATATATATTTATTTATTGTGATATATTGATATCAATATATATATTTATATATATATATATATAAATATATATATAAATATATATATATATCAATCAATCAATATATATATATATATATATATATATATATATATATATATATATTATTATTATTATTTTTTTACAATTTGGGCCTATATGGTCCCAATTTGTTATTTAAGGTTTTTAAGGTGCGGTTGGGGCCTATATGGTCCCAATTTGTTATTTAAGGTTGTTAAGGTGCGGTTGGGGCCTATATGGTCCCAATTTGTTATTTAGGCTTTTTAAGGTGCGGTTGGTGCCTATATGGTCCCAATTTGTTATTTAAGGTTTTTAAGGTGCGGTTGGGGCCTATATGGTCCCAATTTGTTATTTAGGGTTTTTAAGGTGCGGTTGGGGCCTATATGGTCCCAATTTGTTATTTAGGGTTTTTAAGGTGCGGTTGGGGCCTATATGGTCCCAATTTGTTATTTAGGGTTTTTAAGGTGCGGTTGGGGCCTATATGGTCCCAATTTGTTATTTAAGGTTTTTAAGGTGCGGTTGGGGCCTATATGGTCCCAATTTGTTATTTAGGGTTTTTAAGGTGCGGTTGGGGCCTATATGGTCCCAATTTGTTATTTAGGGTTTTTAAGGTGCGGTTGGGGCCTATATGGTCCCAATTTGTTATTTAGGGTTTTTAAGATGCGGTTGGGGCCTATATGGTCCCAATTTGTTATTTAAGGTTTTTAAGGTGCGGTTGGGGCCTATATGGTCCCAATTTGTTATTTAGGGGTTTTAAGGTGCGGTTGGGGCCTATATGGTCCCAATTTGTTATTTAGGGTTTTTAAGGTGCGGTTGGGGCCTATATGGTCCCAATTTGTTATTTAAGGTTTTTAAGGTGCGGTTGGGGCCTATATGGTCCCAATTTGTTATTTAGGGTTTTTAAGGTGCAGTTGGGGCCTATATGGTCCCAATTTGTTATTTAGGGTTTTTAAGGTGCGGTTGGGGCCTATATGGTCCCAATTTGTTATTTAGGGTTTTTAAGGTGCGGTTGGGGCCTATATGGTCACACTTGGTCATTTAAGGTTTTAAAAGTTAGATTTGGGTCTTAAACGTTCTAATGTTTTTTTTTTTGTTTTCTATCACTTCCCAGGTGCAAACTATCTGTGGAATCAGATTTGTTTGCACTCGTTGGTTGACTTACTGGACGTGAATACCCCGAGAAGGAGAGTCAACTGTTGGTGAGTATATGGTCACACTTGGACTTTTAAGGTTTTTAAGGTGCGGTTGGGGCCTATATGGTCACACTTGGTCTTTTAAGGTTTTAAAAGTTACGGTTTGGGTCTTAAACGTTCTAATGTTTTTTTTTTTTTGTTTTCTATCACTTCCCAGGTGCAAACTATCTGTGGAATCAGATTTGTTTGGACTCGTTGGTTGACTTACTGGACGTGAATACCCCGAAAAGGAGAGTCAACTGTTGGTGAGTATATGGTCACACTTGGACTTTTAAGGTTTTTAAGGTGTGGTTGGGGCCTATATGGTCACACTTGGTCTTTTAAGGTTTTAAAAGTTACGGTTTGGGTCTTGAGATTTCTAATGTTTTTTTTGTTGTTTTCTATCACCCCCCAGGTGCAAACTATCTGTGAAAGCAGATTTGTTTGGACTCGTTGGTTGACTTACTGGACGTGAATACCCCGAGAAGGAGAGTCAACTGTTGGTGAGTATCATTGCCTTTAATTTTCTGTCCATGTGTATAGGTGCAAATTTGATGTTGATGTAGTCTTGTCACATGAGGGTTTGCAATCTGTAATGTATACCAATGAAATCAACACACTGTTATTTTAAAGTAATTTTGTGACATAATATAAATTAATATACCGTGATCTCTTTCTTCTATTGGTATCAATATCAGAAATGAATACTATTGACTCTCTACTTGTGAAGCCTTTCGGCACCCTAACCTATGAGGAGAAGGTGGAAGTAAAACGGTTAGGAGCTGACCAACCAGAGATAAATCTGCAGCAAATCGCAAGAGATAGAGGGAAGCAATATGTCCGTAATTTCAATACTGAATGGTACAAGAAGAACGACTGGCTTTCTGGAAGCGTTTCTAGGAAGTCCTTATATTGTTTCCCATGCATCCTATTTGGTGGTGACGCTGCTTGGACCAAAACTGGAGTGACTGACGTCAAACATCTAGCTGATAAATTGGCGAAACACAAAAGTTCTAAAGCTCACTTGGATAACAGGATCAAATTTGAGATGCTTGGACAGGCGAACATTGCTGTTTAACTGGACCAAGGATACCAAGTCAGCATTCAAAAACACAACGAAGAAGTGGCTAAGAACCGGTACATCCTTTCCAAGATAATTGATTGTGTTCGCTTTTGTGGCGCTTTTGAACTGGCATTAAGAGGACACGACGAGAGTGAAACATCGCTAAATCCAGGAGTGTTTAGAGGCCAGGTGGATTTGGTTGGCAGTATCGATAGTGCAATGGAACAGCATTTGAAGACTGCAACTGTGTTTAAGGGCACGTCCAAAACCGTGCAGAATGAGCTACTGGACTGCATGCATGAAGTTATTAAGGAAGTGATTCACCAAGAGCTTAAGGAAGCCCAGTTTGTGGCAATCCAAGCGGATGAAACAACCGATATTTCCGCTAGGACACAGTGCGTTGTAGTCTATCGCTACATTGACAAGAAGCATCAAGTGGTGGAAAGATTTGATGGCTTCACGGAAATGAAATCAACGGATGCAGATTCGATTGCTGCTGTTGTGCTGGAAACACTGAATACTGTTCTCCCAGAGCCAGAAGACAAGAAGAAACTCATAGCTCAAAGCTACGATGGTGCCAGTGTGATGCGTGGAGATCAAGGAGGAGTTCAAAGAAAAATAAAAGACGTGTACCCGAACGCACACTACGTCCATTGCTATGCTCACCAACTGAACCTAATAATGGAGAAAGCAGTTTCAAGGATTGGAAGAGTTAGAGTTTTTTTTTCAAACATAGGCGGCATACCATCTTTTTTTTCATGCTCTCCAAAAAGGACTGGAGTTCTGGATGAGGTAGTTGGTAGAAGACTTCCAAGAGGTGCACCGACACGATGGAACTTCAACGTTAGGACCGTGAACGTGATCTACGAGAACAGAGATGCGCTACTTGAGTGTTTCCAGACAATTGAAGCATGTCTAAACTTTGATCCAACATCTATACGTGAAGCCGCAGGTTTCATTGGAATGCTGGAAGACAGGGAGTTCCTTTACTTCCTTAAATTATTTCATTTAATAATGCCACATGTTGACATCCTCTATAGTCAGCTTCAGAAGCGAGACACGGATACTGTTTACATCAAAAAAGTCACAGAAGACTTTGTCGCCAGCATCCAGAAAATCCGTAATTCTGTTGAAGAGATAGAAGCAAGTTTGCAGAGCGATGTAACAGTCAACAGACGGAGTGCGGAAATCTCAACCTTGAGACAACTTTCAAGAGAGGTATGTGACATAGTGGTGGTTCATGCAAAAGAACGTTTTTCATTTTCAAATCACCTAGTCAGTGCCAAACTTGTTCAAAGTGACTTGTATAAAACCCATGACACTTTCTTTCCAACCCAAGCTCTGGAAGACACTGTGCAAGCATATCCAATACTAAAGAAGGAACAATTACGCACTGAGCTGTCACTTCTGTATGGGAAGACAGATTTTCATACTTGTACAAGTGCTGTTGCTCTGCACAAACTTTTCCATCAATTTAATCTGCAGAATGATTTCACAGAGACAGTAAAATTATTAAGAATCCTGATTACAACACCGATGACCACTGCAGAATCAGAAAGATGCTTCTCCACATTGAAGAGGATAAAAACCTTTTTAAGAAGCACCATGTCCCTGGAGCGGTTGAATGCATTGGCGATGCTCTCAATGGAAAAGCAACTGATTTCCGAGATCCCAGACTTCAATGAAAAAACCATTGAGAAGTTTTCTTCTTTGAAAGATCGCCGTGCAAAATTAAAATACAAGTGATTGAAGCAAAGAAGAATGCATACCCCCAAGGTGTGCAAAGATAAACTGCGTTAAGCAGCACCACCTCACACTACCAAACATAACTAGTGGTAAGTAAAGTATGAACGGTGTGTGGGTGTGCATATGGAAGGAGCTATGAAAGGTGTGTGCATGGTCAGTAACAATTGTTGAAGCCTTGGCATGGTTTGAAGGAATTGGAGGCACTTCCAAGGGTAGCTGTCACTTGTGTACGGGAAGCAAAAATTCCATGTCTGTACAAGTGCTGTTGCTCTGCAGCAACTTTAGCATCAATTTAATCTACATAATTTAACAGAGTGAGTGAAGCTATAAGGAATCCTGCTTACAACAACGAAGACTACTAAAGAACCAGAAAGATGCTTCTCCACATTGAAGAGGATCAAAAAAGTAATTAAAAAGCACCATGGCCCTGTAGCGGTTAAATGCATTGGTTTGAAGAAATTGGAGGCACCTTCAAGGGTACATAAAGTTCTCAGAAATGGCACCACCTCACTACCAAAAATAACTAGTGGTAAGTAAAGTATGAATGGTGTGTGGGTGTGCATATTGGAGGAGCTATGAAAGGTGTGTGAATGGTCAGTAACAATTGTTGAAGCCTTGGCGTGGCGTTACTGCTCATATGGTTATCCATATGCTAATTCAACGTGTTTGTTTGACATTGATTATTGTGTTGTCTAAACAGAAGTAAAATGTTGTTGTTTTCTTGAATCCCAAGAACCACTGGTTTGGGCCTATGCAGTGCTGATTGGTCTTCTAAGGTATGTTTGAGGCCTATATGGTTCCACTTGGTCTTCTAAGGTATGTTTGGGGCCTATATAGTTCCACTTGGTCTTCTAAGGTATGTTTGGGGCCTATACAGTTCCACTTGGTCTTCTAAGGTATGTTTGAGGCCTATATGGTTCCACTTGGTCTTCTAAGGTATGTTTGGGGCCTATATGGTTCCACTTGGTTGTTTAATGTTTTTTAAGTATGGTTTTGTTCTTGAATGGTCTGATTGATTTGCTTGTTTTCTTTCAACCCCAGGTGCAAACCCTATGTGGCTGCAGATTTGTTTCTACTCGTTGGTCAACGTAATGAACGTGAATACCCTGAGAAGAAGACCCGACTAATGGTAGGTGTCACTCCTTTAATTTTTCTGTTAATATGTATAGGTGCAATTATGATATTGCTGTAGTCTTGTCACATGAGTTTTTTCAATCTATATTGTATACCAATGAATTTAACACATTGTTACTTTACTTCTTGACATTTCTGCATTGCTGATCATGTATTTCAATGGGCTTTACAAGTATAAGGTCATTGGGCGGGGCTTATAAAGGTCATTATGACGTCAGGGGGAGGAGTTATAAAAATGGGTGTGGTTTGAAAAAGGGGGAGTGACTATGTTTCACCCTGTCGCCCCTCCAACTTAAAAAGTCACCAGCCGCCACTGCTTTACAGTAAGATATGAGTAACCAGACTTAAAATTAGTTATCTTAAGAAGAGTAAATAACTGCAAATGCACTAAATAGGAAAGTACTATATAGAAAGCCAATAAAGGACCACTGCATTTCAAGAAAAAAGATACAAAGTATGAAGCAAACTAACAATATCAACAGTTCTTCAAGCCATGGCCAAAAAACATGATTTTATGAAGTACAGGAATCCATTTTATGTTTCTTACATCATATACTGAGAACTGGGTGGATGGTGTTTGTGTGTAGTTATCTATGGAGGGAGGGGTTGTGGAAGAGGAACAGACAGAAGTCCAGAGTCTTTGTTGATAACTGGATAACATTACTATTGACACCATACATCTTCCCCATCCCTGACAAAGTAGCAGACACTTGGCATCATACAATGCATGCACAGCTCTCCGTTAATGTAAAAAACCCTCTCTCACACACACAACTTCCACCAATGTATCATGGATCCTTCCAAGGTCTTACAGAGGCATCTACATTTTGTTTAATTACAAAATACCTGTATGACTTCTTTCAGCTTAATTGTGCTCTTATGGAAATTGTAAGTCTTAGTCAGACTTAAAGGTATATCTAAGTCTCCTGGATTATGAATGCATCTGATAGAGGAGAATCAGCAGTGTTTGAAAATATTTTTGGTATGAAAAAATACCAAAATAAACATTTAAAAACGTATCTTGAAGTTAGCAAAATGTCTAGTAATTTCTGACAGTTGTAAATTAGAGAAACACCCCTTCCAAACCCAGGCTAAATTAGCATAAAATTAATCATTTGTTTTGGCCATTCAGGATCAAGCAAAGGCTGAAACATCTGTATTACAATCTGGGGTTCCTACTTGTGCTGTAAAGCAGCCTGGAATATGTAGTGTGGCACCATGTTAGAAGGTGCTATGCATTTTCATAGAAGAGTCTCTCTGTGCAGCACATTCACACTTGATTATCAACCCTGCAGGTGTCCATTCCCTGCATCAACTAATGCTGCTGGTGTTTTTTCCTTCCTCTCTCTGTTTGGCAGAGCAAAACAGCAGCTGAGCCTACTTGTGTCATTACCACACAGAAAGCAGCCGGGCGGGTCACACCCCAGCAGTCACTTTGGGGCTTACATCAGTGCTCTCCTGACTGAGGAAGACATAACAGGTGAATAAGAAGTTAAAATTGGTCCCCAAATGCTACATGCTGATTGGGGTGGACCAAGTGCCTGTGTAAACCCTTGGTGGCATCAACATAATCATTAGAGGGATTTTTAGATATTAATAAAAATCAAATGTTTTATGAAATGTGCTGCAGAGGCTGATTTTTGCCTAAGTATTGTAGAAATGCGATAATCCAGCAAATTTAGATATGCCTTTAAAGTTTCCAAGGGTTTGCACCTATTGATAGAAGTTGGGCCTGTGAGTGGGAAGGGGTTGGTATAAGATTCTATGTGATCCATTTTTTTTAACAAATCCTCCTTCCATTCTTCCCTCCTTCCCCACCCCTCCTTCTCCCGGCACATCACCATCATTATCCAGCTGTGATGAATGATGAAACAGATGATGAATTCTTTACTTAAAAATTCTGATTTTCTTTAAAATGGTTTCATGTTCATGACTTACATAGGTGTATATGTTACTTCACACACAAGTGCTGTTTTTCAGGAACTACATCGGACTTTTAACTTTTTTAACACAAGAAAATCTTTACTACAGTATATTCTGGGTCTTATGTAATAAGGGGTAACGTGTTGGAGAAGTTGTTGAAGTATCAATCATAGTTGCATATGCTTATAGGATAACAAGGAAATAAACAGTTTCTACATTTGCTCTTTACCACTTCGACCTTTAATATATCTACCCGGAATAAGAAAGAAACAGGTGCGTGCACTGAACTATTATTATGCATTATGGAGAAGTTGCTATCAAGATAGAAGGAGATAACATATCTGGTTACATGTTTTACGTGTTATAAGTAGAGATAAATGGGTTTGGAGGGAAGAGGACGTTGGTATTTCAGTACAAACAGCAGTGGTATAAATACATTCTAAATTTGGCTGAACATTCTCATTCAGGCATCACATTTTAATAATATTGTTATCTTTCCAGTTCAAGGTGGCACGGAAACATGTTTCATTTATAAAATAGAATAGCAATATTTATATATTGCTCTATGGAAATGAAAATGTAATATATGTCTACATGATTTAAAATATATGGGGGGGGGGGGGGGGAGAGGTTAATCAACTAACACCTGAGTTTTTTAAATATTTTTTAAATAATTTTGGTTCACACCATCTTTTAGGCAGCTTGGTGAAATATATGGGGGTAAAAAAATAAATATATATATATATATATATATATATATATATATATATATATATATATATCCCCTTTAAAGGGAAGTTCTGCCTAAATGTTAACTGCTATAATTTTTACATAGTTAATCTTCTCAAAGACTGATCTTTAACCTATAAGGAGATTTAGTTTAGGTGGAATTTGACGTTTAATCAAATCAAAGAATAATAACCTAGTAGAAAGAAAACATAAACAGAACTAGCTATACATAAAAACATTTAAACATGATATAAACGACTAAATTAAATCCAGGTTTGTCTGCATATTTTCTATTTTTATTTTCAAATGTTAGGAAATTGATTAGCATTAACTTATTTTACATTTCTTATATTTTGTTGTTTATAGTGCACTCAATATGTGTCAAATATTAAATGGATATGGAACACAATTTTCTCATGCATTTAAAAGAGCATGCTGTAAATATTACCAAAGTCAATTTTGCATGAAAAAAAAAATTAAGTAAAACCTGTTTAAACTTCATTGAAACTAACAGTAAGTGCATAAAGTATATGTACTATCGGTTGATTTTGTAGCCATGGCTCATATGTATATATTGCTGCTCATTGGCTTACAGGGACATGCCTCCAAATGAGATAAATATTTGAATCAGTTTTTTTCTGCTTTGAGAGCATCATTTGTAAATAAGAAAATACACAATTCCACATTATTAACTCCCCTTTCGGATGCAACAAAAGAAAAAATGCTGTCAATGTCCATTTAAAGAAATTTTAAATGAGTCTTCAGGCTCTACATCACTGCATCTACTTCCAGTAAGATGTCCGTAACACAGCCAGCACTATGACAAAGTACACCTGCCCTCACACTGATACCTTGGCTGCACCCAGGAAAACGTCTGCGGATGAATTACAGTCTGATTATACCTAGCAGAACTGGCTGAGCAAATTACTCCAGACAATTGAAGGGCAAGGGTGTGGTGCCAACCTTTGCTCATGTTTGATATTTGCCTCCAGTTGCCAAGACTGACTTTTCCTGTGCAACTTGACAACAGTACCTTGATCATGTCACTGGGCACACAGTGCAGTGTATGGCTGCAGGCAGAACACAGCTGTTTAGGACTAAGAATGCATTAAATATTTATTCACTAAAGAAGGGACACTAATAATAGTTTCTTTGTAACTGTTTATCATATGATCTTTTGAAACTGAGATATACTGTATACACTGTATATAATAAAACTACTATATCATGAAATAGCTCTTGGGATAAGATTTTTCTTCAACTACACTTCTTTATGAAATAAGTATACTAATTGTTCTAAGAAAATTGCAAAAAAACATTAAATCTAAATTAAAACATTTATCAACATTTTATCTATATTATTTCTCAGAGAATATGATTTCTGGCTTCATATAGAAAGGTCCAGCCTGTATCCACTCACCCTTCGTCATGACCAGAACAATAACCAGAACATTTTCCTAAACAAAATTATGCTTGTTGTGTTGTGCAATTAATATATTTATTTTTTTATCTATGCACTTCACTTGTTTGTTATTTTTCTATCTCACCCTTAATATATTAATGGATCATACCTGCATTGAGCATTAAGTGTACATATTCTTGATATAATACCTATGTTACTTCTTGTGGACAAATACCCCAAGGGTATGCTAAGGGTTAGGAGACTGCACATCTCCAAAAAGCATTCTATACTCCTATACAGGTTATTCTAGCAGTATACTTTACCAGTAAAACAATGGCACGGATATCGACATCTCTGCATATCTGGATAGCAAAAAAGGACCAAGCGCCCTCTCTCAAGGATCTGGAACCGCGGTGATATCCAAAGAAGGGCTTTTCCCGTTATTTGCGTACAAAACCACATATTGTGAGGTCCAAAAATGTGAGTGTACTAGTTATCTCTCCTTTTTACTATATTTCTTGTTGGCACATTATCGTTTACCTGCACTAGGAGATGGTGTGCTCTCTCAACCTCCCCCCTCTCCGTTTTAACTTTAATGAGGCTCCACATTTATAGAATCCTTGGGAGCCCACACTATACCATCTTCTCTGGGATATATGGGCATGGAACAAATGCATATGAGCCCTTGCATGTGGCATCTCCTCCTGGAAGGAAAACCACAAACCATGAACAGTTTTATATGAGTGACTAGGTTTACCATTTCCTTTGAATGCTGTGCAGTTTCTTACAACATCATAAGTGCCCAAGATCTTGGTGTCCAGAGCCAGGCTGCTTACCCCAACTGTCTTGGACATTCAAGTCAAACTGGCCATATTCCTCTTCTGAAACCCATGATGCCATTTGTGTTAGTCAGATGGATTTCATATCAGTTGGCAACTGCTCAATACAAATTCTCAGAAATAACTTTTGCTGAGTCGGTTAGATACCAGCCTCAATTGCAAACCAGCCCATATTATTTAAGGTACATGTGCCAAATATTAATAGAGCCCAGATAGTCCAGGATAATAGAATAGGATCTTAAAAGAAGTAAAGTTGCTTTATTGTTTTATTGTACATTTTTCTAAATTGGTTTTGGTTTATAAATAGAAAGTGAGAAAAAGAAAACATGGGTTCAGGTGATTGGCATGTTGTAACACAGACAGTACTGAAAAGGGTGTATGTAATTCAAAGTGTGAGTTATTTCTATAGATAAGTGGTCAGAGAAGGGTGAATGGATGGGAACAATCTATGGTGGTACCTTGTAGGTCAAGAAAGTTCAAAGTTAATAATTTCCAGATGAAAGGCAAACTCTTAGCTAACAGGTTTTTGAGAGACAATGGTTGATTAATATTTGGGGTTAAACCATTCAAACAATAGGGACAAGTTGGAAATGAAAATAATAGGAAGAGTGATCATAACATATCTGCAAAGAAAGTTGACTTGAAATGGGGGTGTGTTGTTTATAAAACTATAATTCTTAGATGATTCAGTATAAGTGTTTCTAAGTGATCAACAGAAAACGCAAACAGCAGGGGTGAAAGGTGGCAACCATGTCTATTACCACAATGGAGTTTAATAGAAAATTATGACAGACCCATAAGTCATAAGCCATCCAAAAGTTTGTGTTGAGAAAAAGCAAGACATGTGACTTCCAGGCAAAAGCTATTTTGGTCTAAATGGATTAGTGACGTGAAAATTGAATTTAAAGGAGAGGTCAGAGCTTTAGAGAATATGATCCACAGTAAACAAAAATAGTTTGTGTCAACATTCAGCAATCACAAGACATGTTCATTGAGAACTGGAGAATAGTGTTTTTCTGCTTTAAAAAAAAAAAAGTTTGCATAGACTACTGATTTAACTCTATCAGATGCTTTCATAATCCATGAAACTTCTATATACCTTTATATGTGTGGGTATCTATGGCTTTAACTGGTTTACACGGTAATGGACACATGCAGATTTGTTTTCTCTTCTCTCTGACCATGAGCCTCATTCAATTCGAAGGCCGCATCCCACGCATTTATAGGTTGTATGTCTGCGGACCTGCTGCAGGCTTGCAGTCTGCTACAATTCTGGTGCTATTCAATTGAACAAGGCGCAAGATATGGGCTGAAGCCTCAAGACTGTAAACCCTGGTTTCACATATAACGCTTCCGAGTATCCGATCTGAAGAAATGTGCGCCAAAATCAAGCAAGCCCATTATTTGTGATCCCGTCACAGGTCAATTTACCATTATAGGATCCGGAGAACGCCAATGAACGCCACTGAAATGGGTTTAAAAGGCAGCGAAAACCGTAACCCCCTGACTGTGCTGTAACTGAGAAAGTCAACACACAGGTCTAGGCATTGGCAGGTTTTTGAGCGAGAGAGAGAGATAGAGACATAGAGAGAGATAGATAGAAAGAGAGAGATAGAGAGAGAGAGATAGAAAGTGCCGGAGAGAGCGCGTGAGAGCGACTGAGAGAGAGAGAGCGAGATATGGAGACAGAGAGAGAGATAGCGACAGAGAGATAGAGATAGAGAGAGATGGAGACAGAGAGATAGAGAGACAGAGAGAGTGAGAGATAGAGACAGAGAAATAGAGAGTGGTACAGAAGAGCGAGTGAGAGCGACTGAGAGATAGAGAAAGAGAGAGAGATAGAGAGACAGAGAGAGAGAGAGAGAGAGAGAGTGCTAGAGAGAGTGAGTGAGAGATAGAGACAGAGAGATAGAGAGTGCTAGAGAGAGCGAGTGAGAGCGACTGAGATAGAGAGTTAGAGAGAGCGAGTGAGAGATAGAGACAGAGAGATAGAAACACCGGAGGAGGAGAGTGACGAGAGTGAGGAGAGAGAGGGGAACACCGGAAGGGAGAAGAGGAGGAGAGTGATGGGAGGAGGAGAGATAGAGGTATGGAGAGAGGGAGAGGAGGAAGCAGGTTGGAGAGGGGAGGTACAGGTGTAGCAGAGCATGAGGGGGGGGGGGGCGGTGCCCCCAGATGTAGGCACACATGGTGTAGGAGCAGGGGATCAGGGGCCTGATGCCGGGGGGGGGGAGATAGTAGGGATGAGGGGCAGACCCCAGGGAGAGAACAGGGAGACCAGGAACCCCAGGCGCATTGTGTGGCAAACAGCATTGCCAGGCTTACAATTTTACTCCCGTCATTTTTGATGGGTAAGTTGCTAGTTATTATCATAATTGTGATCAATGAAATGTCTGTCTAATAGCTACAGTTAAAACTGATTCTGAATAGCATTTGCCAAATCAGTTGTGTTATGTTTGCTGTTTGTTTAAAGTTCATATAAAATGAAAATGTTTAAATTCAATTGCAGTTGCGTATTTTTCTACATGAGTTCCCCTATCTTCCCCATGTTAAACTGCACTGTTTAGAGCAGTTTTACTTAACACTCCTACTGCTTGGAACCTATCTGCAGCATTAAATGAGGTATAGCTGTAGATCAAGATTGATTTTACATCCAAAAGAGACTACACGTATGGGTGTGCACACTGCAGCATATGCCAATACCGACTCTGAAAGACTGCATGTGCTTGTCATTTACTAGCCTAACCTGGACCATGTGTCATAAGCATATTAGCAACCATTGCTGAGAATTGGTCACAGATTGGTCAGTTTCACACACTGCACAGCAGATTCAGATGAGCATGTGTCCTAATGAACTGCAGATGGCACACCACACCAGCATTACATATATTGACATGAGCCATGGAACCTTTCCTGTTACATAGTTACATAGTTACATAGTCATTTAGGTTTAAAAAAAATACTTTAGTCCATCAAGTTCAACCTTTTAAGATCTCCTCTGATCTGCAATATGCATATTTATTGTTAATTGATCCAGAGGAAGGCAAACATTAAAAAAACCTCACAGATTAACCACCCTTATTGTGAAGAACCCTTGTCTTTCTTTAAGTCCAAATCTTTTTACTTCTAATCTTAAAGGATGTCCCCTTGTCAGTTGAAAACCTCTTGGAACAAAAAGTTCCCTTGACAAAGCCTTGTATTGACCCTGGATATATTTATATAAGGTAATCATATCCCCTCTTAGATGCCTTTTTTTCTAGAGAAAATAAGTTTAATTTTGTTAGTCTTACTTCATAACATAGTCTGTCCATTCCCTTTATTAGCTCTGTTGCCCTTCTCTGTACTTTTTCCAACTCCAAAGTGTCACTTTTATGTAGTGGTACCCAAAATTGTACTCCATATTCCAAATGAGGGTGTACTAGGGATTTGTATAGTGGGAGAATGATATTTGCTTCCCTTGCTTCTATACCCTTCTTAATACATGCTAATATTTTACTTGCCTTTGCAGATGCTGCTTGGCATTGAGCACTGTTACCTAGGTGGTTGTCCACAAGTACTCCCAAATCCCTTTCAATATCTGATACCCCTCGATTTGCTCCATTAATTTTCTAAATTGCATCGCTATTTTTCCTTCCCGGATGCATTACTTTACATTTATTCATATTAAATCTCATCTGCCACTTAGATGCCCATTCCTCTAATTTACCAAATCCCTTTGGAGGGAAAGTACATCATTTTCTGATTTATTTACCTTGCACAACTTTGTGTCATCTGCAAAAATGGAGACACCACACTCCAATCCCACTTCCAAGTCATTAATAAATATGTTAAAAAGGAGGGGACCTAATACTGAACCCTGAGGAACCCCACTTACCACATTAGTTCAATCCGAGTATGTTCCATTTACCACAACCCTTTGCTTCCTGTCTTTTAGCCAGCTCTCAATCCATTAGCAAAAATTTATGGCAATTCCTGTATCCCTTAGTTTGCACAATAGTCTCCCACGTGGCACTGTATCAAAAGTCTTTGCAAAATCCAAATAGACTACATCCACTGAGTTGCCTTGATCCAAGTTCCTACTAACCTCTTCATAAAAACTAATTAGGTTTGTTTGACATGAGCTATCCTTCATAAATCCATGTTGGCTCCTACTTATAATCCTATTTGAATAGACACATTCTTGTATATTATCCCTTATTAACCCTTCTAAAAGCTTTCTCACTACAGAAGTGAGACTTACAGGTCTATAATTCCCCAGATTTGCTCTTGCCCCCTTCTTAAATATAGGTATCACATCTGCTTTCCTCCAGTCATCTGGTAGAGACCCTGTGTTGAATGAATCTTGATAAATGAGATATAATGGTGTTGCTATTACAGAACCCAGCTCCCTCAGTACCCTTGGATGTGTTCGATCAGGGCCCGGGGATTTATTAACATTTATTTTTTTCAACCTCTTTCTTCCTGCGTTAACCAGTTATTTGGTGAAGGTAATGTAGCCCCATTATGTTGCAGTGACCCAACCACTGGTACCATCCTTGTGTATACTGAAGAAAATAGCCTATTTAGCTCATCTGCCTTTCCCTGGTCACTAATTATCAGACGGCCTGTGTCACATTGTAATATTCCTATAGCGTCCTTCCTGCCCTTCTTCCCATTAATATATTTAAAAAATATTTTAGGGTTTGTCTCCTTTACAACTAACTTTTCATTTTCGATTTTAGCCAGTCTAATAGCCCTTTTGCAAGCCTTGTTGATTTCCTTGTACTTACGTAAAGCAGTCTCTGTCCCCTCTTGGTTGTATAATTTAAATGTTTGTTTTTTACTTCTCATCTTCATCTTTAATTCATTGTTAAGCCACATGGGTTGTGATTTACTCCTTCTACTTTTATTTCCACGTGGTATATGGTGATAAGTATGTTTATTTAGTAAGGATTTGAACGTTGTCCATTTATTTGTCAGTATTTTTACCTGTCAGTTCTCTGCCCCATTCTATACGTTGTATTGCTGCCCTTAGATCGTTAAAATCTGCCCTTTTAAAATTAAGAGTTTTCGTTAGCCCCTTACAGTTATGTTTTTTAATTCAATCTCAAATGAGACTGTGTTGTGATCACTGTTTCCCAAAGGTTGCCCTATTTCAACATTTGATACTATATCAATATTATTTGTGATAACTAAATCCAAGATAGCTTCATTTCTAGTAGGTTCCTGTATAACCTGGGCCAGATAATGATCTCAGAGTGTACTCAAGAACCTGCTCCCCTTAGCGGAACTGCTGGTCTCATTTATCCAGTTTATTTCAAGGTAATTCAAATTTCCTATTATTAGAACTTGCCCATGCTTAGCTGCATTTCCAATCTGTAACAATAATTGCATGTCATCACTTTCAATTATATTTGGGGGTATATAGCATACTCCTACTGATCTTCTTTTAGAATTTGCTGCTCCGCTATTTAACTCTACCCACAAACATAATTTCTACCATAAATATCTTCTCTGACTATTGGTTATAACCATCCAGATTAACAGTCCAGTCATGAGATTTATCCCACCACGTTTCAGTAATGCCTATTAAATCCCATTTCTCATTAACTGCTAATAATTCTAACGCTCCTATTTTTCCTGGCAAGCTTCTGGCATTAGCGAGCATACACCTTATATTATGAGTCTGTAGTTCTGAAGTGCCTGTCTGAAGTTCTGAACTTATCTGATCATGACTGCTAGTAGTAGCAGTCACAGTAAGCAGCCTCTAGATGTTGCTGCATTTTACTTGCAATTAGATTGCAGATTTAGTGGGTTAGGTTGGGGGTTAGGGTAAGGGTTGGGATTGAAGTGATGGCTATGGCTTTTGTGCTAGTGTGTAAGGTGAAAATATTATACATAATAGTGGCAGCGCCATCTAGCAGCCCTTTGCTGCATCTGCTGCTGCCAGAGGTCTCGGTCACATAACAGGAAAGATCCGAGCCATGATCCACAATGCTCATGATACAGGTCAATGTTCATCTGCATCAAACAATAACCAGAGCCAATGACAAGTGACCATGATGTCAGGGATATGGAAACAGACAGCAAACAATTGTTTAGGGAATCAATACTCAAATACTATTTTCCTCAAGCGGGGTCCTCCACCCACAAGCGGTGGCTCCATAGGAGGAGGAACCACAATCACCCACGCAAGTGGTGGTGGAGGAAGCCGAGGGCAAGGCACCAACACAGGAAGCTGGCCATCAGAAGCAAGACCATTGTGGGGAACACCCCCCGGGCCCTCACACGCATCATGAGCACGTTCCCAGCCCTTAAAACCAATTGACATGTCATGGAGCCAGCAACCACCTGCAGGGATGTTGAAGTCCTGGAGACCACTCCCAACAGGCCCACCACTGCCACCTGGTTGAGATGCAATGGATGCAGTGGCCGGACCCCAATGCTCTTCAACTCCTGACTGGGCCGAACTGATGTGGTCCCAACAGACCAGTTCACAACAGGCATGGCCACAACAGACGTGGCCACAACAGACGTGGCCACAACAGCCCAGGTCAACACCACCACCACGGGCCACACCACTGCCCACACCATCACCACTGCCAACACCTCTGGCCTCACCACAGCCCATCCCTAGTTCAAGTATGTCAAGTGACATACCTCACACCTCCTTAGAAGGCACCTGGAGGGACTTATTGCAGCACATCTGCATGGATGATGAGCTCTCTAGCCTTCGGTTCCACAGGCTCCACCGCCGCAACCAGAGCCTGCAGCCTTTTCATCTCACCCCTTACTGCCAATGCCAGCTGCTACACAGCCCACCCCCCAGGTGTACGCACCACTACCTCCAACATCTCCTCGCCGTGGCGGAGGGAGGAAGCGCTCGGGCATGGATGGTGGAGGCCCAGCGCTCAGAAAGAGGAAGTAGGTGAGAACGTCCCCTAGGTCAGTGGTTGTCAAACTTCTCCCGAGGACCCATCAGACAGACCATGATTTAGGTGAAACACTATGTGAATACAAAGGTGGAGCAATTTGAGGCTCCACAACCTGTTGAATACTAGTTGCCTCACCTTTGGTTCCTGAGTAGGATAGGATTGGGAGTCAGTGCCATAATTCCTCCTCATCTACACTACTCAATTAATATTATTTTGTATTAATGCTGACATACTATTGGCTGGCTACACAGTATGTACACGTATGGTTATGGTGAATATGTCTGCAATTGATGTTCATTGAGGATTGCCATTGAGATAAGGTGTTGCAGTCAATCCAAATAGTTTTCGGATTTATATCTTGTTCTTGTCTCTGTAGGTCTTAATAGCCCAATCTCACAACCATGAAGTCATGTTCCTCAACCTCCTCTTTCTGTGTCACAGATTCTGCTTATCAATTTCAGATTATTCCTTAATATCTGAAAACCTACTGTGCATGGAATAGATTTGTATGACATTATCCATGATTATTTGCATCTGTTTTATTGAGCAGATATAGACAAGTTATAAGTGAAATGCACATTAATGGTTTCTTCAATTAAATGGAGTGATTTCTGATGATCCTTTTTTACATCAGATTCCAGCTGCAGTGGTGTAGTGATCACATGTGACCCTGGTAGGTGCTATGCATCATGCTTATTCTAGACTAGGACATTACCCCCTTAAGGTATCCCCTTTTTCCCCAAAAAAGCCTCTTGCCCTCCCGGGATCCACCCACACCACCCCCATGATATTAATTGTACATTTCTGATTGTGCTCTGTGTATGAAATAAAGCTTTGTTATACCGTTCTCACTGTGTCAGTGTGTTTTCGATGGTTGGGGTTTTGGGACATCCACATACATCACATTTGTCACATTCCTATATCTGTAAGCTAATGAGCCCTAGTTACTATACAATAGATGAATATATATAATAATAATAATACTAATATTATAAAATATATATATATATATATATATATATATATATATACAGTTGCAAGCAAAAGTATGTGAACCCTTTGGAATGATATGGATTTCTGCACAAATTGGTCAAAAAATGTGATCTGCTCTTCATCTAAGTCACAACAATAGACAATCACAGTCTGCTTAAACAAATAACACACAAAGTATTAAATGTTGCCATGTTTTTATTCAACACACCATGTAAACATTCATAGTGCAGGTGGAAAAAGTATGTGAACCCTTGGATTTAATAACTGATTGAACCTCCTTTGGCAGCAATAACTACAACCAAACGTTTCCTGTAGTTGCAGATCAGATGTGCACAACGGTCAGGAGTAATTCTTGACCATTTCTCTTTACAGAACTGTTTCAGTTCAGCAATATTCTTGGGATGTCTGGTGTGAATCGCTTTCTTGAGGTCATGCCACAACATCTCAATCGGGTTGAGGTCAGGACTCTGACTGGGCCACTTCAGAAGGCGTATTTTCTTCTGGTTAACCCATTCTGTTGTTGATTTACTTCTATGCTTTGGGTCGTTGTCCTGTTGTAACACCCATCTTCTGTTGAGCTTCAGCTGGTGGACAGATGGCCTTAAGTTCTCCTGCAAAATATCTTTATAAACTTTGAAATTCATTTTTCCTTCGATGATAGCAATCCGTCCAGGCCCTGACGCAGCAAAGCAGCCCCAAACTATGATGCCCCCACCACCGTACTTCACAGTTGGGATGAGGTTTTGATGTTGGTGTGCTGTGCCTCTTTTTCTCCACACATAGTGTTGTGTGTTTCTTCCAAACAACTCAACTTTAGTTTCATCTGTCCACAGAATATTTTGCCAGTACTGCTGTGGAACATCCAGGTGCTCTTGTGCAAACTGTAAAAGTGCAGAAATGTTTTGCTTGGATAGCAGTGGCTTTCTCTGTGGTATCCTCCCATGAAATGCATTCTTGTTTAGTGTTTTACATATCGTAGATTCGCTAACAGGGATGTTAGCATATGCCAGAGACTTTTGTAAGTCTTTAGCTGACACTCTAGGATTCTTCTTCACCTCATTGAGCAGTCTGCGCTGTGCTCTTGCAGTCATCTTTACAGGACGGCCACTCCTAGGGAGAGTAGCAGCAGTGCTGAACTTTCTCCATTTATAGACAATGTGTCTTACCGTGGACTGATGAACAGCAAGGCTTTTGGAGATACTTTTATAACCCTTTCCAGCTTTATGCAAGTCAACAATTCTTAATCGTAGGTCTTCTGAGAGCTCTTTTGTGTAAGGTATCATTTACATCAGGCAATGCTTCTTGTGAAAAGCAAACCCAGAACTGGTGTGTGTTTTTTATAGGACAGGGCAGCTGTAACCAACACCTCCAATCTCATCTCATTGATTGGACTCCAGTTGGCTGACACCTCACTCCAATTAGCTTTTGGAGATGTCATTAGTCTAGGGGTTCACATACTTTTTCCACCTGCACTGTGAATGTTTACATGGTGTGTTCAATAACAACATTGTAACATTTAATTCTTTGTGTGTTATTAGTTTAAGCAGAGTGTGATTGTCTATTGTTGTGACTTAGATGAAGATCAGATCACATTTTATGACCAATTTGTGCAGAAATCCATATCATTCCAAAGGGTTCACATACTTTTGCTTGCAACTGTATATATATATATATATATATATATATATATATATATATATATGGTTAATACAAATGAAAAGTCCAATTTGTGATACTGTGGAGTATCAACATTCTCCTGAAGGGTTGATAAAAATATGTCAGGTGATGATGTAAATTGATTGATAGCAAAACATTTAATGGGATGTCACCAAATGATAATGGGTATACATCTTGGCACATGGCCACCATCATTAGCAGAGATTATCCCTGATGGAGGTGAGTTGGCTTTTGCACCACGTGCCTCTGCACAATCTCCATGTGTGTTTGTGGCCCTTCCTGATGGGTTAGAGTAGATTAGTGTGGTGTATGTTCCTCTGGTCCCATTCTGGATTGCTAACTTGTGGTGGTGAAGGGGCTTGTGTGGGGCCACTCTAGGTAGGCAGGTCATAGCTGAGAGGTCAGACAAATCACAGTCCACCAGAGAAGGAACTGGCAACCCACTCCAGTATGTTTTCCATGCAAACCTTGTAGATAAGCACAGGCAGAGACAAAAGTAAGTGTGCTGCAGTCCATAGGGTCACAGAGAGTTGGACGCAACTGAGGGACTGAACAACCATAAATAAAATGTTCCCCTGGTACTTGATATATGCCATGTGGTGGTGTAATTTGGCTACTATTTGTTTTTCCAATGTAGATGTGATGAGTGAGATGTAAATGAGATGATCTTTGCATTTTTATGCTCCACATTAGAGCCTTTGTGAGTGAGAAAGGCATAATATGGTAGGCAGTTTCATGTTTTTTTTTTTTTTGCAATTTAATCAGGTAGTGTGTCTTTAAACATCTTGCAGCATGACTTTTCATATTGGCATATGCATAACCATTCCAACATATGTTAATTGAGAATTGTTGTGCAATGAATTCTAATACCTTCCATTGCTTTATTTTATACATATATATACATTTATATTTTAAAGTCCTTTTGTGTATTTTTATTGTGTTTTGCAGTTACAAACTAGTCTGTAAACTTTTTGCGGGTCCCATTTGGAACCCGTAAGATTTTGGCCAACATTTGCAGTTTGCGGGCTTCAATGCGTTTGCGGTCTTGAGAGATTGTAGCAATTGAATATCAATTTGCGATTTTAGCGACCATAACTCTTTTGATGGGCTGTAAGTTCCGGTTTTAACAACCGCAACGATTTCAAGCCCCTAACACATAAGCTGTTTGCGGCTTGCAAAAAAACACCAATCCAATAGCTGTAATTACCAAATTAGAAACAGCCAATAGTAAATATATTACAGACTGTATTACAGGTACTTAAAGACAGAAAGGTCAATCCATATAGACAAACAATTCCATTGCACTGAACCAAATGATCTATTCTAGGCTAGACCTATATATATATATACATATATATATATATATATATATATATATATATATATGTATTCCACTGCTGTTAGACTGATCCCCGTTATTTTGTCCTTTTCATTAAATTAAAGTTGTCCTTCAGATGCGGGAAAGTCTTTTACACTTTAACAATTAACAGGATGACATTTCTTCAGATATTTGTATGATGACTTTGTGACACATAAGAGATATATTTCACCACACTAGTTCTTTTACTCTTATGGTAATCAAGATTCCAGTGCTATAAATCTATAAGAGCCTGCCAAAAGTTTCAGATGATCTGTGGTTACAAAAATAAATCTGTAGAATCAATGGAAATGTGCGGCCTTAAGCTGGTGTAAACAAAATATGTAGCTTAATATTATAATACTTGCCTGCCATAAATGACAGTGTCATATGTTCAATTGTCTGTGCTGTCTATGTGTGCCCTCTCCCTCTCTCTGTGAGCCCTCTGTCTCTTTGTGTGCTGTCTCTCTCTGCGCACTGTCTCTCTCTCTCTCTCTCAGTGCACCCTCTCTCTTTCAGTGTGCACTCTCTCTCTCTCTGGTTGCCCTCTCTTTCTCAGTGTACCCTCTCACTCCATGCACAATTTCTGTGTGTGTGCACTCTCTCTCTCTGTCCTCTCTCTGTGCTTTGTGTTTCTCTGTCTCTCTGCCTCACCCTTCTCTCTTCCTCTCCCTCCCTTTCTCTCTCCCCCTCCCTCTCTCATCTCCTCCCCTCTCTCTAGGCCTCCTTCTCTCCCTACTCTCTCTCTACTCCCTCTGTCTCCCCCTCCCTCTGTCTCCCCTCCCTTTCTCTCTCTCTCCCCCTCTCTTCCTCCCTCCTTCTCTTTCCCTCCTCTCTCTGTCCCCTTCCCTCTCACCCTCCTTCTCTCTCTGTCCCCTTCCCTCTCTCCCTCCTTCTCTCTCTGTCCCCTTCCCTCTCTTCCTCCCTCCCTTTCTCTCTCGATCTTTCTCTCTCTCTGTCCTCTTCTTTCTATTTCTCCCTCCCTCCGCTGGGAGCCAACATTTTAAATATTTTTGCTTCTATTGGTGGGAGGAACCTTTAATACAGAGAAAGCTTTTGATTGCTTAATTTGCAGATATTGTAACCCTTACTGTCAATGCTCTAAAATGGACTATTGGAAATCTAATTACAGGATAAATTTGTATAATAGATAATCAACTCAATTATGTACAGTATATTCTTTTTACTGGTGCTTTAAAGGACAAGTTCCCCCTAAACGTAAAGGTATACAGAAGTTTCCTGGGCCACTGATTAGTAGAAGAATATGCATTATATTGAAAAGTTGAATGTACTTACATATATATATGCTGGGTACTGCTATCTGGAATTACACACCTCTAGGATGCTTACGTAATGCTGGGTACTGGTCTGGGTACAGGTTGGGACTTTCCAGAGGAAATGTTGCCAGTCACATGATTGCTGGGGTCGCAGCTTATTTCTCGCTGCCTGTCTCCTTGTGGGAAATGTAAACACCAGCAGCAGTTATGCAGGACACAGACAAGCTGCAGGTGTAATGTACTGTGAATGTGCTGCACAGATTGGTACATGTTAGAAAGTACTATTTATTTTCATACAAGTCTGACTACATATCACAGGTTGCTTTGTTTCAGCCTCTGTTTCCTCCTGATTGGCCAAAACAATTTTTCAAGTGAATACTAATTTAGCCTGTGTTTGGAGCGGGTGTTAACCCTTATTTGCAACTCAGAAATTACAAGAAATCTTGCTAGCTTCAAGGTTTAAGGGCCTCATTCAATTGCGATTTGGCCAATTGAATAGGGCTCTATATAACCACATAGCATTTTTTTTTTTACAGAAGTTTTTAGTTAGTGAAGACCTTGCTTTAGGATAGAAGTTCACTAACTAAAAACTTCTGTAAAAAAATAAGCTATATGCTTATATAGAGCCCCACTCAATTGGCCAAATCATATTTGAATGAGGCACTAAGGGCCTCATTCAATTGTGATTTGGCCAATTGAATAGGGCTCTAAATAAGCACATAGCATATTTTTTTTAAAGATGTTTTTATTTAGTGAAAACCTTGCTTTTGGATAGATGTTTACGAACTAAAAACTTCTTTAAAAAATATATGTTATGTGCTTATTTAGAGCCCTATTCAATTGGCCAGCATTCAATTGAATGAGGGCCTAAGTATTTATATTGGTCTTTTTTTTTATGCAAGAAAATGTTTGCACACACTACTGATTCTCATCTATCAGATGCGTTCTTAATCCAATGCCTTTAAAAATTAGTTTAATCTTAAAGAGACATGGAACAAACATGTTTGTTTCACGCATTTAAAAGAACATGTTTTAAACATTACAAAAGCTGCTTAGTGTATGATATAATATTAAGAAAAATCGGTTTATACATCATTGAAACAAACAGAAAATGCGGCGAGAGTATGCTTTAGTCTGTATATCCATTTGTCTGTCAGAGGACAAACCCCCTTAACTATTTAACACTCTGTATTAGTTTTTGAGACTTCCGATGGCTTAAGAAAAAATATGTGATCAAATACCCTATTTTGCCAGGTATTGCTCCATGTTTAAGGAAAGAGGGAGTTGCTAATAGACAAAAACAAAATAGGGTTTTCATCTCTGTCACTGACACTGTAACTGGATTGGGTCAAAACTTCAAGGACCAATCAAACTACAGTTCTAATCTATCACATTTCTCCATCAACTCACATCACATAAAAAATACCAACGTTTTGTTGTAATAAAATGCAGGATCTATGATTTTTAGGTATATATTTAAATATTTCATAGTTTTTTTTTAAGCTACTATGAAAGTGTAGAGTGGCACTTAATCTATTTTATTATGTATAAGTGATAAATATAATCCCACTCAGCTTTTTCTAGTGAGAGGGAGTCTAGACAACAAAAGGTTGCCGAATAATTTACGAAACTATGAATATTGTAACATTGTAAGAAATAATATAAGAATGGATAATTCTTTCAATGTTGTTGCAGTGACGGTACCTTGCTTACTAGTAATTGTCCTGTCACCTCTCTGCAGTATCGGAATGGATTTGCCAAGCCAAGCATAATGAAACATAATTATATATTTACACAAACAGCTCAGCAGTATCTCAGTGTACTCTAAGTATAATGGGCAAAGCATAAAAATATTTGTCTGTTGTGCAACAACACTGAATGTCACCATATGTTAATTTTATGCTGACTACTGTATGCTCTAAGGGATATTTGCCTTTCTATTGTAATGTGTGCATCAGTGCAAATAAAGGTTTTATTTATCTTCTGCTACACCAAGGCCTCCATTCAATTGAGCAATTGTTAGTTACTGGAGCCCGTAATGTAGCCCGTAAACTAATTTGCTATTCAGTTGGCGTTTTTTAGCTATCCGCAAACGATTTGCGGGTTACAGGCTGAAAATCCCTGCGGTTCTCAAAATTGTAACTCCCACCCAGCTAAGCCTTTGATCTTTCAAGCCCGTAAATGTTACAAGCGCAAATCGCTATTCAATTGCTACAATTCCTCAAGCCCGCAATTGTTTTAACACCGTAAATGGCAAATGTAGAAGAAAATTCTACGAGTACCAGATAGTACTCGCAAGGGGGTTAAACACCTGATCGTAGCACTGTAAATGCAAATAAAAAATCAATACTGCACTTTAAAAGACGGGGAAAGCGATGGAAGACATTATAATTATTTTTATGTTTCATTTACGTGTTATATCAATCTTGGTAAGCAAGGCGTTAATACATATCATGGAACCCGCATGGACTAGAACTGTAACATCATTCTTTTTTATTATTTTGTACAATGACGGATTGCGAGTCTGATCGCATATTGAACCTCTAAACAATAAATTGATTGACGTTTAACCTCCATGTTTTACTGACGTCATGATGATGGTCTCATTTAATATTGGCTGTTTCTAAATCAGAAGTTACGGCCTTGCTTAATTGATCATGATCATGCTCTGAAATGCTACTTACGCATGCATAATTTACGGTTTAGGTAGTTGCGGGCTTGATCGATTGAATCGCTCTGTAACTGTTGCAAATTTCACACAATTGTGAATAGGGGCTCTATTGCATTTAAATATTTAAGGTTTTACATTTTATATATATATACATATACATTCAGGATCTTCATATTTAAAGCATTTAAACTGAATCTGTTGCTCCAAAATCAAGTTATCTTAGGGTATTCTTAAAGAACATGAAAAACTGTTTATACATTGTATTAGCCATTTTTTCAAAATGTATATGTGCTGTATTTTAATGCAAATTAGGGGCTCCTGAAACCTAATTAGATGTTTTGTTGTGGTAATTTGAATCAGAGTCTGCTTGTCTGTCCATATAGGTCCATATTCTATTAGCTCATTGCAAATGCCTTGAACTCATAAATTTGGCTTGGGGTATTTTTTCTAGAAATGTTTATATGCATTCTGTTGACTTAAGAATTCATTAGTGCCAATAAGTAATATTTGCTGAATATGTAGAGTGTGGATAAATTTACAAATTGGGCAATAGAATAGGGCCCATAGTATCTAAAAGAAAGACCCCCAATCTTATTATTACGTTGGAACCATTCCCCTACCTTTATCAAATACTTTGAACCATGAAATAGTATATTGAGCAGCACATAACCCCAAAACAATGTTATATAACTCTAGTATGATTTACTGTAGAGACCAAAGGCTACTACAGTGTATAGTCAGTTTTCCATGTTCTTTAATATGAAGCCAACTTCCTATTTGGGTAACAATGTCCCTTTAAATGAACATGAAAATCAAAAATTTTCTATCATGCATTTGATTTTTTTAAACATTTTTACACTGATATTTATAAATTTATAATAAAATGATACAGAAAGACTGAGCGAGAAGGGATGGAGGCCTACATGGTAAGGACATGGAAATTTAAAACATAGTATTAATTCATAACTCCATATTAGTAGACTAATAAGGATTTTTGATTATACTGGAAATAACTCAATTTTTTTAAAGGACCATGCCTAATTTTACCACTTAAACGGACCCAGACAGGACTTTAAATATACCCTCAGTTATTTAATTTTAAGAAATATTGGACAAAATGCTTCATACATAATATACTAGAGTCACCTGCCACAAAACCCTCAGTGAAGACAACATTTTGGTTTTGAAATCAAAGTATTTCATCTTTCAAAAATTAGTGTTGGTCCTCTAAATTTTAAACCTCCTGCAACCAATGTGTTTTTCACCAAGTAAGTTTGTACGTTTACCAGGATTGAAATGTGTATTAAGATTTATTATGGCAAATACATATTTCAACTAATTTAAGGGACAAAATGAATACATTATCAGGAATGTGAACAATACACTACCCAAGAGTTGACATACTGAAGCTAATAACCACTCTGCCCATCTGGTCCATCCCACAGCCTGCTTTAACAGATAGCTTGTTTTTCTTATTTTATATCCTTATACCTATCTGAAGAACATCTAAATCACTTTACTGTACTACTAGAAGATAATACAGAAAATAGATATTAAAAGTGTGTATGAGACAAATATGGATGTTGTAATGCTTTGAAAGACAGTGATTATTCCATGTATCTCATTTTTTACTTCTTCACATTGCCCTTACCACCCTATGAACTCTTGGTTATAATATTCACTAATTGTCACTTTTGAAGGTTGAGGTTCAAATATTGCTCAATTTTACACAGTAATAGAAGTTTTTTTTATGTTATTACATGATTTTGTATCCATACTCTCTCAAGTACTGACAGCAATGGACAATGACATACATGGCATCAATGTCTAACCGAAGCCAGAAAGTACTGTATACCTCCTCATCTATCTGCAGTAATTCCCTCATAATCACTAAGCCAACTCTGGTAAACATTGTCAGTATCAAATTACCATCATCTTGAGCTTCTCATGTTCACTAAGCAGAAACCAAGTCATAAATGTTTAATTAGGTCATGCTGAATAAGAAGGCTGCATTGTAACTTGCTAACTTAACAAAAACTAAAGTAACAAAGGCTAAACGATCACGCATTGATATTGTCAAGTAACAAACTATTCAGTGGAATGAAAAGGAATCTACATCTGAAGCCAATTATTTCAAACTGTACAGAAAGAAGAATGCACACAGATCAGGGTACAGAGAAAGACTTTCTTATAGCGATGTTAAATTAGCATTTCAATAAGTGTATGGTACTTATGTTTCCTTTGTAAAACAGAAGACACTTTGCTGAAACCAAAAATAGAGACTGTGTGAAAATTGTACTGACCCAGACATGACTGGAAATGGTAAATATATTGTGGCCGGGCTATTGAAAGCACAGTGTATCAGTCATTCATGTTATTTAAACAAATTAGATATGGAAGAGCCCTCTACTATCTGCACACTAGATCATGTCTAAATAGATCACTTAACTGAAAGCTGGCAAATACATGCTAAACATTATTTTCCCAAATATTGTTATTGTCTTGATATCACTGGCAGGATAATTAAATATGTTAAATAAAAATGTAAATATTGATATACATAATATTACTTTATATATTTTTTTTCAGGTACAAATAGTTTTAATTTATATAAATGTTTTAGTTAGATGGCCTAATTGAAGGACCACTATATGCATTTGAAAACGTTGAGTCTAAGAACATAAAAAAGTAGGATAAAAGTCATAATGCTAGTTTTAACTAGAAAAAAATAAAGTCTGCGCATGAGAAGAGTGTTTCCATTTGTTGAGAACAGTTCTTGCATCTATTGATCCAATTAACTTCCTTGTATTTATTAAAGGCATAATGTTTACCAACCATTATTAAACTCACCCTGATTATTGCTAATTCTCTTGAGTTTGCAAGCAGTTGATTTTAAGTGTTAACACCCCTGAAAATCCCTGCTAAAATTAGTATAAAATTCATAATTTGTTTTGACCAGTCACAGGAAGCTAATATATTGTATCAATCTGTAGTGTAGTTTTAACCCTGCACAAGGAAGCAATGAGTAGCCCAGACATTGCTATGTGGATCTCTGCAATGTGTTGCTGTTGGCTTGATTGATAGTATAGGTTTAAAACCATACCCAAACGCAGGAGATCAGAATGGGGTACCTGGGCATCGGGGTGGGGGATGGGGGGGTGAGAGATCAGATTGGAGGACCTGATTGTATGAGATCAGAATGGGAGGGGGGGGGTTGCAGGTAGGAGATCAGAATGGGGGACCTGGGGGGTAGGAGATTAGAATGGGGGACCTGGCAGGGACCCCAGGTCCCCCATTCTGATCAGATACCCCCACACCCCCACCAGGGCCCCCATTTGGATCACCCACCCCCCTCCCCAGGTCCGCCAGTCAGGTAGGAAATCAGAATAGGGGACCTGGGGGGGTGGGGAGGATGGAGAACAGAATGAGGACCTGGGAGGGCCCTCAGGTCACCCATTCTGATCTCTTACCGGAATGGGGGACCTGGAGGGGTGGGGGGTAGGAGATCAGAGTGGGGGACCTGGGGGATGGGGGTAGGAGATCAGTTCCCCCATTCTGATCTCCTATGCCCAACCCCATCCTGGTCCCTGATTCTAATTTCCTACCCACCATTCTGATCTCATACCCCCATTCTGATCTACTACCCTAATGGGGGGGGCTTTAGATGTGTTAATACATATACTGTACCTTGCATGTGATAAAATATCATATTTACAGCTTTATGAATATTAAATTATAACTTGAATGTGAGCCCGATCGTAATTTGTAACTGAACCCCCGTAGGACTTTGAAATCCCACCTCCATTTTACAATGACGCAATTCTGTCTATCTCTGTTTCCATTGGCTCCATCCCAACTCGTAACTACGAGTTAGACTAATTGATCACATTCACGGCCACACATCCAACAAGCGAAAAATGGATTAAGGGTTTATCTCTCAAATCCGTAACTCGCAACATGTTCTAATTTAATAGCACCGTAAATCCGCAACTTTTCAAGCTTGTTGCCATTGCAGGTCTCACATTACATATATGAGCTTTACATTTAATGTGGCTGACAGTCGGCAACTTCTACAGTACCTGCTTTTATGTAGTATTGTTGGTGCTCCCTGGTGGTCATTTTCCTGATATTAGCAGGGATACAATGGACCTAACAATTCCACTGGGTAGTATTGATCTAGGATCTTTTCAAGCCCAATTAAGCAGTAGATCATGACAGACTGCATAGCTGTTTTCATGTGCTAATGAGTTATACACTGTTTTTGCAAAAACATAAGCAAGCACAAACTACCACAGTATCATTACGCAGTGAGATGCCCTCTCCCCTCATCAGGGATGATTAACTGTAGAGAAAAAATAATGGTACATTGTATAAACAGTTTTAATAATCTTTAAGAAGGACCTGTTGTTAGAATGACAGTGTCCTTTAAGAATTTGGGAATATTTATAGACACTCCTTTTTACTGCTGCTAAACTGCCCTAGAGATCATTAGAAGGTTAGTTACGTTTCTGAAGATGGTAGAAAAAATAATATGTAATTTAGTCATGGGAGTATTTAGCTTTTATGCTGGCATAGACCATTCAGATTTACGCACCTCCACTTCCCTTTTCAATATCTCAAATCATATTTTTATGAGTGTTTATGTATATATATATATATATATATATATATATATAGAATGAATGTTGAGTACACTTACAGACAGAAATATCAATGTACTGCACTGTATATCTTAACACAGCCTGCTGACCCTTTAAAAAGTGGGCCGAGGCAGGAACACTGTTCAATCAAGGTTGACTTCATAGCTAAAGACATTCATTAAAGAGAGACTAAATTCACAACTTTGCTATAATGCATTTAAAAGAGTCGTTTTTAACTATAACAATTGTTTTCTTTTGCAAGAAAAATTAGCACTGCAAAGGTTGATTTTTTCTTCTTTAAGCCCTGTACAAACTGTGTTTTTAGCTGTATCATGTATCAACTTAGTAATGACAGTATATCATTTTCATCTCAATTGCACCCTATTTGAATTAGTCACTGGGAGGCCCTAACCTTCATTCAAAAGCATCTTGCACAGAGGTTAAAAAGAAACATTTTAACCCTTAAACAACCCTTGTCTACATTTTGCCTTATAGTCATTCACAGAGAATGGATAGTAAATGCACAACTTAAGTTTTATTTTACAGAGTACTAGTTTAGAATTGTTTTAGGATTCTCATTCTTGCTATGAATCACTTGCCAAATATGACACTAAAGCCAAAGAGAAAATAAAAAACATGGTAAGAATCTTAAACTCAGTTTAGTGTATGGGGGGGGGGACTCTGAACTCTGATTTGAAGGGCACATAAAGCTTCTCCTGTGGGTGAAGACAAATATCAACTATAGAATACCCTTGCTCATTATTCCTGCTATGATACAGCGTTTGTTGTCATCACAGGCTAATAATGGGGAGCTAGGCACGTTTGTTAGGGATGGTCATCGTTGGCTTGTAAATATGCCAATACACAAGTTTCTCTTTGGTCTGAAAAGGGGTTTTAATGTTAGTGCACAGCGGGCTTTATGGTACATCCCTAGGCTGCTTTTCTTGTTAATGTTCATGAATAAATGCAGCTGTTAACATAACATGAGCTATGGTTGTTTTTTTAATAATGACATTTGCAGGAGAAGGAGGAACTTCAGGAAAGAGAATGGCTCTAAAGTCAGGGTGAGGTCATGTTAATAATCTTTGATTCCAGTTCCCCTGTAGGTCTACAAGACCTTGGTCAAGATGACTGCATGTCTTACACAAACTATAGAGCATTAAACCTTTTAGATATATAGTTGATTTAAATGCATCTAAGATAAACAGAGTAAAAACAATATACTTTACATAAAATGGGACATTTTGGTTTTTTATTCTATTAAACATTTCACATTTGCTGTTTTGTGAGAGATTCTCAGAGTTTGACAATGCATTAATACATTATATATTATATAGCCAGTTTGCCTCTTTGTCATGAGTCATGCAGTGTGCTTTGTATTATAGACAGGATATTGATCAATGAAGAAATATGGTGTAGCTCTATAAACTCTGCTGTAGAACATGTAAAGCAAAATACACAATGCTCTATTGGTACTGTGCTACACTAATAAAAAAATAAAATAAAAAGTAACTCCGTATTATCTCTAACTTTAATCTCATGTCTGCAAATTTAAAAGAGACTTATCTCAAGATAGCTCTGCTGCCAGCATGAAAGGCTAGGTATAAGGGGACATTCTGTGGTTTTGAGGGAAAGAGGTGAGCAGGAATATCACCGAACATCCCAAAAGTATATTAATACAATACAAAAAGAATCATTAACAGTAGACTTTACATTTTCAGTATCTGCAAAATATATCTGTTCAGGGAACAGCCAGACCAAGCTTTACGGATGAGACTGCCCTAGGAGCCAATAGGAAATGTGACCATTATAAATCTTATAATGAGTGGGAAGTGCAGGAACAACTGCCTGTAACTAGCAAGAGAACATATATATATATATATATATATATATATATATATATATATATATATATATATATATTAATTGTTTTTTTATTTATTAATATATTTTAACATTAAAAAGATGTGACAATTGTATTTATAGGTACAAATCGGTAAAAATGTGTGTATTTTGTGTTAGGATATGATATATTTATAGACAATGCATTAGAGTGTTTGTTTCTTGGCAACGTGGTTTTGTGACGTGTATTTACCCCTTGAGTATTGGGTTGTTTGTTACTCTGGCTTTTGTATCATAAAACTGTCTTAATACCAACATATCATATTTTTTTATTACACATATGTTGACATCTGATTGCCAAGTGTCAAATAATGTTGAAATTCCACCACTGTATAGTGCTTTTTGTGCTATACTGTCACTTTAAATGCTTCTGGGAGACTCAGCAAAGGTTTTAAAACCATTTGCAAGCGCTCTCTGGCATTTGTAAATCTTTCTTCTGGTTTTTTAAGTTACGGCAGTACCCTGATATGCGTGTGATCCGTAAAGTCTGTCAGAGTGTCAGATAGTAACTCGTAATTTATTTTCGGTGAAAAACTCAATGGAGATTTTTTACTTGCTTTTTTGTCTGTGTCGTGAAGTTCAACCGTTGGAGATTACTTGCAATGTTTTAGGTATGGTTGATTAGCATAGCTAGGTAGGGTTTACTTTTCAGTCAGGGCACTCACAATTGCTTTTTCAGTAATTATCATAGGGCCCATATTTGTTTAGGGATATTTCCTATTTTTATTCACTTTTAACTAGTGAATCTTTTTAAAATTTCCTCTAGTATAGTACAGTGGGGGGAAAAGTATTTGATCCCATGCTGATTTTGAACGTTTCTCCACTGACAAAGAAATGATCAGTCTATAATTTTAATGGTAGGTGTATTTTAACAGTGAGAGACAGAAAAATAATTAAAAAAATAACAAGAAAAACACATGTCAAAAAAGTTATAAATTAATTTGCAGGTCAATGAGGGAAATAAGTATTTGACCCCTTCGTCTTAGTACTTGGTGGCAAAACCCCTGCTGGCAATCACAGTGGTCAGATGTTTCTTTTAGTTGGCCACCAGGTTTGCACACATCTCAGGAGGGATTTTGTCGCACTCCTCTTTGCAGATCTTCTCCAAGTCATTAAGGTTTCAAGGCTTATGTTTGGCAACTCGAAGCTTAAGCTCCCTCCACAGATTTTCTATGGGATTAATGTCTAGAAACTGGCTAGGCCACTCCAGGACCTTAATGTGTTTCTTCTTGAGCCACTCCTTTGTTGCCTTGGCTGTGTGTATTGGATCATTTTCATGCTGGAATACCCATCCACGACCCATTTTCAATGACCTGGTTGACGGAAGGAGGTTCTCACCCAAGATTTGATGGTACATGGTCCTGTCCATCGTCCCTTTGATGCAGTGCAGTTGTCCTGTCCCCTTAGCAGAAAAACACCCTCAAAGCATAAATGTTTCCACCTCCATGTTTGACTGTGGGGTTGGTGTTCTTGGGGTTTTAGGCAGCATTCCTCCTCCTCTAGAGTTGATGCCAAAGAGCTCGATTTTGGTCTCATCTGACCACAACACTTTGACCCAGTTCTCCTCTGAATCATTCAGATGTTCATTGGCAAACTTCAGACGGCCTGTACATGTGCTTTCTTGAGTAGGGGGACCTTGCGGGCGCTGCAGGATTTCAGCCCTTCACGGCGTAGTGTGTTACCAATTGTTTTCTTGGTGACTATGGTCCCAGCTTCCTTGAGATTAACAAGATCCTTGCGTGTAGTTCTGGACCGATTCCTCACCGTTCTCATGATCATTGAAACTCCACGAGGTGAGATCTTGCATGGAGCACCAGACCGAGGGAGACTGGCAGTTATTTTGTACTTCTTCCATTTGAGAATAATTGCACCAGCTGTTGTCACCTTCTCACCAAGCTGCTTGGTGATGGTCCTGTAGCCCATTTCATCCTTGTGTAGGTCTACAATCTTGTCCCTGATATCCTTGGACAGCACTTTTATCTGCGCCATGGTGGAGAGTTTGGAATCTGATTGATTGATTGCTTCTGTGGACAGGTGTCTTTTATACAGGTAAAGAGCTGAGATTAGGAGCACTCCCTTTAAGAGAGTGCTCCTGATCTCAGCTCTTTACCTGTATAAAAGACACCCGGGAGCCAGAAATCTTGCTGATTCATAGGGGATCAAATACTTATTTCCCTCACTGACCTGCAAATCAATTTATACCTTTTTTTAAATGCGTTTTTTCTTTCTTTCTTTTTTCTGTCCCTCACTTTTAAAATACACCTACCATAAAAATTATAGACTGATAATTTTTTGTCAGTGGATAAACGTTCAAAATCAGCAGGGGATCAAATACCCCCCCCCCCCCCCCGACTGTACATTGGCTCATAAAGCAAGTTATATATCTAGCACGTCACTAAAAAACTTTCAAGCAAAATGTTGATATGGTTCCCATACAATCCAGTCATCAGCGGCTGCAAATGTAACTTTGGACGTGTTTATTTAGTGAGCTTTTCCTAGTACGTCTAACAAAGTGAACCTTTATATTTCTGATAATCCTTTGAACTGAACACCATGAGCTGTTCATGCTCCATTATATGGGATTCCACCTGTACTTCTTTGTTCTGAAACTCATTGTGTGAGAACTTGGATCTCATGCAACATGATTATAGCTCTATTTGTCCTTCATAATATAAAGATTTATCTTATAGCCTCTAATCTAAAAAACTATAAAGCATTAAAACGATACACGTGGGTTAACATTTTATATCCCAGTAGTATATTTCTTGACATTGAAGGTTCAACATGTTGCTTGGAGAGAAAGTGTGAACTCACCCAAATATAGATAACAAGGCTTATCAATGTAATAAATCAGGAGCAGAGTCTGGTGGGTCTTTTTGCTCTCAGAGAGCCTTGGTCATGCTTGAGTAATAAATCCCATAGATGTAAAACATAGTTTATGGTCCCATTATTATGTAACAATATAAAGGTGAAAGTCTATTCCACTGTTTACCTTTATATTGACTTTCTAAGCTGACATTGCAATCTGCAAGAAAAATGGTTGTAAATGCAAAAAAAAGGGAAAAGAAGGGTGAATGGGAATGAGTGCTTGTAAAATGGTTACATGCATGAGGACAATGTCAGTGTTAAAGAAACACACAAGTTGTCAACCTATGTCTGAGTACATATCATCATATGGATTTTTGTCATATCAAATATTGGGGAATGGCCAAGCAGATTTAGGAATATTCTAAAGACAACAGCCTTGGTGATACCACCTATTGGAATTGAGGTGGTATTGAGGTAATAATATTACAGCTGTGAATTCAAATCAGTGTTCTCTGTGTCATCATAAAAGTGTAAAACAGAGTCTTCTTAGAACAATATAAAGCATTGAAACATTATATACGATATTGTCTCATATATTTTGAACCAACTAATACAACAACAATTTCTGTTTTGACATCACAGCTGTTTTGGCCCTATCAGTAGCCTCCGCCATTGGTGTCAATATGTTCCTTAATAAATATTCCATCTCTTCTCCAACATGGAGAATTAACTAGTAAACTAGGGCTTCAATTACACGATACACACTAAATTTTCACAAGTAAAACATAATATAGCTATTACATGCTGCTCATAAAAAACCCTAGCGTGCAACCCTGGTTCTTTCTGATGGGAGCCTATAAACCCTATCTATCCTTAAATACTCCTATCCATGACCCCCATAGTTCCTATCCCCTATGGTGGTCCCTACAGACCTTGAAGGGCACTATCAGTAGTCCCCATGTAGGTAACTATTAACTCCCATGTCCCCTAATTAACTCCCATGGGGCCTCTACCCACTACCATGGGAATCTCAATGGTCTCCATGGACACTAACAGTAACCCCCTACTATATCTATCTCTATTAATCAAATAGTACAATTGTGTTCACATTTCTAAAATAAGTTAAAAAACTTATTTCCTGCTCAGAATTCCAAGAAATAAAGTTATTGCACTATACTCTGGGAAACTAGACAGTGACATGCTAATGAGCAGACAATGCCTTTCACTCTTTAATTCAATACCAATTTTTACATGGCTCCTTTTAAGCTTATGCCTGCTGTATTAAAGCATTAAAGTATATCATTGTATTGTTAAAATTATTGGAAATTATATATATATATATATATATATATATATATATATATATATATATATATACACATACATACATACATACACATTGTTAAGCATTCTTAATAAAGAAAATGAATCATATAGTTCAAAATTAGTGATGTCGCGAACATCAAATTTTCGGTTCACGAACCACGGACGCGAACTTCATCAAATATTCGCGAACGGACGAACCGGGCAAACTGCCATTGACTTCAATGGGCGGGCAAATTTCAAAACCCACAGGGACTCTTTCTGGCCACAATAGTGATGGGAAAGTTGTTTCAAGGGGACTAACACCTGGACTGTGGCATGCCGGAGGGGGATCCATGGCAAAACTCCCACGGAAAATTACATAGTTGATGCAGAGTCTGGTTTTATGCCATAAAGGGCATAAATCACCTAACATTCCTAAATTGTTTGGAATAACATGCTTTAAAACATCAGGTATGATGTTGTATCGATCAGGTAGTGTAAGGGTTACACCCGCTTCACAGTAACAGACCAATCTCCCTGTTTAATGCACCGCAAACAACCACAAACAGTCCCTTTGCACAACCGCAAACTCCCCATTTGCACAAGGTTGGATACCAAGCTAGCCATGTCCCGTTCCTTGTCCTCACTGATGTCATTGAAGGTCTCTTCCTCCACCCAGCCACCAAGGGTCCCCGAAAGGTGACAACAAGCCCCCTGGGACGCCTGCTGTGTTTGGTCTTCCACTTCCTCAAAGCCACCTTCCTCCTCTGACTCCTCTTCTCCAGACTCCTCTCACTGCGTTGCCTCTCTCTGCATTATTATAAGGTGTGTTAAGTAGTACTACTCTTATCAGTTTAATACCTGTTACAGCACATATCAGGGGGCGTGTATAAGGCCTGGATTTTTAGAACCAGGAGATGGAAAAAGCTCTTCCTAACAAACCAATAACACAAAGAGGGATTACTTCAGACTATCTTGAGAAGGGATGCTAAAAATGAGACAGGTGTTATCCTAAAATTCTATACATGTAATTTGTAAACTGGTTTAACTTTCTAATTAGGAGTAGAGTTAAAATTAGCCCAATATACCACAATCCTTATGTTACCCTTTTGGGAGTGGTCTCAGAACCAAGACTCATTAGCATCCACATTCTGGACTGTAGGTGTTAATTAATATATTTCAATCCGTGCCCATATTCCCTAAAACAGACTGATTGACTTTATTCATTAATGTAACCATTTAACTCTGTTACAAAACCAATTATTAAAAACACCTATACAGCAAACCATACTTAGCAATACTCAACATGTATAATCTTGTATCACAAAATCAACAAAACTGTCTTACATCATTATTGATTGAATTGACCAATTTTATAAATTTAATTAAATGTAATCAATTTTGATTTAAGACCAGAGTCACAATCTGCTTCTTTAAAGGGGCTTGATATGAACCTAGTTCAAACCTACCCCAGCAGATTCGTGTAGTTCCTGTTATCTGTGGCACAAAAGATGGCTTCTGAAGAGGGCATCACCCAAAGGTACAGGCAGAGTACTGGATACAGGTTACTAGTGGACTAAGGCAAGACCACTCCCCAAGTCAGGATACAAAACACAGAAATAGTCTCACAGTGTGGATATGTGAAAACTTTAACTGAACCTTTATTGAATGATCAAAACAACATATTTATACTCTCCAAAATCACACCCTTGTGAACATTTTTTTTGTGTATGTGTCTGATGTCATACATCTTCCCTGTAGCCCTGGTTGCTATAACAATTGAGATAACACTCATCAGGTATCTTAAACGATAGGCCAGATGTCCATGGTTAGCTAGGGCAGAAAACCTTGATGTAAAGCTCAAGTGTTTGCTTAGGACTACTTGAAGTGCAGGCAGCTGTCTTGGCTGAAGGCCTGTATCTGTACAGATGCAATATCTCAGATAATTTCTGTGCAGAGCATTCCTACCAATATTCTAGAAACACATGTTTCCTCTTATAATATATAATAACTAGTATACATAATAACCATGTACAGGCAACATATAACCACACACAATAACACATAATCCCAATGCAACAATGTCATGCTCCCTTGGCCATATTCATAATTATGGGCAGTATGAGTCCTTAAACAATTAAATCATGACAATCAGTAACCATAATAGCTTGCCAATACCTAAATACAAAGGTTAATTAGCTTGCAATCTCAGATACAATATAACCAATTTTGATACATATTGCTTCAATATATATTTCTATATTCTAACTGCCATATAAATTGTTATACAATATTTTACTGCGTTCATAGAGTAACGGGTTATATTGCTAAGTATTAATACCATATATTCTGTATCAAATAGACAGCAGATTGTTTATTCACTCTGTGTATCATTTCTGTATTGCACTAACCAAATATATAGACTGTTCTAACCAAACTTCATAAGATTATATACACTGTTTATATATTGAACTAACCAGATATACTGTAGATTGTATTAAAATAAATTGTTAATCCACATTTAAAATAAAATTGTTAATCCACATTTGATACGTTTTTATACACTGCTTATTGATCTCTGTATTGACTTAACCAAATATAAAGTGTGTTAAGACTAATTGTTATCCAATCATTCAAAAGAGATTGTAATAGACATCAGGACCCTCATTCAATTGAGCCATTTTGGAGATCCGTGCTCGCAAATGGAGGTCGCAAGTTATTTTGCTATTCAAAAGGCAACTTCTTGTGGACTCCAATGGAGTTACTGGCTTCGAGCTGCCATTCATAGCCTTTGATCTTTCAATTTTGCAAGACTATATGGCTTTGCTATATACTGTAGACCCTTATGGGACAATAATTAACCCTCACATTAACACTATAAGTGCCATGAGGGTCCCCCAGGACCCTCATGACACTAAGTCTAAACACTACCCTACACTACACTATTATCCACCCCAATAAACTGATAAATCTAAATTAACCCCCTCTAAGTAATTAACCCTATTTAACCCTCACCATACCTAATTAACCCTACCACTAACCATTTAACCCTATCTAGATCTAGATATCCCTATCTAGTCCTATTTAACCCTAACTGGACATATTTAACCCTAACTGTACCTAATTACGCCTAGCTGTACCTAATTACTCCTAACTGGACCCAGTTAACCCTAACTGTACCTAATTAACCCTCACTGGACCTATTTAACCCTAACTGGATGCAATAAATCCCTATTAACCCCTAACCTAGTCTATTAACCCATGCACTACCCACCTAACCCCCTAATAAAATTCCTAAAACCCCACTAAGTACACAAAATAAAAAATGACAAACTACAGAAAATAAAAAGCACTACAGGAAATAAAAAAGCATTGCAAAAAAAACAACAACAAAAAACAAACTTACAGATAAAATCAAAACCACTATTTGTGTGCCGCGGGCCCTTTAAGGGCCGGTGGCGAGATATTTAAAATTTGAAATGCTGCGGGGGTCCTGATTGGAACCCTTGCAGCAAGGGCTAATGTGAGGACCCTACTGGGGTCCCTATTGCAACCCCAGCATCATGGGGTTAATGTGGATATCCTGCGGGGGTCCCAATTGGGACCCCTGCATCATGGGGTTATATTTGAGGGTTTGTGGGTTAGATTGCATGTCGGAGCCCAAATCACTGACAGGCTCCATTTCTATTGGCTGCTTCTGTCTAAGGAGTTACAGGCTTGCTTAATTGATCACGTTCAGGCCCAGAAATGTTACATAGGACGGCATGGGTTATGATTTTTTAATAGGCCTCTATATCAGCACAGAGAATATTTTTTTTACAGAAGTTTTAAGTTATTGAAGACCATGCTTTTGGATAGAAGTTCACTAACTAAAAACTTCTGTAAAGAAATATGCTGTGTGCTTATATAGAGCCCTATTCAATTGGCCGAATCACAATTTAATAAGGCTGTTAGCATTTATTGGTGTAACAGTAAATATTAAAGGAAAATAATTATATTTCTGCACACAGAGTATACTTGTCGATAAATTGACCCTCAAACTCAATTAATCTATACATTGAAATATTTTAATTAACTATATTAATCTATACAGTGTAATATTTGTGTCATATCAATTGCATGACATAACAGAATATCAGGTTATTCGCAACTAAGCAAGAGCTACACCAAATGGTTTAGAAGACAAACTACCCCAGAACATTAAAATAAACAGATCAAACTATATATTTCATACAAGTGTAGACCTTATTGAAATAACAGTATTTTTATATTGCATAGCTTTACATTAACATAGTGAGGTATAATATTGTGTGTCACTGGTATCAGTAGCTCATTTTAGAAAACATAAAAATTATCTCATAGCCCTACTGGATAATTAGATCATTTTATAGCACTCCGAAAAGTCCCCTCCCCAAGCTCCACTGTTGTGAACACTCTTGGAAAATCTAATTATCGTTAACAAAGTTTTTGAAATAATGCATTGCTTCTCCAGGTGAGATTACATGGCATTATTTCACATGGCTTGTGCACACATAGCTGCTTCAAACCCCTCAACACCAATGGTAAAAACTCCCTCTCGTATATCTTTGTTGGGCTAGTGTAGCCCCACAGTTGCTATTGTTGTTTTGTCGCTCAGTCGTCTCTGACTCTCTGTGACCTTATGGACCGTAACACACAAGGCAAATCTTTGTGTCCATGATCATGCTGATTCACTTGGCTTTCATGGCAGAGATACTGGAGTGGGTTGCCAGTTCCTTCACCAGTAGGCCACTGCATACAGCTCCTGATATTCCAAAGTGATTTCCCATCCAAGTACTGACCAGGAACAACCCTAGGAGGATTCAGGGTGGTGTGACCTCTTGGTTTCCTGACTGGAATCAAACCCAGGTCGCAGCAATTAAAGCTCTGAATCCTAGCCACTGGAAAGTTTTTATTACACCTTTACAAAAGACGCGTCCGCTTGGAAAATAAATTATATTAATTTAAGAAAATTAACACAAAAGCCTCACTGAAAGAAATAGTAAACGTGGGTTTGGTGCACCTTAGTAGTGAATTTAATTAAATTTCATGACTCCTGAGAGCTCGTAATATGTGCTTTCTGATCAAATTTACATTAAATAAAGTAAAATAAAAAGTATAAGGAGAAAACAAAACGATGCCTGTCTTATCTTAAAAGGTATATAGAAGTTTCAGGGAATATTAATGCATCTGATAGTGGAGAATCAGTGTATGAAAACAGTGCATGAAAAATTTCCAAAATAAACATTAATAAACTTACATAGAGTTTGCAAATTTCTTCAGTTTTTTAGCAGTTGATTTTGAGAAGGAACACCCCTAAAAAGGCTAGCTAAATTAGCATAAAATTCATAATCTGTTTTGGCTAATCAGAGGCAACTACATATGTAATTTGTAATGTCTGGGGCTTGGTCTCTGCAGCAAAGCATGTAATTTTTTGTTTCCAACACAAGGAGGCAGCTCATGCAGTGCTGCTCTGGATTCTGCACTGTGCTACTGTTGGCTTGAAAGTTAGTATAGGATTAAAAAAATGTTTCTGATATAAGCAGAGTGTGTTAGATTAGAAAAAGGCAAAAACAGGCAAACTTATACCTTTAATGTATTTTATTATTTTCTATAGACCACTTTTGCAATGTTTAAAACACAAACTTCTAAATGCATGCTAGAAAAATGTGGAATACACTTTCCTTTTTAAATTAATTAAAGATAATTAAGATGCGATGAGTAATAAATTCTTCCTGGTATGCTTGGTTTTACCATAAGTCATAGAATGCTTCAAATACACTACAGTGCAGGTCATTGTGCCCTCTCTGCCCTGGCAGCTTTGCTTGGTTGCTCTGCCAGGTTCTGTATATTTCATTACAATGTTCTAGTACGATGTTGAAATTACATCATGCTATTCTATTGTGTTTTGCAAAAAAAATATATGCACACATTTACTTGGTGGATGTGACGATTTAAGGGGTAACAATGTATTAATTAATAAAAAAAGGGCCCTATGCTAATCCCCTGTATCACAGTTTATACCATGTTTAAGGCTAAAGCAAATCCCACTAGCTGTGTTAATTACCCATCCCGGAAAACTTGCGAGAGAGCTGCTACGAGTGACTGCTGCACGACAACGCTGAAAAGCACGGCACACTGTTACTCTTTTAAACCAAAACTCTAGGCTAATAGGAGTTTTTGCAGAGCATTGGTGGCTCCGCCCAGGAATAGCCATCTGGTGTGTTAGCACCTTTTCCTAGAGCACGTCTGAACTCGTGGCGTCCAACGAGGCATGCCACGATGAAACCCGGTAGAGGTTAGTTGGCAGCAGGTCTGCAGATGGGATGCTTTAGCCCCAAAGTGTACGGTGGGTAAAGGAAACGCTCCTGCTGGGAATAACAAAAGAGTATTATTAATGAGGGAGAGCTATGGGGCTATAAGCTTCACCTCCTTAAGCAGGTTTTCTTGCTACTGAAAGAAAACAACGTTTTACAACCTATCTCTCTGTTGTGAGAACGGACAGAGTCCAGGATGGAAGAAAGGAACCGGTATATCCCATAGCTCATTTTGCGCAAAGGTTTCGGAAGTCTACAGTTACACCATACTTATATTGTAATCGGTTGGGAGCATAGCTCCGTTTTGGATATTTAGACATTATCTTATAAAGTGTATTGAGAGTTGTGGTGGCAGATAACTCTCAAGTACGGATTTGCTGAATTGCTGAATGGTGGGCAGATTCCTAGTGCTACAAGGGGTTTTGTGAGAGAGATCCACCTGAATGCTTTTGTTGCTCTCATTTAGGACAAGCAATAATCAGTAAGAGTATAGGCAATGAATTTGCACTAAAGCTGTCTATAAAAGTAAGGGCCATTGGCTCAAGTACATGTGAACAGATCTAAAAATAGCTTTGAGAAGCTTTGTGCCTATTGGATCATACACGTGATTAGTACAAAAAATATTGTTTTGAGAGCTGGTGAGTACATAATGAGGACTGGTTTTCAGCTATGGGGATTCATATATGGAAGGCTCATTGCCTTCATTAGCTTGGAGAATTAATCATTTGTTTCAGTACTCTCCCCTGGTAAGATGAAGATATAGACAATCTCTGAGCTTACTTGAGGAATATAATTTGATAAATGCTCCTTGGTGAATTGACTACAAGAAGGAATACTATAAAGAGTCAATAACTGTAATACCGGCTGGTGGAGATGGTCATATCATAAGGAATAAAGAGAGTTCTACATCCTAGACCTGTACCGGCTGATAATAATCTTCTGGAAATATATGCTTTCTTTTGGCTTAAAATATTATTTTCATAGCTGGACTTTATTTACAGTTGGAATCTATAGACTCTTTCTCCAGGCAAAACGTTTATTGCCCAGGATTTAGGCAGTGGAGAGTGCCCAACAATATTGGAAATCATAATAATACTTGGTTTAATGAGCTTATCTTGGAAGCTGTAACTATGGACTGAGTGCAAGATCTGTGGAGCCCTGGAAAAGTCTTAAAGTCTGAAACTGTATTTCCTAGCATTTGATTGGGAGCATATTGTCTTTCTTCCAGAGATTTTCAACTGGGTATAGAGTAATAAGAGAGGTTGTGGTAGTACATACTCTATTGTAAGGGAGGTCTGAGTTTAGTGGGGGGTAGGAGGATAGAGGATGCCTGTCTGTATCTATCAAATTTCTACCTAAGTTAAATTAGGTTAGTTAAGACACACAAAAGAAATCTGTATTATATGCGGGGACCTTAACACAAAAATCTTCTTGCTTAGAATGATCTTATCCAAATGGAAGAAATCTAGTGAAATATAGTGTATTTGGGGTTAAGGGCGAAGTACATATTGAGCAAATTAACATTCGTCAATGAGATTAAATTAAATAAAGGTCTCTGTATAATGAGGTTGGAAGTTCTTATATCTGGTGTGAGCTTTTTATGAAATAATAAAGGTAAAAACTTTTAGCCAAAACGGATTTCCTGAGTGCCCAGGGCTCTTTCAGAGTTGGGTAAACCTGAGTGAACTAAGAGTGCCCGGCTTCAGAAAAATATTGTAAATATATTAGGGTTTAATTAGCGCAAGTAAATAGTGGATACTGGAAGTATAGACTATCTTGGATAAAGGACAGGTTAAAGACATTCTAGTTGTATAAGATGAGTCAATCAACTATAAAGGGAAAAAATAGGGAGAAGGAAAAAAAATGACTACTAGAGCTACATCTAATTCTTTCTCTCCTATTCAGAAGGGTAAAGATAATAGATCTAAAATTTTATTGGCTCAGGATCTCTCAAACTTTAATTCTTCAAATTCAGACAATTCTACCTCAGTAGAAGACATTAAATCTCCTTTATTGGAACATAAGGACATTTTGACTGTATCCTTACTAAAAAAATTATTTAAGTGAGTGTCAGATCTCGCTTCAAAATCAGTTTGCCCTTGAATTGACAAATAATGCTAAAACAATGTCTGTCATAGCAGAGAAATGTACGGAAGTGGAAAAAAATATGATGAAATTTAGGAAGAGAATCAAAAACTAAAACTTCAAGTTAAGAACTTAGAAGAGGAAGATAAGTTGATAAAGTATAGACAAAATAGAATAGATGATTCACTGAGAAGGAATAACTTAAGGCTACGGGGGATATCTGAAAGCATTGGGTCTAAAGACTTGAAGGAATATGTGACAAAACTATTTGATTCTATGGATTTGCCCCCGACAGATGGGGAAAATCAAATTGAAATGCTTTACAGACTCCCTCTGCCGCCTAACCTATCTAGGGATGCCACGCGGGACATCATTGTTAGATTACAAAGTTTTTCTTACAAACAAAAAATACTTGGCACTAGCAGGCAAATAAAAAAACTTTCTACCCCTTATGAAAAGGTACAAATAATTTTGGATTTATCCAAAAAGAGAAGAGCCTACAGAGAAGAAAAAATTGTCTATAAGTGGGGATAGCCGGAACATTTTTTATATTTACAGAAGATCAAAAAATAACTATTAATTCATTAAAGGAAGCTCAAAAGTTTTTAATACTTGAAAAAATCCAACAAACTTTGGAATTGTGAAAGACCCCGGTGGGAAATAATATACACAAATGGCAAAAAGTTTAATAATTTGAAGGGAAGGATAAGGGAAAAGCATTTTGGTAAAGAAATAAAGTTGTCTCTTGAGCTGTGTGCTTTGGCATCTACACTTTTTCCCCAGCTTATGGGGGGAGGGAGATATGGGGTTGGGCTAAGTTATATAGTGATGTTTTTCCTTACTGCTAAGTCTAGAGCTCACTCGAAAGTTGTTAGAAGTATGTAGGATAGGGAGAATTCCCCTAAAGCGTTATATGATGTACCAGAATAGTCTAAAAGCTATATGGAGTCAAGGGGATAAAAGTCCTATTAGGGTTTTAAACAACATGGGGGTTTCCATTGGGATGCATCTCTCTTTCAGTTCCCAAAATGACAATAAGCGATGGGGAGAGACTTATGGTATTAGTTAGTGAAACCACTCTATTATGATAGCATCCTTCAAGTATTACAGAGGTTAGGCATAGCTCAGAGGTTCTGGGCAGTAGCCCTCTTACTGCCCTGAACTTATCCTAACAATGAAGGTTCAGAATTGTTTACTACCGTCTAGGGGGATCGTATTTGTATGGAATATATGTGTAAATGTGGGCTTTATGTTTGTGTAATGTGTTTTTTTTTATGTATTCGTGGAATGTTTTTACAGATATTGGCATTACAAAGTTACCTCGAGGGACAAATTTCCCAAGTTGTCCCTTCGTTTTATTACAGAGCGTATCTATGTTACAGCTTTGAATCATTCTATTAAGCTTATTACTTTTAATGTTAAGGGACTAAATACTCCTTATAAAAGAAAGGTTATCTCAAGGTATTTTCAGGAAGAAAAGTCAGACATAATATGAGTCCAGGAGACACACTGTTTGGGGGAAAGGAACATTAGGTTGAGTAGTTTGTACGATACTTGTGCTTTTTCCAACTATAAGACAAAGTCTAGGGGTACTGCCATATTGATAAGTAAGAAGAATACTGTACACAATTAGACTCTGAAGGAAGATATTTGTATTGGGACAATTAATAAATTTGTTTATACAATAGCAAATCTCTATGCGCCCAATCAAAATCAAAATTGTTTCTTGAACAAGATGTTAACAATTATTAACAATATAAGAAAGGGGGCTTTGATAATTGCAGGAGACTTGAATATGATGTTGGATGCTGAAATAGATCAAAATTCAGAGAAAATAGTAAAACCAAGTAAAGAGCTTATTTCAATCTCGCGTACGTTTCAAGCTTCCCTGTCAAATTCTACGTTGGATAATGCATGGCGGACATTCCATCCTGGAGAGAGAGACTTTACCTTCTTCTCCAACCGCCATGGGTCATATATAAGGATAGACCATTGTATAGTAGACCAGGATACAATAAATAAAGGTCAAAGATATTGGCCCAATTGCAGATTCTGACCATGCAAGTGTCACCTTATATATTAACAAACCCCTGAGAAAGGTGAGATCTAAAAACTATAGAATAGACCAGTATTTATTTAGATCTGTAACTGATAAGGAGAATATTTCTAAAAGTATTGAGGAATTTATAGAGTTAAAGAAAATACGGTCACTTCCAAAGATGTTTTTTGGAATTCCTTAAAGGCTTATTTAAGAGGTTACCTGATTTCGTTAGCAGCCCAAAATAGAAAAGAAAGAGGGAAACCCCTTCAAGATGTGTATGTCTAACTCAACAAAATTAATAGTACCAATAAACTGGTTCCTAATGCAAAAAACACTCTTGAAAATTGAGAGATTACAGAAAAAAATAAGAGAAATACAACAAATACAAATAGATACAAATATTTGGATAGCTCAGCAAAAATATTACTATTTTCGTAATAAGGCCAACAAATTATTTGCGGATCAATTTAAAAATAAAAAGGGGAAAGCTCATAAGATACCAGATCAAATTGGTAGGATCTTTTTGGACTATTATAAGGATCTCTATCATCTGGAATCTACTAGAGAGGTGACAAAACCATTGAAAGAGCAAACATCTGAGTTTTTGGATTCATTTAATTTGCCTAAGCTCTCGGAACGCCAAAGAGAAAAGTTGGAAGAACAAATTTCTAGGGAAGAAGTGGAAGAAACAATTAATTCCCTTAATATAAACAAGTCCCCAGGGCCAGATGGGGTTCCAGGTGTCTTATATAAAAGCTTTGCCAACTTACTGAATAAGCATCTTTCGATGAAATTAAACAATCAGGTTCATCTCCTTTAGAAATGCTACAGGCCTCAATTATGACAATCCATAAAGAGGGAAAAGTTCAAAATACGTGTTCTAATTATAGACCTATATTGCTTTTAAATATCGATATCAAACTTTATGCTAGAGTTTTAGCAAATAGGTTAAGTTTAGTAATAAAAGATCTAATTAATCATGATCAATCGGGGTTCTTAAAGACGAGATAAGGCCTAGATAATATAAGAAAACTATTTGATGTCTTGGATTTCTGTAAAATAAAAAGATACCATTACTAGCATTAGCTATTGACGCAGAAAAGGCATTTGACTGTTGGAACTGGGAGTTTCTCAAACTAACTTTACGCAAATTTGGGTTTGGTGAGGCGGGAATTAAGGGTATTATGGCCCTATATTCAAATAATTCAGCCTTTATAAGTGGACCGGGTTTTTAAACCGAGAGACTCTATACATACAACGGCACTAGACAAGGCTGTCCCATGTCCCCACTTATCTTTTCTCTTATTATAGAACCGTTGGCATAAAAAAAAAAAATTATATATTAATATCAAAGGAGTCACAATGGATAAAATACCAAATAACATTATTCGCGGATGACGTGATAATTACTACTACAGATCCTGCAACATCAGTCGGAAATTTATTAAAGATAATCCAGCAATATGGTTCAGTATCATATTACAAAATTAATCAGAGTAAAACGCAGGCATAATCCCTCCTGGCAGTATGATTATGTCAGTATTTAGAATGTTAAAGCTGTACATTCTAAAATACTGACATAATCATACCGCCTTTAGACACCATTACTCTTTCCCCCTCTCCTCCTCCCTTTCCCCTCATCCTCCTCCTCCCTTTACCCCCTTGTTTACCTCACTTACCTTCCATCAGCTGCTCCTCCATTCCTCTGCTCCTCCGTGCATCTTCCGCCTGTGTCATCACCCAGCCAATGCTAATGACGTGAACCGCATGTGACGTCACGTCATTAGCATATGCCTGGTCCCGACACAGCCTGAAGATGCGGGGAGGAGCGGAGGAGCGGAGGAGCAGCTGCTGATGGAAGGTAAGTGAGGGGAAAGGGAGAGGGGGAGGTAATTAGAGAGGGGTAAAGTGAGGAGGAGGGTTGAGGAGGGAGGATGAGGAGGGGGGTTGAGGTTGAGGAGGGAGGTTGAGATTGAGGACGGCTGTGGGCCGAGTGCAGTAATGTTGGGGGGGGGGAGGCTAAAGATTAACATAGACATGTAACATAAAACACAGTCTAATAGATCAATAAACCAACCTAAAATAAGGGGAGGAATATACAATCTGTAGACAGCTAAAAAGCGCCTAACAATCACAAAAAGAGTGTGTGGAAATAAAAGGGCTCTACCAGAATTTGTCTGTAAAGGAAAACAATACTAAGGGGTGTACAAAAAGAGACTAGTGTCTATAATGATGAGTGAGAAAAATTAATCAACCATCTAATCACATAAAAATTAAATATTTGAATGCAAAGCAAAAAACATAAAAATATATAATAAAGTAAAAAAGGGCAATGACTATAAAATCAAACAAATCAGTCCAGTGTAATGTCCAGAGACACTTCTGTTGGCAGATCAAACCCTGGCAGTATCTGCTGCTCCTCAAATAAAACGGGCACCGTCCATGGAAATGCCAGAAGAAATGAAACAATAAAAAAGGGAATGGGGGAGCGAAGCGCACACCGCCAGATGGTGCAATAAAAGGAGTTTAATCAGGAGGTAATATAAAAACAATCAAAGCACTCACATTTGAAGACCTCAGTCATATGAGGTTTTTGTATCATTTATATATCAGCTATAGTCCTCATAAATCCAGCTCAGTTGTGGTTCCAAAAGCAACATAGGGTATTTGTTAAGCCATAGGATCTTTTGGAATTTGTCACCTACCCACGCCACCTGTAAATTCTTAGAGACAAGCAGTACACAACAATAATGGCAAGCCCTCTCCTGCAGTAATGTTAACACCTTTCTCGTACAGGCAGCCTCCACCAGAGTATTGTGAATCCCTCCAGTGACCAACAAGGGCATCAACATGTATTTTTTTAAACTATTTTTTCTGCCTATTTATGCTCATAGCCAGACTTGTATTTTCAGACATATTTTTGTTGTTGTGGTCCTTTCAGTAAAACAAACTGCCAGCAACTGGTTATCTGTAATTCATGGAATTACAATCTGCAGAAATGATAGTGACTGAATCCCTATGATCACAATTAAATTAGCACTTTACCTGTTACTCCACCAGAGGGGGGTCATTGTATATTATTTTAGCACTAAGGTGCCTCTGTGTGCCACATGAATGAGCAGAATAGCAAGTGCATTGAGGAACCTGGGAACAGAAAATAGCCAACTATTTTATTTTTAAGTCACTCCACAGTTAATCTCTGTATTAATGAATGTAAATTTAATTGCAACTTTATAGGCAAAAGCCCAGGAGCTCTGTAGGTGCCCTACAATTATTAGATGGCAGATAAGGTATTTCTATGTAATGTGTCCTGTATGTAAATGACTAGCTCTATAGACAAGCAAGGAATGCAATTTCCTATTGAAATGTGTTCAAAATGGTTCCCCTTTGGTGCTGTTGTTAGGAGTCACTTAGAATGATTAATAGATCATTTTGATGAAGGCTATCTGTTAACCCCAACAAGTTAGTTTCTTCTAAACAAACATTAGAAACTGCCTATAATTTGTACTAGACATTTTTCTCCCCAATAAATAAGTCCTGAATTATTCAACAATGTGTGTATCCTGTTCAGTGGACTTAATAAATGCGAGGGAGGGATCGAACTGTATGATCACACTGGGGTAGATAATTTCCACTACAAAATAGATAACAGATTATTGATTAGTAAACATACTTTAAATGTCACGCATTCTTAAAACACTAAATTTATTTGAATTTGTCTGTCATACCTTACCTATCTTTCCATCATTCTATACATACAAAGCTCCTAAAGTTACACTGCCCAGATAAGATATATGATGTAGAATAAGTATGCATTATGTAAGCTGCCTTTTTGGACTTTATGTAAGTTATCTACATTATTTTGTGGATGTGAATGTCTGAATATATAATATATAGTATATATAGTTACTATCAGAAGTGGAGTTTAAGGATCTATTCTCATTGACTCGTCTGAATACTGTACTCTCCATCTTTCCTCATACCAGTCTTTGTCACGCAGTCAGTGCTATCCCTCACATGTAGCTGAGAATGTTCTCTGACCTTCCCCAGAAGGAGCTGAGTGGTTAACAATGCCATATTCACATTAAAATTGAGATGTGGTTCTTTTCTCTGTTTATACCATGTATCTCAACACAAGCCATTTGTAGGGCTTTATTGTGTTCTGGAACATGGTGTCCCCCTGCCAGCAGGCAGCCGTATCTAGTTCCCTAGTTTCCCCAATGGGAGGTATATATCAGAAGACCATAAATCATCTCACTTATAAAGGTGGGTTGAAGGTATTTGAGAAATGTTGATTTACTGCCACATGTTAAACTAATCCATTTCATAAAAAGTACCAGTGATACACATTGGAAATGAAAGGACCTCTCCATATAATAATCAAAAGCATAGAAATAGATGATCTAGGAACCAGCACACAGAAACAAGATGCTGTAAACTAGGGTTGTCCAAGTCCAGTCTTGAGGATGGTATCTTGTCAGATTTTTTTGATATATTTTTTCAGTACATGTAGCTCAGTGATTTTGGTTTAAATACCTGCCCAACTTAGAAATAGCATGGCATCAGAACCTTGAGGACTAAAGTTGGACAAGCCTCTTATACATTTAAGCTGCCCTCCACCACCAGAGAAGCCAGTTTTAAATGCGTCATCCCCTGTACAGCAAGGGTGATTGGGGATTGTGGACAAAAATATATTACCTTTAGATTGTAAGTCTGCGATTTTCAATCCTGCAAGGTGCTTTAAGGAAAGCGCAATGGACACCTGATTACAAGCTCAAAGACAGGGACCTCCATTCTTTGCAGTGTGCGAATCTTGAACTTGTCTTTGCCTGGAACTAAACTTATGTATAGCGTTACGGAATATGTTGGCCCGTTACAAATAAAAAATAATAAATACCAGTAAATAAGATGGAAGAGGATAAACTATAAATATGACCTGTCAAATGAAACATTTGAACCCAACTTCTTTAGTGTGAGTTTACAATATTGTTTAATGTAATGGATCCTTACATAGATTAGATAATAATTTCAACATGCAGGTACATTACAAAGAAGAATATGGATACAAATGAGACTTACAGAAATATTTTTTTGTAATTATAGGAATAATTCATAAACTAATTAGCAGTAGTTACCTAAAGGATGACTTTAGTGGTCTTATAAAGGGATCTCGAAATAATAGACAGATAGAGCTAGACAGGAAAGGAATATTAAAGGACCACTGCACAATGAAAAAAAAATGTTTGAAAACTTTGACCTTTGAGTTTGAGCATAATAAAGCAGAAAAAAGTCATACTGCTGGGCTCTGCAGGAATCCATGATACATTGGGGAAAGTTGTGCATGAAAGGGGGTGTTTATACTTCTGGAGAGTTGTGGTTGCATTTCTTAAAGCAAGGTGTCTGCTTCTGTGCCAGTGAGGGGAAAGGGGTGTGGTGTCAATTTTAATATTCTCCAATTATCTTAACAAAGCCCCCACCCTTCTCTCCTTCCTCACTCTTCCCTTGACTGATAGCCAAATCACACACTCTCATGATTCAGCTCTGAGGAAGTGATGTAACAAACACAAAATGGATTCCTGTACTCATAAACAGAGTCTTCAAAAATTTGAATTTTACCAAAAAAAAGGTTTTATGCCCATGGGTTACCAAGCTGCTAATATTGTTAGTTTAGTACATACCGACAAAGAAGTATATTTTTTTCCAAAGATGTAGTAGTCCTTTAACCTTTTACTGTTTAAGAAATGTTTTTCTTATCATGCCCTACCTAACTATTCTTTAGAAAGTCCCTTTTAAGATTACTAAAAGGTCCTTTAAAGGGACACTGTATTCCAATATTTTAGTGCTTGAAATAAAATTAATAATGGGCAAAATGTTTTTAGAAATGTTAACAATAATGGAGTTATTCATTTAATGTGTCCTTGCAAAGAGGTGGAAGGAATATTGATTTGTAGTGTATATCTCTATGGAAAAGGTCAGGACTTCTATTTGTGACTCAGTTATCTCATTCAGACTAAGTGTGACTTGGATAAGACTGTAATACAGCAATGTGACATTTACTAGAATGACCAAGCAAAACTTACTCATAGAAAGTGTGCTCTCTTCAATTTAATTTTCTGCAATACACAAGTGCTTTTCACAGTTAATGCTTTTATTTAGATATTATATGTACCCATTCTGTTTGATATTTACAATATTACATAAGAACTTGGTAATGGTTTTATAAAATAAACCAAAATAAATATAGCCTTTAATTTATTAATTATTTAATTTATTTATTTATTTTTACAAATTGTTCATTGGCTCTTTAATATAATCCCCAGCAGCCAACTACATTTTCTAATATATCTGCCCTGAGCATAAACTGAGAAATCAAAATATTTATTACATACACAACAATACATGTTATGTGTATATACCATGTGGGGAACAGGGAGTTACATGTAAACAATGGGCAATATTCACTGAAACACAAAAATATCCAGATATTAATAAAAAATAATAAAATACAGATTTATGGAAAATATTTTTGTCTTTAAAATATATGTATATATAGTAAATGTGCATGGCCAGACTAGGTAGGCCAACTAAGTAGCTGCCTAGGGGAGCTTCCCTGTAAAGGGTGCTCCTTTTTTAGTTTAAAAAACCCTAAAAAATTATTCCTGGCTTAAAAATGAAATACTGCAGTTTACAGACTGAAACTCATCCCATGCGTTTCCTGTTTAGTAAAGAGGAAGGAACTGCATCAGTTGAACAGAGGCAGGATAAGTACGTTATATTTATATGTACATTTATATATTGTTATGCTAATTATAGGTGTTCCTAGCTGAATATATGTACATTTGTTTTATTATAGTTGATCCTGGTTAAATATAAGCCTTTGTATTATAATTACTGGTGACCCTAGCTGAACATGCATACATTTGTATGCTTATAGGTGAAGCTGATTAAATATATATGTATTTATGTTATTATGGTTGACTCTGGGTAAATATATGGAAATGTATGTGATTTTGGGGAGCCCTGACCGAATGTATATTTAGAAAATAATAACACTATAGTTATAGACACATTTCCCTAATAGTGACACCAAACTTTATTCCAAAATATTGGCTCAATCGTCAATGTGGATCCACCCGGACCAGATGTGGTTTATTCAAGGTAGAGAAGCTCCAGGCAACACCAGATATATTCTGGATTTTAAGGATGTTGCATCGGCAAAAAAGATTAATTGATGTTGCTTTCACTAGACGCAGAGAAAGCCTTTGAGATATTATTTCAATTTGGATTGTGTGAGGGCCCAGTGAGAGGTATATTAGCTTTATATTCGGCACTGGAAGCCTTTGTAGCCTATCAGGGTTTTAGGTCTCAGCTTTTTCCAATACAAAGAGGGACCAGACAGGGTTGTCCCCTCTCCCCCTGCTATTTGCACTATGCATAGAACCATTAGCAATTGCCCTAAGAGAGTCAAAATGTGATAGGGAATTAGTTAGCTAAAAGGGAGTACAAACAAAGCCTTTTTGCTGATGATATCAGGCTCACCATTACTGAGCCCCTAACAAGCCTCCCTTATGTGCTCAACATTTTATCACATTTAGGCAACATTTCAGGATTCAAAGTAAACTCTAGCAAGAGTGAAGCACTCAATATTTATTTGCCAAACAATTTAGAAGCTTTACTGTCAACAAATGTATCTTTCAAATAGGCTCAACACAGTGACATACTGTATTAATATATCCAAGCAATCGAGTTTGTTATACAATGCAAACTATCCTAGGATTATTAAAAAAAAACTCGTACAATCCCAGCAGCGATCAGCAAAATCACCATGTTGGCTAATAAAAGTAAAGGGGAACTAGCTCGTCCAGATCTAATAAAATATTTTAAGGCTTCTAGATTGGCACAATTATCCAAATGGTTCATTAAGGAACATCCACCAGTGTGGGTGGAGATTGAGAGCCACGCTCTCAGGGATCAGAACCTTTTAACCAGCCAGGAACTCTGGATAAGTCACCATTATAAAATCAATCACTCTCTGTTCCCTGGCAATGTGGTCAAGTCTCTTACCCTATGAAACCAGATGAACAAAAGGGCTCCCCTGGTGGAGACAGGTTCCTGGCTCACCCCTTTATGGCTACCACATAAAGATATCTCACTCAATAAGAACCATCAGCTAAACTGGTGGCTAAAAATATGACTATTGCAGCTGATTTACTTAGAACAAACCAAAAGTGGTCCCCCATGTCATTTAGTGCACAAAATCAGGTACCAGTTAAAAAATGGCTTAACCTTGCCTAAATTAATAATATGAGCATATATAGTATTAGAGGATACATAAATATGTAAATATGTAAATATTTATTTGATTGCACAGGAGCATGGCTGAATATGTGTATACATATTTCAATGTAGGGGACCCTAGCTGATTATGTATATGTTTGTAGTATAATTATAGTGGGCCCTTAGTGAATGCTGATATAATATTAAGAGGCCCCCGTGTAATATGTATAGATTGTATGAGTAAAAGTGATCCTGACTGAATATGATTACATTTATTTATTTTATCTAATTAAAAACTAGCTATATGATTTTTTCCAGATTACTTACACTCTTAGGCTCAATTTCATTGTGCAGCGGCCCTTTAACTCTCATAATTATTTGCTTATTTGTTTTTATTTGTGATACAAGTGATCATGATATATGTTTGTATAACAAGCTCTCACCACCACCCCACCCCCCCTCCATAGAAAAACATAAATAATATGGGCCACCATCAAATGCATTTATTAAACAAGTAATAGCTCAATGTGTGTGTGAGTAGCTATGTTGTTAAAAAGACTATTACGGGGACATGGGAAGAGAGCAAGAAACAGGAATAGAAAAGGAAAAAATGGGTGAGTGCACATACTAGCAGTGGCTCCTCCACTTCACTGCTTAGGGGCTCCAAAAAGGTAGATCCTGCAATGTAAATATGTTGCTAATTGTATTTGAAAGTATTGTGATATTTTTTAAATGGGAAAATTATTTTCGATTCAGATATTATAAATTGTCTTTAGAGATTTCTTGCACGCTTTACATAGGATCTTAGCAAATATAATAAGATTTTTTGCAGCAACTAATTTTAATGAAGACAAAGAAGAACTGCATTTGTAAAACACTACTAAATTTCAATTTGAATCTTAGCAAATGTAAGCCCACATATGCATAAAATAGTCATATATATATATATATATATATATATATATATGTTTATATATATATATATAAATATATATATATATATATATTTGAATAATCAGAGTATTGCAGTTTATAGTGATACCTTTTTTATTGAACAAACATATTAATAAATAAATTACAAGCTTTCGAGAGCTTCCTCTCTTTCTCAAGTCCTCTAGAAAGCTTGTCATATATTAATGAATATCTTTGTCCAATAAAAAAGGTATCACTATATACTGCAATAGTCTGATTATTCATCTGGATTACTGGACACTCACGGCTACCTCACTCTTTTTATATATATATATATATATATATATATATATATATATATATATATATATATATATTGTAAGACCTCTCAATCTCACTGGACAGTGCTAAAAAGAGTTCAGGGAAGAGAAACAAAATGAACGAGGGAACTCAGGAGTTGAGGTTTGCAATGGAGGTTCCAGATATGGTATATTTTAAAACTAAGCTGCTGAGGCTAATTACACCCTGTGGTCTGTATGGACTCATTCTTTTCAACATTTTATTGTGTGACTGAAAGCAATACAGCTAGATACCCATGTGGTAAAAAGCATTTTTGGAAATAATCATATATTCAATCAAGATAACAGATAATCCTTCATGGGTGGATCAGAAACATAAAAATTACAAATGTCATTTTACATTTTCAGTAAGAAAATTATTTTTAATAGTATTTAATTCATAACATATTAATTATTACAAGAAAGTTTAAATTATACCATATTTGGAATCTCTGTTGTATAGCTTTAAGCTACAAAAAGTTGATAGACAAGTTAGATTTATTTGGAGAGTAGGCGCATGAAATATGGCATGATATGTCAGGATATCAACTGTTTGTACCTTAAAGCTATACAGCAGAGATTCCAAATATGGTATAATTTAAAATGTCTCGTAATAATGAATATATAAATAAACACAGGTCAATATAATGTTTTGTCATAGGACCTTATCATAACAAGATTATACATGGGATCTAAAACAGAGACACCAATGGGGGGGACATTTCTGCCAAAATGGACACAGCTTCAATTTATCTTAGGCTGGGGTGGGCAAGTTCAGTTATGGAGGACCACACACAGGCCTGGATTTGTGGATATCCCTGCTGCTCTTCTTCAGTCATCCTGATTGACTCACCTGTGCATAGAAAGGATATCTTAAAATCCAGGCTTATGTATGGCCCTCCAGGACTGACCTTGCCCACCCCAGCCTAAGATAAATTGAAGCTGTGTCCATTCTGGCAGAAATGTCCCTCGCTGGTGTCTCTGATATATTCTTATTAGCGAGTATGGACCTCACCTAAGATAACTACTACTAGTTGCATGCTCCCTGCAAACAAAAAATATGTGTAACATGTACTAGCATGTGTTCTATAGATAAAGTATATGGTATAGGGAATAGTTTCAGACCTAAAGGCCCACCCCTGATCTTAGGTCACAATACTTATGGGAAACTACAGGGCACAGAGAAACAGAAAGATCTGGGGGTCCTTTCCTGTTATAGTTACGGCAGCGGTCCACCAGCAGTGCCAGTAGCAGTGGCGGTGACCAGCCGCTAGATGGTGCTGACGCTATTTCAGTGCCGATATCCTAGCGTTAGGCTTAGGTAAACGGTTAGGGTTAGAGTGGGGGGTCCTTTCTCTCTTCACCATCGCAAAATCTGACAGCTGCAGTTCCGCCAACGACCAACAGATGGCGCTGCCAATTTTAGCACATAAGGCACGCCGACAGAAGAGGCTTTGAGCTATGAGAGGAGTGCCCGAGGCCCTGGTGGGCCGAGTGCCCGCACCGAACATAGTGATGGCCTCACTGTCGATTCAGCGTTGTTGAGTTGCACCATGTTGGAGGGGAAAATAGTTATTTGCCTTCCCTGGAACTTCACAGCGCCCTCTGGCCGATGACACCTGTAACTGCAGCTGTCAGTGCTGCAGAAGAAATGTGCAGGCAAAGAGGGATAGATACGAGTGAGGGTTAGTTTAAGGGTTAGGGTAACATTCTAAGGTAAGAACTTCCCTCAAATATCGGCAGAGCTGTAAAATATTGTCAGCGCCATCTAGCAGCTCCTTGCTGCAACTGCTGTTGTCACTGCTGCCATAATTATAACAGGATAGATCCGATCTGGGTAATACATGTGCATGCAGAGATTTGGAACCATAAGATATTGATTAAACTGTGAAAGTGAATTTATGTCACTTTACTCCATCTCAAGTCAATCCTCTCCTCTGAGAAATTTCTGATCAACACTGTTGGACCATTTGCTTCCTACAGAAACTCCTTGTACCACAACCTGTTCACAACCAGTGCATTAAAGACTTCCTTATTTCATGGATGTGATCATGTGAACCTTATCTACAGTCTGATCAATGTCACCCTAATCAGCTTACTAGTATGTACTGCTAGCTTTCCAGATTTCATTTGAGAACTTGCTTTGCGGAAGTGGCTATGACCTTGAAAGCTTGCAATCTAATCCTACTCAGTTGGCCATTAAACATTATCACCTCCAATTAAATCTCTTTGTGTTGTTCTAATGCTAAGAGTACTACATGTTACCTACTAATCAGCTTCAGTCATACATGTTTTGTGCTTACAACTATCATGCTATATAATAAAATCGCACAAAGTAATTGTCCATTAATATATTTCAGAGATTTCCTATTTCTTCCAATTGTTTTATATGTCAGTACATAAGTATTAAATAAATAATGGAAACATGTTTTGTTTGCTGGTGACATATTAAAGATATTCTGTTTTCTGTATACCTGGCAAAAAAGAGCAACTAAAGAAACAAAGATGTTAAAATATTATAAGCTCACCTAAACCTACCTTTACTATATGATATATCCAAAAATTGCTACAACCCCTTCCATTTTTTCTTTATAGTTAGAATGACTGGGGAATCCCATCCTGTCTCCATTGTTTTCCATTAACCTATATCATTGGCTGGTGAACTGGAGATATTTGATTTTTACTACAAAATAAATTATATCAATTTGGCTTTGTTCATCTATTTTACATGATTCCCTGTGAGAAACTAAGAAAATCCTTCAATCTGACAAAAAAAGAATACCAAGGTCTTGATGAACTTAAGTCTTGTAAAGATATTCAAATCAAACAGGCGGATAAAGGGGGCAATCTTGTAATACTGAGCAATGACAAATACAAAGAGATGTGCAATAGGATTTTGGATGATAGATCTACCTACGAAATACTAACAAAAAATCCAAACCTTGAATATAGACTAGTTTTAAAGTCTATATTAGAAAAAGCCAAAATGGAGAAGATTATTGATGAGCAAACATACATGTTCCTCCTACCAAAATTCCCTTGCATTTCAACTTTCTATGCACTACCAAAAGTGCATAAACAAACGGTACCTATCCCTGGTAGGCCCATAGTATCAGGAACAGGAAATCTCTCCTCCAACGCCAGTATCTTTGTAGATCACTATTTACGTGACTTAGTACAAAATTTGCCCTCTTACGTACAAGATACTAATGATATACTTAGACAGCTTAACATTTAATAGAGTTATTGAATAAATCACACAGGACAAATACTCAAACATCAGATAATACATATCCAAGATGTATTCTGACCTATGGCTATGAGTCTGCTTCAATAAAGGATATTATATCCAAACATTGGCATCTATTAAGAAGTGACGAGGATTTGGCAGATGTACTTCCACAAAAAATACCAATTGTTTACCGAAAAGGTAAAAATCTGAAAGACACATTAGTGCACAGTTTCTTTAAAGAGAAAAAAGACAACAAGACATGGCTCAATCCCCCACTAGGATGCTTTAGATGTGGGAATTGCAAATTATTTAGATACATCAAACCCACAAAACTCTATGAACATCCGTCCAATGGGGCAAGATATGTTTTAAAGGATTTTTCAAACTGTTGCACTACAAATGTAGTTTATGTGACTACATGTTTATGTTCAAAGATTTATGTAGGAAAAACACGACGCCAACTACGAAGACGTATTGGCGAACATATCTATTCCATCAGAAAAGATCTAGACACCCCCCTAGCACGCCATGTCAAGACTTTTCATGGTGGTAAGAGTGAAGTTCTTACTTTCACAGCCCTTGAAAAGGTCCATCAGGGCCCCAGACAGGGAGACTTAGATAAAAAACTTCTTCAACATGAAGCAAAATGGATTTACAAATTACAAGCTTTATCTCCAGTAGGTTTAAATGAAGGCTTCACATTTTTACCCTTCATTTGAATAGATTATTACTAGTACTGGTTGAGCATTAAGCAGTAACCACGTGATCACATAGTTCACATTATATCTATCTTCGAAATTTATTATTCATTTAGGATATTTATTGACACTGACAGACTTTCATTTTTATAATTGGCATTGAAAGGCTATCAAACATTATATTGTACCACTTATATTGATGGTCTATTTTTTATTCGCCATCACCTTATATATTTGCCATCACCTTATTATGGCTGTTACACATTCATATTGTACCACTTATATTGATAGTCTATCTTTTATTCGCCATCACCTTTTTATGGCTGTTACACTGCGATCATATCCCTTTCCTCTTACACTTTTTCTTTTTTATACACTGCTTTTCACTTTTACCATATTCGGGTTCCCCCATACCACACTATCTGAGATTTATTCATCTCTTATGCAATTAGTTTGCCCCGTTCATTTGCACCCCTCATTATTCACTTTCATATTTCAGTCGCATCCATTTGCGAATCATCAGTTTTTCTCCACTTTCCCTTTATTTCACCACATTTTTTGTGCCCATGGTTACTACCATTCATTTCTCATTTTTCTTTGCCTCATGGCTTTAACTTGGCTGTTTTTTTGCCATATCGTTATCCCATGTTATCTCCCTCTTTCCACTCTACTTTACATATGGGCCGTTCTATTTACATTTAACTTTGTTATAGCGTAACAGACGCTTCCTGTATCCATTGCGCATGTCCACCGAGTGTCAATTGGTTGCCGTAGTAACGGCAGCGCTTAAAAAGAGGGCCAGACGGCTTAACAGATTTTACCTTGACAAAGACGTCTGATGACGGCGAAACGCGTCGGCCTTTGATGACGTGGCATGCCTCACTGTTTAAGGCACGCCGGCGTCTTCACCACTAACAGTATTGTTTTTGCAAATTATATTTTAGAGGTTGTATGCTTACCCTACCTGTCCGTTTCCAAATGAGTGAATGTTGTGATCTGGATATGAGTTAGATCAAGCACGTTAATAACGGTGCTTTAAGTAACAATTAGCCTGCTGGCTTCTTTGGACTTTTCATCCTCTGGCCTGCTCTATATTATGCTAATCATTAGAATATAATATGGGCGAGATAGAAGTTTAACTTCTCTATGAAGAGTAACTTTGGGTAATTATTACTTATATAATAGCCCCAGAATTTTATTGTTACTTTCAAAAAACTTCTGCCCTGACTTAAAAGCATGGAATATATGGCACAATTGTATCTTGGTATACTATCAAGAATATATATATATATTCACATATAATAGCCAGATTATTCCCAGCAACTCATTTGGGGAATCCTCTAGGATGAGAGCCACTGTTATCCAGAACCTCTACACTTGTATATATGTATTATAGATCTAGGATTTACTATCAAGACAGGATTATTCAAATTGGATCAGCAATCACTTTTTTCCTCTGCAATACTGTTAGGTGTGGACTTATGTACCCCTCTATTAAGAGTGTATTTAACATTTAGTGGTTATTTGTCCACACACCTATTAGCCTATTTTTATCTTCTTGTTACAATCCGGGATTTTTTACCCATTGTTTTTAATATATCGCCGTTGTTACCCCTTATTAATAAAGACTTTAGTTGTACCTTTCCCACTTTGTATATATATGAGTAATTTTTGGGTAGCAAATACCCTGGGAGCCTAGCATTCCTACTAGACCTTGATCTATTAACTAGTGGTTTAATCCACACTAAGGAAGCATTAATATACTACCATTATATTAGCATATTAATTATTGCCTTTGACATTCAGGACCAGCACTTTACTTTGTAGTACCTTTATCCCACACACACATTTTTCTGAAAATGACTAATTTTCTCATTCAAAACATAGACCTTGATTCACTCCTAAAAGAAGCTGAAGAAAGCTTCAGTGGCAATTCCCAGCCAACTTTTGAAGGCAATACAGATATTAAGCATATATATGGAGACCTTCTAAAAATAATGAGAAAACAAGTACGCTCTGTATGGGAGATAAGCAGCCTTCAAAATTATCTTAAAAATAAATATATCCCTAGAGGCCTAAGATTGCATCTTAACCCTGCCATAAATTTGAGCGATGAAACTTTTGTTAACAAATGGAAAGATATCCTTCTTAAATGTTCATCTGAATTAATCAGTTTGATTATTGAGACAGAAAAACACAATCTGGAACTATTAAAACCTAAGATTGTACTATGTCAGCAAGAATTTAATAAACAAAGCGGTTCTACAGAGTATGAATCACTGTGTAAAAAACTAAATGATAATATAGAGAGATTCAAAAGAGATATTAAAGACCGGAAACAGAAAAAATTCAGATAATACATATCCAAGATGTATTCTGACCTATGGCTATGAGTCTGCTTCAATAAAGGATATTATATCCAAACATTGGCATCTATTAAGAAGTGACGAGGATTTGGCAGATGTACTTCCACAAAAAATACCAATTGTTTACCGAAAAGGTAAAAATCTGAAAGACACATTAGTGCACAGTTTCTTTAAAGAGAAAAAAGACAACAAGACATGGCTCAATCCCCCACTAGGATGCTTTAGATGTGGGAATTGCAAATTATTTAGATACATCAAACCCACAAAACTCTATGAACATCCGTCCAATGGGGCAAGATATGTTTTAAAGGATTTTTCAAACTGTTGCACTACAAATGTAGTTTATGTGACTACATGTTTATGTTCAAAGATTTATGTAGGAAAAACACGACGCCAACTACGAAGACGTATTGGCGAACATATCTATTCCATCAGAAAAGATCTAGACACCCCCCTAGCACGCCATGTCAAGACTTTTCATGGTGGTAAGAGTGAAGTTCTTACTTTCACAGCCCTTGAAAAGGTCCATCAGGGCCCCAGACAGGGAGACTTAGATAAAAAACTTCTTCAACATGAAGCAAAATGGATTTACAAATTACAAGCTTTATCTCCAGTAGGTTTAAATGAAGGCTTCACATTTTTACCCTTCATTTGAATAGATTATTACTAGTACTGGTTGAGCATTAAGCAGTAACCACGTGATCACATAGTTCACATTATATCTATCTTCGAAATTTATTATTCATTTAGGATATTTATTGACACTGACAGACTTTCATTTTTATAATTGGCATTGAAAGGCTATCAAACATTATATTGTACCACTTATATTGATGGTCTATTTTTTATTCGCCATCACCTTATATATTTGCCATCACCTTATTATGGCTGTTACACATTCATATTGTACCACTTATATTGATAGTCTATCTTTTATTCGCCATCACCTTTTTATGGCTGTTACACTGCGATCATATCCCTTTCCTCTTACACTTTTTCTTTTTTATACACTGCTTTTCACTTTTACCATATTCGGGTTCCCCCATACCACACTATCTGAGATTTATTCATCTCTTATGCAATTAGTTTGCCCCGTTCATTTGCACCCCTCATTATTCACTTTCATATTTCAGTCGCATCCATTTGCGAATCATCAGTTTTTCTCCACTTTCCCTTTATTTCACCACATTTTTTGTGCCCATGGTTACTACCATTCATTTCTCATTTTTCTTTGCCTCATGGCTTTAACTTGGCTGTTTTTTTGCCATATCGTTATCCCATGTTATCTCCCTCTTTCCACTCTACTTTACATATGGGCCGTTCTATTTACATTTAACTTTGTTATAGCGTAACAGACGCTTCCTGTATCCATTGCGCATGTCCACCGAGTGTCAATTGGTTGCCGTAGTAACGGCAGCGCTTAAAAAGAGGGCCAGACGGCTTAACAGATTTTACCTTGACAAAGACGTCTGATGACGGCGAAACGCGTCGGCCTTTGATGACGTGGCATGCCTCACTGTTTAAGGCACGCCGGCGTCTTCACCACTAACAGTATTGTTTTTGCAAATTATATTTTAGAGGTTGTATGCTTACCCTACCTGTCCGTTTCCAAATGAGTGAATGTTGTGATCTGGATATGAGTTAGATCAAGCACGTTAATAACGGTGCTTTAAGTAACAATTAGCCTGCTGGCTTCTTTGGACTTTTCATCCTCTGGCCTGCTCTATATTATGCTAATCATTAGAATATAATATGGGCGAGATAGAAGTTTAACTTCTCTATGAAGAGTAACTTTGGGTAATTATTACTTATATAATAGCCCCAGAATTTTATTGTTACTTTCAAAAAACTTCTGCCCTGACTTAAAAGCATGGAATATATGGCACAATTGTATCTTGGTATACTATCAAGAATATATATATATATTCACATATAATAGCCAGATTATTCCCAGCAACTCATTTGGGGAATCCTCTAGGATGAGAGCCACTGTTATCCAGAACCTCTACACTTGTATATATGTATTATAGATCTAGGATTTACTATCAAGACAGGATTATTCAAATTGGATCAGCAATCACTTTTTTCCTCTGCAATACTGTTAGGTGTGGACTTATGTACCCCTCTATTAAGAGTGTATTTAACATTTAGTGGTTATTTGTCCACACACCTATTAGCCTATTTTTATCTTCTTGTTACAATCCGGGATTTTTTACCCATTGTTTTTAATATATCGCCGTTGTTACCCCTTATTAATAAAGACTTTAGTTGTACCTTTCCCACTTTGTATATATATGAGTAATTTTTGGGTAGCAAATACCCTGGGAGCCTAGCATTCCTACTAGACCTTGATCTATTAACTAGTGGTTTAATCCACACTAAGGAAGCATTAATATACTACCATTATATTAGCATATTAATTATTGCCTTTGACATTCAGGACCAGCACTTTACTTTGTAGTACCTTTATCCCACACACACATTTTTCTGAAAATGACTAATTTTCTCATTCAAAACATAGACCTTGATTCACTCCTAAAAGAAGCTGAAGAAAGCTTCAGTGGCAATTCCCAGCCAACTTTTGAAGGCAATACAGATATTAAGCATATATATGGAGACCTTCTAAAAATAATGAGAAAACAAGTACGCTCTGTATGGGAGATAAGCAGCCTTCAAAATTATCTTAAAAATAAATATATCCCTAGAGGCCTAAGATTGCATCTTAACCCTGCCATAAATTTGAGCGATGAAACTTTTGTTAACAAATGGAAAGATATCCTTCTTAAATGTTCATCTGAATTAATCAGTTTGATTATTGAGACAGAAAAACACAATCTGGAACTATTAAAACCTAAGATTGTACTATGTCAGCAAGAATTTAATAAACAAAGCGGTTCTACAGAGTATGAATCACTGTGTAAAAAACTAAATGATAATATAGAGAGATTCAAAAGAGATATTAAAGACCGGAAACAGAAAAAATTCCTGAGAGATAAAACTGATTTCCAAACAAATAGAATCTTTAAGAAATTTTCTGTTTCAATACCATCACAAAGAAATTCTGACATAAGTTCTTCAGACTATGACAATTCAGACATAGATGAACATTCTATCCATAGCTCAAGAGGTAGACGACCTGGTATGCATTATAGAAGGGAGGCATACAACACAAGAAAGTTTGCACAAACTAGAATGCCAAATACCTACAATAATGAGGGTTTTTTAGAAGAAGGCCAATTTCCTGTGAAGGGTCCAGAGAGGAGAGACCAAAGGAAAAAGATCTAAGCATTGAGAATAAGCTAAATACCAAAAGTCTGATAAAGGATCAAAGTATGAAAATTATCAACTTATCAGACTTTTTATTAGATAGTAACCATGAATCAGTACTGAGGAAAGGCCTAAGTTTTGTGCCAACATCAAGGTCAGACAAATTTACCCACATTAAGGATATCAATCTTTTTGCACGCAAGTTAGCCTTACAGAAATTCTTTAAAAATAAAGAAGATAAGGAATATATGAAGTTAGGCATGAATAAAGAAGACATTGGAACCTTCAAACTTCTAATGTCTCTACTAGAAGAGAATGCCTCTGCTGAGGAAGATAATACATTTAAGGACACCAAAAGATGGAAAAACAAAAGTAATTTTACCCCCTTTCTTAAAGATTATTCTAACATCTGGGTATTTCTCCAGCAGGTAACAACTGACATAGGAAGTTTGGATTTTACCAAACTAAGAAAATCCTTCAATCTGACAAAAAAAGAATACCAAGCTCTTGATGAACTTAAGTCTTGTAAAGATATTCAAATCAAACAGGCGGATAAAGGGGGCAATCTTGTAATACTGAGCAATGACAAATACAAAGAGATGTGCAATAGGATTTTGGATGATAGATCTACCTACGAAATACTAACAAAAAATCCAAACCTTGAATATAGACTAGTTTTAAAGTCTATATTAGAAAAAGCCAAAATGGAGAAGATTATTGATGAGCAAACATACATGTTCCTCCTACCAAAATTCCCTTGCATTTCAACTTTCTATGCACTACCAAAAGTGCATAAACAAACGGTACCTATCCCTGGTAGGCCCATAGTATCAGGAACAGGAAATCTCTCCTCCAACGCCAGTATCTTTGTAGATCACTATTTACGTGACTTTGTACAAAATTTGCCCTCTTACGTACAAGATACTAATGATATACTTAAACAGCTTGAACATTTAATAGTGCCAAAAAACACATGGTTAGTAACCATAGATGTTGAAGCACTCTATAGTAGCATACCTCATAAACTTGGTATTGAAGCAGCAGAACAATTTCTGAGCACAAAAAGCACTAACCTTGGTAAATTCAACAACTTTATTATCCAACTTCTAGAGTATGTCCTGAAATATAATTTTTTTCTATTTAATAACAAATGGTTCCACCAGACGAAGGGTACAGCAATGGGTACTCCATGTGCCCCTAGCTACGCAAATCTTTTTTTAGGTTGCTGGGAGAAGAAGATCTTCTCAGAACCAGATATTGAGCACCTTACTATACATGCAATGATTTGGCGTCGCTATATAGACGATATCTTTGTGGTTTGGGATGGAACTAAACCAGAATTCGAAACCCTAATGGACTCATTGAACAAAAACGAGATGGGCCTGAGATTCACACATGAAATCCATAGAAAAGAAATATCGTTTCTGGATTTGCTCATCCAAAAAGATGATGAAGGAACCATATCAACTACTACATTTAGAAAAGAGACAGCAGCAAATACGTTATTATCATGGGACAGCCAACATTTTGCACCCCTGAAAAAAGGTATCCCTAAGGGGCAATACTTAAGAATTAGGAGGAACTGCAGCTCAGACAATACTTTTAAAATTGAGGCAGACAAATTAAAACAAAGATTCCTAGAAAGAGGATATTCAAATAAATGCCTAAAGAAAGCTTTTCAGCATGCATTGAGCTGCAACAGAACAGAGTTATTGAATACATCCCACAGGACAAATACTCAAACATCAGATAATACATATCCAAGATGTATTCTGACCTATGGCTATGAGTCTGCTTCAATAAAGGATATTATATCCAAACATTGGCATCTATTAAGAAGTGACGAGGATTTGGCAGATGTACTTCCACAAAAAATACCAATTGTTTACCGAAAAGGTAAAAATCTGAAAGACACATTAGTGCACAGTTTCTTTAAAGAGAAAAAAGACAACAAGACATGGCTCAATCCCCCACTAGGATGCTTTAGATGTGGGAATTGCAAATTTTGTAGATACATCAAACCCACAAAAATCTATGAACATCCGTCCAATGGGGCAAGATATGTTTTAAAGGATTTTTCAAACTGTTGCACTACAAATGTAGTTTATGTGGCTACATGTTTATGTTCAAAGATTAATGTAGGAAAAACACGACGCCAACTACGAAGACGTATTGGCGAACATATCTATTCCATCAGAAAAGATCTAGACACCCCCCTAGCACGCCATGTCAAGACTTTTCATGGTGGTAAGAGTGAAGTTCTTACTTTCACAGCCCTTGAAAAGGTCCATCAGGGCCCCAGACAGGGAGACTTAGATAAAAAACTTCTTCAACATGAAGCAAAATGGATTTACAACTTACAAGCTTTATCTCCAGTAGGTTTAAATGAAGGCTTCACATTTTTTCCCCTCATTTGAATAGATTATTACTAATACTGGTTGAGCATTAAGCAGTAACCACGTGATTACATAGTTCACATTATATCTATCTTCGAAATTTATTATTCATTTAGGATATTTATTGACACTGACAGACTTTCATTTTTATAATTGGCATTGAAAGGCTATCAAACATTATATTGTACCACTTATATTGATGGTCTATTTTTTATTCGCCATCACCTTATATATTTGCCATCACCTTATTATGGCTGTTACACATTCATATTGTACCACTTATATTGATAGTCTATCTTTTATTCGCCATCACCTTTTTATGGCTGTTACACTGCGATCATATCCCTTTCCTCTTACACTTTTTCTTTTTTATACACTGCTTTTCACTTTTACCATATTCGGGTTCCCCCATACCACACTATCTGAGATTTATTCATCTCTTATGCAATTAGTTTGCCCCGTTCATTTGCACCCCTCATTATTCACTTTCATATTTCAGTCGCATCCATTTGCGAATCATCAGTTTTTCTCCACTTTCCCTTTATTTCACCACATTTTTTGTGCCCATGGTTACTACCATTCATTTCTCATTTTTCTTTGCCTCATGGCTTTAACTTGGCTGTTTTTTTGCCATATCGTTATCCCATGTTATCTCCCTCTTTCCACTCTACTTTACATATGGGCCGTTCTATTTACATTTAACTTTGTTATAGCGTAACAGACGCTTCCTGTATCCATTGCGCATGTCCACCGAGTGTCAATTGGTTGCCGTAGTAACGGCAGCGCTTAAAAAGAGGGCCAGACGGCTTAACAGATTTTACCTTGACAAAGACGTCTGATGACGGCGAAACGCGTCGGCCTTTGATGACGTGGCATGCCTCACTGTTTAAGGCACGCCGGCGTCTTCACCACTAACAGTATTGTTTTTGCAAATTATATTTTAGAGGTTGTATGCTTACCCTACCTGTCCGTTTCCAAATGAGTGAATGTTGTGATCTGGATATGAGTTAGATCAAGCACGTTAATAACGGTGCTTTAAGTAACAATTAGCCTGCTGGCTTCTTTGGACTTTTCATCCTCTGGCCTGCGCTATATTATGCTAATCAATAGAATATAATATGGGTGAGATAGAAGTTTAACTTCTCTATGAAGAGTAACTTTGGGTAATTATTACTTATATGTTACTTTCAAAAAACTTCTTCCCTGACTTAAAAGCATGGAATATATGGCACAATTGTATCTTGGTATACTATCAAGAATATATATATATATATTCACATATAATAGCCAGATTATTCCCAGCAACTCATTTGGAGAATCCTCTAGTATGAGAGCCACTGTTATCCAGAACCTCTACACTTGTATATATGTATTATAGATCTAGGATTTACTATCAAGACAGGATTATTCAAATTGGATCAGCAATCACTTTTTTCCTCTGCAATACTGTTAGGTGTGGACTCATGTACCCCTCTATTAAGAGTGTATTTAACATTTAGTGGTTATTTGTCCACACACCTATTAGCCTATTTTTATCTTCTTGTTACAATCCGGGATTTTTTACCCATTGTTTTTAATATATCGCCGTTGTTACCCCTTATTAATAAAGACTTTAGTTGTACCTTTCCCACTTTGTATATATATGAGTAATTTTTGGGTAGCAAATACCCTGGGAGCCTAGCATTCCTACTAGACCTTGATCTGATTCCCTGTGAAAACTAGAAAATAGCATTTTAGGATACATTTAAACACATGCCTGAATAAACTTGATCATAGACACATCTAGCTAATGAAATAACATATATTGCTGCAGAGAGCTGTGAGCAGCACTAGAGGGAGACCTAACACCTATAGGATACACATAACCACATTAAATGGACATAGATTTCACTAGGAATATAATATACCTATATTTCTTTAGTTATCTGTACTTTAGTTTGTTAAGAAGTGCACAAAATATCTGTTTTTTCTGACTAAAATCTTACAAATAGTTCCTAACTGGTTTCTGCAGCTCATGAAGACAGTGTACTTATAAGTACAAGGGTTGCACTTTCTCATAGTAACCAATCAGTGGCAACATTCTGCATCATGCTACTTGAGAGATGTCAGTGATTGGCTAATTTGAAACACTGCACTTCATAGTCTGTGTAATCATGAGCTGCATGACTTACAGAGGGCAAACTCAAGCAGGAACAATTTGTATGAGTTTAGGCATAAAAAACTACTTTTAATCACTTCTTAATAAAAGAAAGTACAGTACACAAAAGTAAATAGACAAATAGGTATATTATATTCCAGAAAATTGTCCCTTTAAAACAAAAACTGAAGAACAAGTACATTATGTTTATATTTACACCATCTTCACAAATTAAGTAAACTTAAAAAAGAGAGAAATCTTATTCTTTTTGGTGATATTAATATTATTAGAATATAAAAATACAAAAATACCCCATAATATAGAACAGAACAATAAATAGTATGCTTTAGCAGAACATGGAATGTCTAATATTGTTATCATACGTGTCATAAAAATGCAGGTACAATATAGAAAGAAAAATATAAATTAGACCATTATAGAACATTGATAATTGGTAAGTTTGTGATTTAAGTTTAGTAAAATTACAGTTAAATATATAACTATACAAACAGACATATTATTGTAATGTTATACATGCAGTAAGAAATAAATGTTATAGGGAATTAAATTGTATGATTACACATTGATGTAAAATGTATGTATAAAATAACAAAATCAACTACATTTAAAGATGATACTTTTAATGATTAACTGATGAGGACAAACATGCAAAATACTGTGGTTCCTACATCAGGTGTACAAATAAGACTTGAATTATCATCTTTGCTTTAATTTGTTGTTGTTCAGTCCATCAGTCGGGTCCAACTCTTGGTGATCATATGAACCCCAGCACCCTGGCACATCTGTTTGTGTTTCTGGTTGTGCTTATCAATATGGTTATCTTGACAAAGATACTGGAGTGGGTTGCCAGTTACTTCTCGAGTGGATTGCAATTTGTCTAACCTCTTGGGTGACCCTCCATGGTTTAGCTCACAACTTCATTGAGGTACACAAGCCCCCTCACCATGATAAGATAGAGATCAGAAGGGCTTCAGTGGTTAGGATTTGGTGCTTTCACCACTGCAATCTGGGTTCGATTTCCAGTCAGGGGATCAAGAGGTCACACCACCCTGAAGCCGAGCAAGGTTGGGCCTGGTCAGTACTAGGATAGGAGACCACCTAGGAATACCAGAAGCTGTATGATGTGGCCCACTGAAGAAGGAACTCGCAACTCACTCCAGTATCTCTGCCATGAATGCCAAGTGGACCAGCATGACCATGTAAATAAAGATGTGCCTGGTGTGTTATGGTTCATGAGGTCACGGAGAGTCGGTAACGACTGAATGACATAAAAAAAGGTTCAAATCATAGGAAACATTTGAGAATCTTGATAAACCATTATTCTTCCAAAATGTCTTTAGAATGTAAAAACATAACAACGCCTCTAACTTCTTGCCTTCAATGCAATTATAGTGTTGTGGAATCTACCATTTTGGTTTCAGCAGATCATTAACTGTTAGTTCTCTTATCACGACTAAAGAGAACTCATTGTTTTACAACGACACGCACACCTGAGAATGTAATAGACTTCAGCAGGCAAGAAAACAAAATGGTACCCCATAGTAAAAGTCTCAAAATTAAAGTTTGTGTTTATTTTTTATTTTTTTTTTGCTTTCATTTCAAGAAGGGGGTTGAGCTTTGTGCAGGGAAAGAACTATTCCATCCTGCGACGTGGCACAACTCGAACGGCGGTGAGTCGACAGCAAGGCCATCGCTATGTTCGACGCGAACACTCGCCCCTCAGGGCATCGGGCGCACCTCTCATAGCTCAAGGCCTCATCTGTCGCCGTGCCTTTTGAGCCAGATTGGAGAATGGAATAGTTATTTGGCTGCAGTACATTTTTTACACCACCAGGTGGTTCTGTGGCGCGTCCACACACCCCAGTCGTGAAATGAAAATCAGATTCCAAATAGAAAAAGAAAAACATTGACCACAGTGGTCCTTCAATTATTTTCCCTGAGAAACCCAGGTTTACATGTTTGTAAGTTGCAAGGATCACAGGATGAGCACCAAAAAAGTGGGCTCCATGGATAGGTAATTTATTCATTATTGTGCTGACATGGGAGCCATCATTTGGTTTCTGCTGCTCAGCTATTACAGTAGGGAGAACCCACTGAATGTGCAACGCATATAGGCCCTCATTCAATTGCGATTTGGCCAATTGAATAGGGCTCTAAATAAGCACATAACATATATTTTTTTAAAGAAGTTTTTAGTTAGTGAAGACCTTGCTTTTGGATAGATGTTTACGAACTAAAAACTTCTTTAAAAAAATATGTTATGTGCTTATTTAGACCCCTATTCAATTGGCCAAATTGCAATTGAATGAGGGCCATAGTCTCTACCATGAATAATACTGCAATATATAGCAACAGCTTTTTCAATAAGTCTGACTGAATGTTGTTTTTTGCATTGTTCAGTCATGTCCGACTCTCTGTGACCTCATGGACCGTAACACCATCCTGATCCACTTGGTATTCATGGCGAAGATACTGGAGTGGGCTGTCAGTTCCTTCTCCAATGGCCCACAGCATACTATTTGTAAAATTAGCATACTAGAGAACAGGAAGTTAAAGGGGATGGCAGAAGGTGACAATCTATTACTTTTGGGACTTCTTAGAGGTAAGTGATATGGACATTTTATATCTTAATTACATTGAAAAGGATAACATTAATTAAAAGCGTTTCTAAGTTTCCTGGGTTATTACATTTCTGCACTCCTTAGACAAAAACCATCCTTGATCTATGCAGCACATTTCATAAAACATTTTATTTTATTAATATCTAAAAATCCCTCTAATGATTACGTTGACGCCCAGGGAAGCTGACACCTGATACCCCCAATCAGCATTTGGAACCAATTTTAACTATTTACTAACCTGCTCTGGATTCCTCAGCCAAAAGAAGAACACTGATGTTGCTCCCAAAGTCACTGCTGGGATGTGAGCCGCCTGGCTGCTTCCTGCTGCAGTCTCTGCTGTGCACACATTCACACCAGAGATCAGCACAGATAGAGCTGCTGTGTGTGTGAGAGAGACCTGCAACCTTTAGTAATAAGTGCAGTAACATCCCACGTGAGACAGTATGTACAGTAAGAGTCTTTCTCTGAAACAGCAGGGAGATGAAGCAGAGGAAGTGCTGCCAGAGATCTTACAGCCTTAGTTCTTGTACTGAGCATGTCAGAAGCCACTGAGGTGAAGATTGATACAATGTATTGCGCACAACTGAATATGAATTGTATGCTAATTTAGCTGGGATCTTTTATGGGCATACACCATCAAATGCAACTGGCAAAAACCATAAAAAAAATGTTAACTTTAGGTTAAGCTAATTAATGTTTATTTTGGGTTTTTTTCGTGCAACAAAAAATATATTTTCATACACTACTAATTCTCCTTTATCAATCCAGCAAACTTAGATATGCCTTTAAGACATTTTATATAAGTTATAAATTATATATATATATATATATATATATATATATATATTGTGGCAGAGCGCCCCCTTCTGGCGGGGTTTGCGTCCTGCACTTTCTTATCTCTTTTACCCAGGGAGGAAGACACAGCAGGCTTGTCAGATTTTTACTGCTGTTTATTGGGTAGCATAAACAGAACAAAATAACAGTGCTTGTATTCAGCGATAAAATAAAACCCTACATAAACGTGCTTACTATACTCAGGAACGCCCTGACTATATCCTGCGCAGCTTATCTGTGACAGGGAGTGCCACCTTGTGGCCAGGAAACATACAGTCTCTTATTTGCCTTTTCCTCTACAGCTTCTATCAATTGTTTGTGAAGCATAGGGCCCTTGTCACCCTCTTGTAATGAGGAACTCTTACTCTCACTCTCAATGCACTCTTCTTCTCCCTGGGACCTTTGTAATCCTTCTCTGGATACAATGAGAATAATATGCATTGGCACCAACCTTGTATCCCTTATTCCTTCCGGCTTCTTAGGGATGGTGTCTTCAGATAATCCTATCTCAGTGGAATATCTCCAATATGACAGAGGTCTTCTCTGTGCGCAAACTCTGGAACTCCGCAGCCTTCCTGACTGTCTCGCTCCAGCACAAATCCCAGCTCTCAGGATCCCAGAGGCAGCTGAGCTGTTCAGGGCTTCCTCCTGCAACACACACAGCCCACGGCTCTTAGGCCCAAGCCTAAGTGAGAGAGACTCCACCCATCTCTCTGCTGCTTTTAAAAGCAGTTCACAGCTAGGCTGCTTCCATTTAGCCACTGATAACTGAATGGAATTAACTCCTTTCATTCTCAGGGGAGAAGTCTTACAGAGCTCTCTTGTGACCCCTAATGGCACTCCATCACATATCCTCCCCCTCAGCTCAACACCATGTAGTTGAGCTACATGAGCCGAGAGGCCGTAAACGCTCACTTGTAACTTTATCTTCCTCTTGTCTTCTCGTTTAAGGGGCTCATCTTCATAGGGCATAATATTCTCTGGTGCAACTATGCAGTATGGGCTTGGGTCTAGCTCTATTCTCCTGAGCTCAACAGCACGCGTACTTCCATGCGCCAGGATAACTTTCCCTTCTTCAATTGATCCATCAACTTTGACGAAGCAAGGCTTGAGACACCCCTCGAATAGACTACCATGGATTTCGTCCACCGCAACATCTATGGGGAACACACTGTCTTGTTCGCCACATGGCACCTCTGGACCTGGTTGGATACTGACAGTATCTCCAAACCACACCTTTAGGTTGTTACACACAACTCTGTTCCTCCTGATCTTCTCATCTAGGCAAGTGTCATCTGTACGACCTTTGTACGCAGTTTTCTGTCTCTTCTTTCTTTTCAGAAGAACAGGTTTTCCTTGGTACAACAGAAGCTCATCCTTCTGGACCGGAGTCATCGACATCACTTTCTCTTCATTGCTTTGTTTTTCTTCAATTTCTTTTAATAGGACCTGCAGTTCAGATAATTCTGCAGAGAGCGATTTGGTTGTATCATTTCTCTCACAACCGGTTTCTTTTACATAATCTTTGTAAAGATTTACCTTGAGTTCCTTACTCTTATGTTTCCATTCTTCCAATTTTTTTTCTGCTTTCTGGGCAGAAGGTTTGTCCTCCTCATCAATGGGTTTCTTTTCAGGTTTACGTTCTTTGACTTGAACGGCCTTGACAGAGGGACGTGAAATTCTCGGCGACCGTCTTAATGTCCGGCCTATGTTTTCCTCGGCTTCAGGCTCCTCAGCTTCTGCAACTGCGAAAACCACAAATAATGCGTCACCTCTCTTCCTCTTGTTGGAGACCCTGATTGTCAACTTGAGACCAACCACTGAGTTTGCTCTGTCAGTCTGCTTGCTCTCGTTGGGAAGTAATTTATCTTTATGTTTATTTTTTGACGTACTTGTTTTCTTCTCAGTTTCAGAAGATTTTTCAGTGTCAAGTGATTTTGTCTCCTTTTTTGTTGATGTTTCAGGTTGCTGCTCTGTATCACACTGATCCGCTATGGTTGGTGAAACCTTTGTTTCCCTGCTTTCTTCTGGATGATCTATCACAGCTGACTCCTTAGTTTGCTTTGCACCACTCTCCACTTTACTAGATGCTTCTTGGACTACACTCGCTCTCTCTTTATTAGAGACAGAAATGTCTTTCTTTTTCTCTGTCTCTTCCATAGCAAGCAATTGTTCTTTTAGGTGAAGGATTTCTTCTGTCATTACCTCCTTCCCAGAGATTCTTTGTTCATAAAGCCGTAACTGGTTGTCCTTCTCAATTAGTTGCGTCTTTAGAGACTCCATTGAGGCTGCGTGAGTCTTACTTTGCGCCTCATTCTCAGTGTACAGATTCTGGCATTTAGCAATTAGATCAAGGATGGTTGCATCCCGTTCTTGCACTTTAACTGCCAACTCTGATTTTTCCTTTTTTAGCTCCTCGGACGTGGCCAAACTTGATTGAAGACCTTTCTCCAGAATCTCAACAGCTTGGTTTAAAGAGTTTAATTCTTGTTCATTTGTGGATTTGTACTCATTAAACACATTAAGAGTTGACTCTCTCTCACTAATCACCTTATTGTGCTCTTCCGTTAACTGAACCATCTGCCGGGCCTTGCTCTCCAGTTTTCTGGTGAACTTTGCTAGCTTGTCCTCAGTTTGCTTCAATATACTGCTTAGATTGTCCACTTGGTGGTTGAGTCCAGCTATATTTTGTCTTGATGACTCTTCATTTATTTGCATGTCTTCAATCACCTGCTCCTTCTGCCTCTTCTCATCTTCCACCCGATATTGGAGTCCCTCAAGCTCCTTGTCCTTTTGCATTAATACTGTTTTCAGCTTGGAGATTTCCAGTTTCAACGTGGTTATTTGACAAATCAGCTGCTCCTCTTGAGTTTGAGCCGCTTGGTCTTGTCTCTCCTTCTGTACAGTGTTCTCTGAAAGGGATGTCTGCAGATTGGTAATTATTCCCTCTAGCTGCAGTTTCTCAGAATCAAACCGGGCTCTCTGGGTTTCTAGTTCTGCATTGGTGGAGCTCTTCTCTTGTTCTAGCTTGGTGATCTGTACTTGGAGGGCTGTACACCTAGCAGTGATTTCAGCTACTTCCTGGGTCAATCCTTCCATCTTCAGGATGTCCCCCATGTTTTCTAGCTTAGACTTTGGAGTATTCTTCCTCTGCTCCCAAATTGGCATCAGTTTCTCATTCCTGTAGTACACTCTGTAGTCCTCAAATGCAGGCATCCTCCGCCATTCAGGAATATAGTCTGGCATCATCTTTACCTCTCGCTGGTCTGGTTTGGTATGACACATCTCCATGCTCTGCGTCATATGTCCTGTCTGGGACAGTGTGTACTCCTTGAGTTTTTCTGCATTGCGGTCTGCCCGTTTCTTTTCTCTGTTATAAGCAGCTTCCACTTCTCTGAACTGGTTTTTTATCATCTCTAAGTCGGATGCACTTTGCGAGTAGCTGGCCTTTTCCACTTGAAGTGAAGACTCAAGGTCCAGGATCCGCAACTGGATAACTTCAGAGTTAACCTTAGACTCCCGATGGGCTGCTCTTTCCGATTCAATATCTTCTTCCAGTCTTTTTACTGTGTGTGCTGCTGTCTCCAGTTTCAGAATCAGTCTCTCCTCTTTCTCACGACTGTATTCCAGCTCACTCTTCTGACGTGAAAAGTTATCCATGGAGACATTTTTCTCTGCTTCCATTTCATGTAGCTGCTTGTGCAACTCTTGAACCTTCCTGTTTTTGGACTGGATAACAGATTCCATTTCTTTCTTCATCTCCTGCTCTCTCATCTGAAGCTCCTCAAGCTTGACTTTAAATTGTCCTTGGAGCCTTAAAGAATGCCGTTTCTCCTCCTCTAAGGCCATTCTGTCTGCACTAGCAGGCTCTTTTGCTTTCTCAGCATTATCTGTTACTGTCTCTGCAGTTTCTTTTGTGCACTCTGCATTCTCATCAGCAGCTCCTGCCGTCTCTGTGGCGGCTCCTGCCGTCTCTGTGGCGGCTCCTGCCGTCTCTGTGGCGGCTCCTGCCGTCTCTGTGGCGGCTCCTGCCGTCTCTGTGGCGGCTCCTGCCGTCTCTGTGGCGGCTCCTCTGTCAGCCCGCCAGTTCCTTGCTTGTCTATCTTTGACAATATCATCAAATGACTTCTGAACGCCAAGCTCCAATGGGGTGTCCATAATATTTGGATGGAAATCTCTCCTTGTCATGCCAGTCGCACCTTTCTCGTGTGGTTGAAGTATAGGAGCACTTCTCCGGCTAGCTTGTTGCACCCCCAGCGCCTTTATGCTGGCTGTAAAGTACGCCTCCTGTTCATTCTGGGTACTGATTCTCTGTGCTCTGACATCCCGGGTAACTCCAACTCTGGCAAGGATCTCAGCTTTGAGGTCATCATAGTTTTCTTTCTTTTCTTCATTCAAGCTCAGATAAGCTTTCTGAGCTTCGCCCGTCAAATACGGGGCAATGAGGCTGACCCAGTACCGTTTGTGCCACGCCTCCCTAATGGCTGTTCTCTCAAAAATGGTGAGGTATATGATCACATCATCATCCTCTGTCAGCTCCAGAAGAAGTTCATTGGCTCTAACTCTGGCCGCATCTTTTCTATATTTTTCCAGTATAGCTTCACTCTGGGCTAACTGGATAGCCCACTTTCTATTGAACTCTTGCTGAGCAGCTGTGGCCTCTCTCATGCCGATTATTCTCTCCTCTGCTTGTCGTTGCCACTTCTCTGTGACCTCTCCAAAACATGCAGCAGCACCTCTTAGTTTACCCTCTTTTGCTGCAATTACTTTTTGCCATTCTTGCTGACAAGCTCCGCCCACTTTCTGGTGTGTAGTGGCATCTACCAGGGCTTTCACTAGTTCCTCCATGGACATCTTGTAAGGTGGGCTGTCTTCTTAATACAGACAATTTAGCATCCCACTTCTGGCACCAACTGTGGCAGAGCGCCCCCTTCTGGCGGGGTTTGCGTCCTGCACTTTCTTATCTCTTTTACCCAGGGAGGAAGACACAGCAGGCTTGTCAGATTTTTACTGCTGTTTATTGGGTAGCATAAACAGAACAAAATAACAGTGCTTGTATTCAGCGATAAAATAAAACCCTACATAAACGTGCTTACTATACTCAGGAACGCCCTGACTATATCCTGCGCAGCTTATCTGTGACAGGGGGTGCCACCTTGTGGCCAGGATGCAAACAGTCTCTTATTTGTGATATATCGCCACCTTGTGGCCAGGAAACAAACAGTCTCTTATCTTTGTTATATCGCCACCTTGTGGCCAGGAAACATACAGTCTCTTATTTGCCTTTTCCTCTACAGCTTCTATCAATTGTTTGTGAAGCATAGGGCCCTTGTCACCCTCTTGTAATGAGGAACTCTTACTCTCACTCTCAATGCACTCTTCTTCTCCCTGGGACCTTTGTAATCCTTCTCTGGATACAATGAGAATAATATGCATTGGCACCAACCTTTTATCCCTTATTCCTTCCGGCTTCTTAGGGATGGTGTCTTCAGATAATCCTATCTCAGTGGAATATCTCCAATATGACAGAGGTCTTCTCTGTGCGCAAACTCTGGAACTCTGCAGCCTTCCTGACTGTCTCGCTCCAGAACAAATTCCAGCTCTCAGGATCCCAGAGGCAGCTGAGCTGTTCAGGGCTTCCTCCTGCAACACACACAGCCCACGGCTCTTAGGCCCAAGCCTAAGTGAGAGAGACTCCTCCCATCTCTCTGCTGCTTTTAAAAGCAGTTCACAGCTAGGCTGCTTCCATTTAGCCACTGATAACTGAATGGAATTAACTCCTTTCATTCTCAGGGGAGAAGTCTTACAGAGCTCTCTTGTGACCCCTAATGGCACTCCATCACAATATATATATATATATATATATATATATATATATATATATATATATATATACATTAATATTAAAACCTTTATATAACACAAAAAAAATCTACCAATTAAGAGTTTAGGCCCATTATTTTCTAATATAAAATGTAACTTTTAAAAGCTCTATAATAAAAGTCATTTTTACTATAGAAAGTAATGGTCAAAACTCTAAATAGGTGCCCTCTCCTCTCTCTTGACTAAAACAATAAATTGCACAGATCGATAATACAGAACAGTCTGAAAGATAACTTGAAAAAAAGGTAAAACATTTATTATTCCACTCGATTTCTTTAGACTTTTTAGCTTATACAAATGCTCACAATAAATATTTGTGTATTGTTATAAAGTTTTATAGCATTATTGTAAAAGTAGTACCATGCTAATATAAAATACTAGGAAATTGCCCATCAAAAATGACGGGGGGAAAATTGTAAGGCTGGCAATGCTGTTTGCCACACAATATGAGGCTTTTGCTCCTCCGGGCACCTGCGTTGGTTTTATTTTCAAAGTCCCGCATGCCTGACGTTGTTCGTGTGTGTTACTGTTTTTGGCATCGTGTATTTTCTAAGTCCCTCGTGCCTGGCGTTGCAGAGCCTCGTTTTCATCCTGTTTCAGAATTTTAAAGTTTTTCTTCCGATATTTTATCCCTCGCTTAGCCCATTTTCTTTCTAAGAAAAACGCAAAATATGTGTGCAACTTCACTCCCAGGCTTCCTGGCTCTCCCCCTGTGCTGTGTATTATTACTATTTTTTAATCATGTTGATGATTTTTCTGTGTTTTCGAGTTACGCGTTTGAACGAACTGCGTGCCTCAACTGCTCGCATCTCTTCGCGAGGCTCACAGTTCAATGAGCGCCTTCGGAGATCATTGCAGCCTCAGTCCTACGTGCCTCAACTGCTCGCCTCGCTTTTGTAGTTGACAGATCACCATTAAAGGGATATGGAAGATTTCTGGATTTCAGTGGGAATATAATATATCTATGTATTTATTTATTTATTTTATGTTTTTTATTTTATTACGGATAAGGGTGATCTGCTCTGGAGGTTTCCCTGGCTAGTGCTGTCTTTTTTCTTTTATGAAGTAGCCCCCTGGGGCCTGCCCACCCCAGGGCATCCTGTGATTGACACCCTGCTCCCCCTGTGACTGCCCCACAATGCCTCCCCATCAACCCAAACCTGTGCAGCAAGTAGAAAAAGGTTTATTTATAGCGGGGGCCAGGAGTGGGGCGGATCAACACAAAAACAAATTCCACTGTTATGAAGTGCAGTGTGTCATCTTAGCCTGTCAATGAACTCCCTCAAGTAGCATGTTGCAGAATGTTGCCATTGATTGGTTAGTGTGAGGCAGTGCAATCAAAGTACACTGTCTTCCTCAGACAGAGGGGAGTAAATACTTAAGAACTATTTGTAAGATTGTAGGCAGAAAAAAAACCCAGAGTGTATAAGCACTTCTTAATAAAATAAAGTACATAAAGGTAAACATAGGTATATTATATTCCTAGTGATATCCAGGAACCCTCCATGTCACTTTAAGTTTTTATTAACATGTGGCAATACACTTTTGGTTGGTTTCACACAAAATTAATTTGAGGTTGGCATGTGATATGATGCTTCTAATAGCAAAAATACATTTAAAGTAATACTATGAAAGTTCAATAAATATTGTATTGGCTGTGTATATTCCACTATGGTAAAATAAAAATAAAAAAACAAGGTCCTCACTCCAGCCACTAGGTGTCACTATCCTCAACCTATAAATCAGAAGCGTAATGTTTTGCAGGGATTGTTTTAGTTAGTGTAGGAATGATCAACCTGATTCATCTGAATGGACCTACTGACAGCCTTATTACATTGTGATTCGGCCAATTGAAAAGGGCTCTATATAAGCACAGAGCATATTTTTTGCAGATGTTTTTAGTGAACTTCTATCCAAAAGCAAGGTCTTCACTAACTAAAAACTTCTGCAAAAAATATGCTGTGTTCTTAAATAGAGCCCTATTTAATTGGCCAAATCACAATTTAATAAGGCTGTATATCTTTAAAGAGTTCCTTGTAAACTAATTAGCTGTTTTATTACACTTGAATGTACTGGCAGTTTTAGATGCTACTTTATTACTGTGTAGATAGGAGAATACTTTAAATGTATAGTGTCCTATCTCAGGAAGTTGATCATCAGAAACCATAGTCATATATTGGCCAGCAGCATGATTGCATGTCAAAGGTAAAACAAGTATACTTTAATTTTACAGTCTAAAAACATTTAGCCTATTTTCTTAAAAACAGTATATTTTAATTATAGGGCTTCACTGGCCATTTAAGTTGTTTTACATTAAACATTACACCTAGAGACAACTGGCTATGTAAACTAACCCAGGCCTTGATTACATGGCTAAAGCTAAATACCCCCGATAGGCAGCTTTTGTGATTTTGTGTTGATTATTATGAATGTTATGTCTTTACAACACATCTATCTATCTATCTATCTATCTATCTATCTATCTATCTATCTATCTATCAATCACAGCAGGGAATTGGTTAATATACAATAAATGCAGGGGTTTATGACCCCCTTCACCTACCCACCCAAAATAAAGTTTTGTTTTACCATTAAAAAAAACTCTACACCCTTGACCTAAGCAAGGCCCAGTTGGTATGTACAGGTTAAACACAATTACCTCTAACATATGACAATTAGACCCAAACTACTTCATAGGCTAAATTTAATTATTAGACACAGACTACTTGTTGGGAGTAGGACTGGCCACAGCATTTATTGGTAAACACAAGTAAACATAATAACCATAACCAATAATAAATAAACATAACCACGTGAGGGGAGGAGCCCGGCCAGAGACAGTAGGCCCTACGACCTGAAGCCTCATCCATGGCCTACCGTGTTGTAACATCCGTACCACCGTAGGGTAGGATCTTACCCATTTTTCCACTGTCCCGGCGACTCCCCCCCATGACCTGCCTCTGTGACAACAACATAAACATAATTTGTTAGCATATAATGCACACTTAAACAATATAACAATCACAAGTGCTCCACTAAACTAGACAATCTTTAAACTTGACAATGTACAACCATCATTTTATTTATTTTATCCATTTCCGTTTTTTTTTTTTTATTTACTTATTTTTAACTTTTTTATTTACTTATTTATTTTTATTTTTTCATTACAAATATATCGACAATAAACAAAAATACTTTAGGGATGGGTGGGTATCTTCCCTCATGTCTAGCTGGGGGACTACTGATAACTTTTTGCCGGCAAACCAGCCTATAACGGCTCCGCCTCCCCCAGCTAGCCACCTCCTTCCATACCGGTCCTGCCAGGTCAAAGGGCCCTACTCCCAACCACAGCAGGCTGGGGTGGCCTCCAGGCCCTCCAGGCGTGGCCATCAAGCCTACCTTCCACCACCCCCTGGTTCTTTGTAGTTGGGGCCAATGAACCCTACACCTAACTGCCCCTATATCCACCCCATAGGGCTCCATATGACCCCCACAATCCCTATCACCTTGGGCCTATCAGTAGCCTCCATTGGGGTCAACATGATTCCTGCTACTTTTTTACTTATGAAAAATACACGTAAAAAATAATGTAGCTTTTACATGCTGCTCTTAAAAAAAATAAAGTGTAACCCTGGTTCTTTGGTGTGGGGGCCCATAACCCCTATCTACCACTAACCTCCCCATGGGGTTCCTATTTACCCCCATAGTTCCTATCCCCTATGGTGGTCCCTACATACCTGAATGGGCCCTATCAGTAGCCCCCAAATGTGTCACTATTGACTCCCATGTCCCCTACATAACCCGCCATGAGGCCTCTACCTACCACCATGGGGATCTCAATGATCTCCATGGACACTAACAGTAATGCAATACCATGGAGGCCCTATGGGCCCTATGGAAATCTAACCTATTACCATACAAGTCCTATGGATCCCCATGAAACCTATCCCTCAAATGGTGGCCAAAAGTCTCTAACACTAAAACGACAATCTCTAATCTACCTAATCACATATATAATTGTAAGCATACGAGTTGTTGCTCAGGCTTGCGGGCTCGCATAGCGAGCCCGCGGCTCGCAAAGCAAGCCGCGGCCCTCGTGAGGCGAGGGCCTTAGTTGCTGGCATGGAGCGCCAAAGGCGCTCCTTGCAAGCAACTGCGACCCTCGCAAACTTTACGTTGTAACTTAAACAACATACCAGACACGCTAACAGCCATTACGACCTCGCAAAAATCTGCCGGAACCCGCGGACATCAAAAAATCCAAAACACAATAAATACACACAGCACATACATTAAAAGCTTACCTACAGCAAGAGGAAGCATCCAGGACCTCAAGTTACACCTTAATTTAACTCAAAATAAAAGAGTTTAGACACTAAAAAATTCTCTAAGCGAGAGAAAAAATGGCTGCCGAACAAAACGAAAACGAGGCTACAGCACTCTAAACACGCAAAACACCACCAAACACCTACGGATATTCCGCTACAGACGCATACCACACATTACCCGCCATTTTAGAACAATGCGGAAGTACACAACTACGCTAACCGTTTGGTCTCGCGCACGCACACTATTACACTGCACACATTCATCACGCTTACACAGCAGCTCCACACCACTAATGCTCCAGCAACATCAAAACAGATTGTCAGCTCTTCAACACAATGCTTCAAAATAGGTAAAGTATATTCATTTATTATTTATTTGATTATTATACACCAAATAGCATTAGCTCACTTACAATTTCATTGCCGTCATTTTTTGACTGGCAATTCGCTAGTCTAAAATAACAGTTAAAAAAAACACTACATTACAAAAAAATGCATCATTAAAAATAAAACATAAATCACTGAAAATAAAAAATAAATCACTGAGCAGACAAAATAAATTATAATTAAAACAAAAATAATAAATAAAAATAATGAAACTAGAAAAAAAGTTATAGCTGCACTTTTTTTTCTCAGGAGAGCAGCAATTTTTAGATTGTCTTTTCCATGGTCTGAAGATGAGGGTCAAGGGACTTCAAGTGAGAACAGTGGCAGCAGGTGAACTTTTAAGCCGGTGGGGCTGGAGACTCGGACACTCTCTCCCAATCACTGACCCCTCAATACCCTCCCAAGACCCCGTCTCAAAGCAGTTCCCTTCCCTCTGCCAACCACTGGGGGTCCTTACATGTAAACAGGAAATGTTAAAGGATGATGTGAACTTTAAAATTAAAGCCACCAATGAACTGTGAAACTATAAATCATCTTGTTTCTTTACATGAGCATACAAAATGCCTGTACATTGTACTACTCATTTATTTCTAAATTCACTAATTACTGATGCAGTTAGGACTGTTTGTGAGTCATTATTAAATAAATGAGTGACTCCCGATTCTCAATTAGCTGCTTTGATGTGCTAATCGGTACCACAATCTGCTTCTTTGTATCTGGGGTGGCCAAATAATGTTACCCCATGTTATTATGTGGTTAGATCCCCTGCTCCACACTTAAACACTCTGAACAACCTATTAGCATATGTGTATACATATTAGCATAAAAGAGGCACATGGACAGTGCTGAACATCTCAGAATTATTTCCTGAAGAGAGAACCAAGTAATACCATATACTGACCGTTTTTTAAGGGTCTTTAAGATGAAAACCTGGTTGCAGAGCCCCTTTAATAATAGACATTTTTGTTTTGTATCTACAGTGCTTTTGTCAAAATATAAACATGTTTTACTGCTTTTAAATCTACTTGTAGAGTTATGTTGGTGTATAACAGGGTAGGCACAGCTAGTTCTGGAGTGCCAGACACTGGCTAGGATTTCCCTTTCATACTGATTAAAGTAAAAAATATTGAAGTAGTGATTGCATGCGTACAGTGGAAATCCTGAAATCCTGAGTTATGAACACGCGTTGTTTAATGACACTTCATCAGCCCTCACCTAAAGGTGTATAAATTAGAACCCACCATTATATTGCTGAATATTTAAATGATTAGTTGGGAGAAGCAGGTGCTCTGGTCTGATGAGACTAAAATTTAACTTTTTGGCCATCAAAGAACGCTATGTCTGGCGCAAACCCAACACATCACATCACCCAAAGAACACCATCCATTTTTCAGCAGCCGGGACTGGGAAACTGCTCAGAGTTGAGGGAAAGATGGATGGTGCTAAATACAGGGATATTCTTGAGCAAAACCTGTTCCACTCTGTGCGTGATTTGAGGCAAGGACGGAGGTTCACATTCCAGCAGGACAATGACCCCAAACACACTGCTAAAGCAACACTTAAGTGGTTTAAGGGGAAAAATGTAAATGTGTTGGAATGGCCTAGTCAAAGCGCAGACCTCAATCCAATAGAAAATCTGTGGTCAGACTTAAAGATTGCTGTTCACAAGCGCAAACCATCCAACTTGAAGGAGCTGGAGCAGTTTTGCAAGGAGGAATGGGCAAAAATCCCAGTGGTAAGATGTGGCAAGCTCATAGAGACTTATCCAAGGTGACTTGAAGCTGTGATTGCTGCAAAAGGTGGCTCTACAAAGTATTGACTTTAGGGGGGTGAATAGTTACACACATTGACTTTTTCTGTTATTTTGCCCTAATTGTTGTTTGCTTCACAAAAAAAAAAAAAAAATCAAAGTTGTGGGCATGTTCTGTAAATTAAATGATGCAAATCCTCAAACAATCCATGTTTATTCCAGGTTGTGACGCAACAAAACATGAAAAATGCCAGGGGGGGGGGGGGGGCGGGTGAATACTTTTGCAAGGCACTGTATATATTACTTTATATTTAATAAGCTCACATGCATGTCTGAACTGGTAAATATATTTTTTTACATATGTTTTTCAGTGTGCATTGTATCTACTATGGAAATTTTTATATGGTTAAGACGATTTGAGCCTCATCACATATATAATTGTGAGCATGCGGGCTGTTGCTAACGCTGCGGGCTCGCGTAGCGAGCCCGTGGCCCTCACAAATCGAGGGCCACAGTAGCAACTGCGGACCTCGCAAAATTTACGGACTTACGAAACAAAAATATGAGGCACGTTACGACCCATTACGACCTCGCAAAAAACGTCCGAAACCCGCGCACATGAAAACATGAAAAACACAATAAATATACACAACAAATACATAAAAAGCTTACCTACATCAAGGGGAGGCCAAAGGCGCTCCTTGCCAGCAACTGTGGACCTCGTAAAATTTACGGAGTTATGAAACAAAAATACGTGACACGTTACGACCCATTACGACCTTGCAAAAATCGTCTGAAACCCGCACAAATGAAAACATGAAAAACACAACAAATACATAAAAAGCTTACCTACAGCAAGGAGGGGCACCCAGGACCTTGAAAACTGAAGTTACACCTCAATTTAAATCCAAATAAAAGAGTTTAGACACCCAAAAATTCCCTAAGCGAGAGAAAAAATGGCCGCCGAAAAAAACAAAAACAAGGCTACAGCACTCAACGCAAAACACGCAAAACACCACCAAACACCTACGGATTTTCCGAAAAAGACGTACGAGACCTGAAAACATTAGAAACACAATAAATACACACAATAAACACATAAAAAGCTTACCCACAGCAAGGGAGGGCACCCAGGACCTTTGCAAGTGAAGTTACACCTTGATTTAAGTCCAAATTTCGGAGTTTAGACACCCCAAATCACCTAAGCAAGAGAAAAAATGGCCGCCGAACAAAACGAAAACGAAGCTAAAGGACCCTAAACACGCAAAACACCACCAAACGCCTACGAATTTTCAGAAAAAGTCGGACGACATCCGAAAACAAGGACGCAAAATCAGACACAGCCGCATACCACACATTAGGTGCCATTTTAGAACACTAACTTATACAATCTGGAAGTACACAGCTACCCTAACGGATTTGCCTCGCGCACGCACACTATTACACTGCACACTGCACACATTCATGACACTTACACAGCAGCTCCACAGCACTGATGCTGCAGCAACATGAAAACAGATTGCCAGCTCTTCAACACAATGCTTCCTGCAGATATTACTTCACAATAGGTAAAGTATATTAATTTCTTATTTTATTAATTATTCATTGCCATTACAGAAAAAAACACCAACGCTGCTCATAGCACACAAACAACCAAGAGCCTCGCAATGAGCGCCGAAAGATCTTAAAACACCAACAAAATTAATTTTGCACCCAAACAATATTACCTGCCTTACAATCTTATTGCCGTCATTTTTTGAGGGGCAAGTCGCTAGTTTTAATATAAATGGTTGTTGTTACTTAGTCATTTAGTCGTTTCCAACTCTCTGTGACTCTATAGACCGCAGCACGCCAAGTACATATCAGTCACTGCCCCTCCCTCTGATCACATTCAAGTTCATGTTCATTGCTTCAGTGACCTCATCTATCCACTTCCGCCTCTGTCATCCCCTTCTTCGTGTGCCTTCAATCTTTTTTGAGGCATCAGAGTCTTCTCTTTCTTCTCATGTAATGACCAAAATATTTAAGCTTCAGTCTCATGATCAAACCTTCTAGTGAACAGTTTTGCTTGATTTCCTGAAGTATTTATTTATTAGATTTTCTTGCACTCTTGTAGTTGTTTTCGCTAACACCACAATTCAAAGGTGTCAATTCTATGTCACTCTGATTTCTTTATGGTCCAGCTCTCACATCTTTATGTTACTACTAGGAATGTCATATTTCTAACTATGCAGACATTTGTTAATAGTGTAATATCTTTACTTTTTACTATATGGTAGGATTAACTTGTACCAGTGTTCTATAACCTGTTATTTATTGCCATTTATTCCATGCCCCAAATTAATCTCTATATACATTCCCTGATAAGACATATGATTTACAGCACTTTTACAGATATGCCATGCCATTCAATGTGCACAGCTAGGCCATCTTTCACTTGTCCTATCTTTGTCCACTCAATTTTCTCCATCTCTTTCTCTCTGCCATTCCCTTTTCCATCTCATCACTCTGCTGCTTTCTCATACGGTGTGTCACTGTAAATGAATGAACTTTCTATTAGTCCTGTTAAACATACTGGTAGTATTTGCTGCAACATTTCCATTCTGCAGATAGATGCTTCCACTGCGTTCAAAGTCTCCTTCCTCCTCCAGAAGTAGATCAGTAAAAAACAGATTGCGTTGCAGCATTTTTGCATACAAAACATAATAAATTAATGGCTGTATTTGTTTGCATTTCAAAAACATGTTGCCTGTTCTCAAATGGAGATCCTTAAAAGAGTATATTTTAATATATGATGACCGTGTCATATAAACTGTTGCTATTGAAAAGCCAAGATTTAGAGTTCAGAATTCATAAGACCTGACTGTTGAGGTGAAGGTACTTTTTAATTTTGCAGTATTAAAAATGTATTAATTAAATTCTCTATTAAAAATAAATGCCACTGGCATAACCTTTCCCTGCTGCAATGGGATTCCCTAAGATCCAACCAGGACCCAATTCCACTTCACTGATTTAAAGGCCCAGAGTAAGGAAAGGATTATATACTCCTCCCCGTACCCATGCCTTTACCATTGAGTAGCCAAATGATAAAATTATAAATGGGGGTTCCCTGGAACCCGTAGTATCATAGTAGAAGAGATTAAAATGTGTATGTTCCCCTCTCTGACTGGGAATACCAACAGTATATCTCAAAAGGGTAACTCCATGAATATACTCTATTCTAACTGGTTTATCTATTAGCCAATCAGGATAGGGGGAAGATATCCTTCTCTGATTTGTGAACAGCAACCAATCAAATTGCGAGAATTTCACTTCCTTTATAGAGATACGTTGAAAAGTGATTGACATCTATTTAATCCAATTAGAGTCCTAGAAAGTTTGCACAAAAGGTAGGGACGAGGCCAAAGCACTGCATACATCAAGGGAGCTCTAACAGAAGGAGCTCCCTTTAGTTTAGATACAAAAATGTTACGTTTTGGATGGGCCTTAAATGCAGAAAAAAGACAATGTTTCCACTCTGCTAGCTTCAATCAACATTTCATGTATGTGGAAGAGCCCTTACGGACCTCCATGGCATCTAGAGGTTAGGTTAGACACTTAGGGCCTCATTCAATTGTGATTTGGCCAATAGAATAGGGCTCTATATAAGCACAGAGCATATTTTTTTACAGAAAGTTTTAGTTAGTGAACTTCTATCCAAAAGCAAGGTCTTCACTAACTAAAAACGTATGTAAAAAAATATGCTCTGTGCTTATATAGAGCCCTATTCAATTGGCCAAATCACAACTGAATGAGGCCCTTAGAGGTTAAGGTTCATGATGGACCTTAATACTCCATGGAAGATAGGGTTTTTCTTAATTTCCTTGCGGGTAGTAGTATTTTGGACCTGAGGTAATCTGGTTACTTATGCCCAACCCATGGCAAAGGGGTGGGCTATGCAGCAGGGTATTTAATCCCTGGTCGGAGGCTCTTCAAGGGGTTAACCCCTTCACTGCCGCAAGCACATAACGTTTGGGACCCCCACTCGCTATTACAGGAGGTGGGGTTCCCAGGGAGATCCTAGGGATCACTCTTATTATGGAATATAATATTTATTTAACTAATTATATTTTTTTAATATCTTTAATTCATTATTATTATTTTTAAATCCTTCACTGCCTCAATTAGGTAGCTAGTGGCTACTATAAATTTATACTGGGCCTAAGTCATAAACAAAATTAAATTATTTTAGTTTTATTTATTCTTGGGGGGTTTCACATCACATGGTTTTAGAAAGCGATGCTGAATATCTGCATTGTGGCCGCTTTAGATTCCAAATTTGCTTTTGTAAATTCAGCAATCAAAAGCCATTAGTGGGATGTTACTGCAGGTCAGCACTAATATTCTCCTAAATGCACCCAGATTGCGGGTGGTTGCGATGGCAGGCAGTATTTTTTGTCCAAAAAAGAGTTTAAAAAAATTACATGATGCTTTAGCAAATTCCACAATTGAATTTAGTACTGCTTTTCAAATTTTTTTTTTTATCAAGGAACTAATTAAAGTATGTTTTTAAAGTTTTCTGTTTTATTTGCAATTGCCACAATATAATGTTGATAACAAACATCCTTCATTACCTGAAAAAAACTTACTTTTTCACACATTTTATGTTACATTAAGTAAAATGTTGTACTTTATTAAAATAATTCATCCTATTATAATCAAACTAACTAAACCAGCATTTATAAATGTACCAAAAATGTAAAATGATTTACACATTCTGAGCAATTTCTATGTTTTTGATTGGTCAGCAATCTTTTTTATAATTATAAAATATATGTATTTCATTAACATACTAATTAATGTCATGCATTACATGGATGTGTTTCTGCCTAAGTCCATGCCTAGGGCAGCACATTTTTATGGGGCTGCACGCTGCCTGAAGATGCAGTACACTTCATTGAAATATGTTTGTATATGCACAGAAACTGTGGTGATGCTACTGCTGGTGCAGCAGGTACAAAACACCAGAGCCCACAGCAGTATAGGTGCCTTCTAGTATGTGTACTCCTTTTAGAGGAGGGTAGAAAATAATTTTCATGGAAAGGTGATCTGAACAACCTATGGGCTTTTTTTTTATTGAACCCTGTGATGTGTATAGTAATATGCAAGGGGACCCTCAATTTATGTTTCCCCTGTTTTCACTAGCAATTACATGTCTATATGCAGTGATATTTCTGTATGTACTTGACACTTTCTGACATATATATTTACACAAAAATCTTATGATTTGTAATATAGAAAGGAGGAGCTGCAAGTGGGCTTGTTAGGGCGCACAAATATGAATGCCGAATACAAGAAAAAAGCTAAATACATATGCTCTAGACCTATCCTGTTTTGTGTTCGCCGCAGTTGAAGTGCGCCACCGTCGACTCTTGGTACGCGGGTGTGCTCTGGTCGCCATCTAGTAGTGAAAAATAGGTAGTGTAAAAACACATCCAAATGAACCCAACCCCCTAACCCTAATCCCCTAACCCTCTAACTCTCTAACCCTAACCCCTTAACCCTAAAGCCCTAAACCTAAACCCCTAACCACTTATATTAACAGATGGCGCGGGCGTAGTAGCTCATCTACACCACTAGATGGCGACGCAATTCTGCGCGTTCCACGAGTTGGCGGCGGGCTTTAACATTGGCGAACACAAAACAGGATAGGACCGATGCTCCTATACTAGACTGTACTACAATGGCTCATATGTAATAATATAGTGTAATACTGTAATTCCCTTCTAGATCGCTATCTTGTTGTTGTGAAGGGGCTTGTGTAACTCAATGAAGCTGTGAGCTATACTATGTAAGGTCACCTAAGATGGGAAGGTAACAGAGAAATCAGACAAATCATAGGTCAAGGAACTGACAACCCACTCAAGTATCTTTACCAAGAAAACCATATGGATAAGCACAACCAGAAACACAGATGTGTCTGGCTGCTGTCCATGTGGTCACTGAGAGTCGGACACGACTAAAGGACTGAACAACAACAATACCGTAATAATAATAATTATAATACCCCTGTACTGTAATATTAAGTTACAGAAATGATTGTGCCCTTTAAATTCAAACAAACAGAACATAAAAACTCAAAATACAAAAGGACTTGGGAGTTTGTTCTTAAGTACGAGTCATCTGTAAGTCAGGGCGTCTGGAACCCGAGGACCACCAATGCTGCATTGTATTACACTTTCTAAATGCTGTGTTAATTTAAAAAAACAAAAATGTAAACAACTGTAAACAATTATATTTATTTAATATTATGTGGAATTGTTTTTGTTGTTTAACTACATAAAATAATAAAGATTATGTTTTGAAAACATACATTATTATGCAAATGATCATTTGAAAATAATTCTAGAGCATAATATGTAAGCAATGATTATTATGTGTGCCTACTGGATGTTCTGGTTTGGGCAGCACAGCTGTACCAGCTGGGAGGGTGTCAGGGTGATGTGAGGGTGGTATCACTATACAGCAGGTGTCAGAAGGCTGTCCCCACCCCTGTCACCAGGCTCAGCCCTACAAGATCCTCCCCTTTCTTGTAACTTATTCCCAGCACCACCCAGACTGCACAGCCCCATACACAGCTCTGCCTGGTGTACAAGGGGACATAGACCTGAGTGCTGCAACAAGACAAGGGATCACCCCAAGATACCAAGGTGAGTACAGGCAACTGGAGACACCTCTAAAGAGAGAGAGAGACTGCAAACTGCACTCACTAGTTACACTGCTACATGTGCAAACACACTGAAGAGACAGGCTTTATATAGATACATAACTAGGGCTGATACTGTAGCACTTGTTGTACTGATCATGGAGAAGTGACCAGACTGATTTAGTGTCACCCTGCTGTATATGACACATGTCAACACAGATCAACAACCTTTGGTACATGGCACATAATCATAAGGACACATGCCCACAGCTAACTGGGGAAAGGGACAAATGATACATAATAAAAGCAGATTATACTGTGTGCAGCTGTATTACTATGAGATCACCCAGCCTCCTGCAGGAAATATCTTTCTTTTTTTTCCATTTGGATGGAATTTTTACTGGACAATTGTATGACCCACCCTAAAACACATATTTCAGTGTGTATTACTTATCATGTATGTGTGTAATGGTGCAAGAAGAGGATTGAAGCTGGAGGGTGAGTGAATTACAGGGAATGTGTAAAAAGTACTAGTTTACTGATAGATAAGTGGATAAGTGGAAGAGCCTTCCAGCACAAGTGATAGGGCACATAAATGGAAGTCAAGAATGTGACGAATAACCATAAGGTTGTTCTGAGAATTAGTAAAGCCAAGTTTTAGGTAGATAAAATGGATAGGCTATATGGGTGTTTAGTTTATCGGACATCAAACCTATGTTTCTGTTGGCACCAGTGCTTTGAGTTATTATCTGGACTGTATGGAGGGTACACATTTGTGTAGGATGTATGCAGCCCACTTGTGAAAAACTGGTAAAGCTTAAAAGAAAAATACTTTTTGCTTGTAAGTAGACTCAGAATTTAGGAGACAGGTAAGGAGTACTTTATAATAATACATTTTGTATATATATATATATATATATATATATATATATATATATATATATACTGAATATGTATATATATATATATATATATATATATAGCAGATGCTTCAGCGCATTAAGCGCTCTGGCAAGGAAAAAACAGCATTATAGCGGGGCACAGTGTTAAAAGGATTCTGGCGAGGAAAAAACAGCACTGTAGTGGGGTTTACTTATATATATATATATATATATATATATATATATATATATATATATATATCCAGAAATGCATATATGGTCAGGAATACTGTAAGCCTGTTGCTCAGGTTTCTAAAAAACAGTGCATTGTCTAAAAGAAAAACCTATAAAGAAATACTTCATTACCTGAATGTATAAAATGTAGGACAGAAGGGAGAGGGGTGATGTGGTCAAAATTATCAAATATATCAAAGCATTTGATACATTTCAGGTGGAAAATATCTTCCAGAATAAAATGAGCAATGCAAGATCAGGAGGTCAAGATTTAGATGAATATGCAATAATTCGACTTTACAGAAAGGGTAGAAAGAGAACAGAATTCCAGTAGACATGGGCCCTCATTCAGTTGAGCAAATTGTAAACAGAAGCCCAAAATGTAGCCTGTAAAATGTATTCATATTCAATTGGCCTCTTCTAGCTACTCACGATTAATTTGCGAGTTACAGGCTCAAAATCCCTGAGTTGTCAATACGTAACTTCGTCCTATAGCCTCTTTTGATGTTTCAAGCCCGTAAATGTTACCAGTGCTAAAGACGCAAAATCCATATTTAATTGCAACAACTCAACAAACCCGCAATTGCCTTAAAACCCGTAAATGGCAAATGTATTAAAAATTTCTGAGTACTAGATAGGGCTTGCAAATGGGTTAAACATCTGTTCGTAACACTGCAAAAGCAAATATAAACACACTACTGTACTTTAAAATACGGGGAAAGCAATAAAATGCATTATAATTAATTGCACAACAGTCTCAAGCTCGCAAATCTGCACAAAAAAAAAAATAAATTAACGTTTTATTTCCGTGTTATATTGATCCCAGGTATCAAGGAGTTAATACATATCAGGCCATTTACATGGACTAGACTAGTTTACTTATTGATTTTTATTGATTTCTCCATTTCTGAAATTGCAAGTACAATTGCAGATTGGACTTCTAACCACTAATTGATTGTAGTTTAAACTCCATGTTTTACTAACGTCATGATGACAGTCTCATTTACTATTAGCTCTGCCTAATTTGTAACTTACAGGCTTGCTTAATTGATCATGATCATGCCCTGAAATGCTACATACGGGTTCATGGTTTGCGGTTTTAGACTTTAGCCCTGTAATTGAGTGCTTAACTCAACTGAATACAGCCGGAATTGTAACAAATTTCTAAACCACAGATATGCGGCCTGTATGAAGGTAATTACGGGCTTGCAGTTGTATAGAGGTCCATGGTAGGTTAAAATTATTTAATCAAAGCTTTAAGGAAGATAAAATGGCCAGCCTAGATTTGCTTTTTGGTTCTTATCAAATACGTCTTGTATTTTTGTTTATATTTTTAATAAAAATGGAAGGATCGTGAGCAAAATCTTCTAATTCAGTGCATGTCTTGTGTGAAGAGCTGTATACACAGTATTAATGTTCCATAGCATAAATAATGTAAAATGAGGAAACTAAAGAGACGTTACATGTTGCAAGTCAAGAAATTAAGCAAGTAAAAAAATGCAAGAATACAAAGAATAGGAAAACCTGTTTAACCCATTTGGAATTTGCATAAAAGGTTAGAGGTTGCGCAGTGCCAGCCAATGGTCAGTATTACAACTGTTTTAGTGCCTGCTGGCTGACAACTCTTATAGCTCAATAGCTGAAAGGAATAAGCCTTCTAGACAGTCATGCATTTTTTGCATAGTACATGTAAACAAAGTGTGTTTATTGAGCTCTGAGAGATTTGTTTGTGTTGTTGTTTTTGTAGAAAAATTAGAAAACATTTGTATCACATTTTCAAACATTCACTTTTAGTTACAAAAAAGTAGACTTAATAGCTTCTCATGGTCATCTAATTGCTATGGTTGCTAATAGGAGGAACATGTACATTTAGACATACACATCTATTAATTAACTAACTAATTAGTTAATTATAATAGTTGTGAGACGAACGCAATAACAAATAATCAAATGATGCATAGTGATGGACGTGTAGAGAGCAATATGGGGTCTAAGGCCTGTTTGTATTGCACAGTGTGATTACAGTATTTTATCTAAATTCACAACTTCATACCAGAAATGAAAGTCAATAAGACAAGCACATTAAAGGGACATTGAAACATTTTTTTTATTTTTTTCTGAAAGAGAGTGCGATTTCATATTTTAAATAATGCTCAGAGAGTATTTGATAATCTGATACTATATGTTTTCTTTTTTCAAATAAAGGCATTACAACTCCTCTTGGGGCTTGCCCTCTTCCAGCCAATGGGATCTGCATACTAAAGTATGCTTTCTGCATTTCCAATGAAGTGTAAATAGGTTTAAATTAATATTTTTTATGCCGCAAAACAGCAATTTTAATGTTTAAAATGAAGTGTAAATAGGTTTAAATTTATATTTTTCATGCGGCGAAACAGCTATTTTAATGTTTAAAATGTTCTCTTTTAAACGCATAAATAGCTGTTTTCCATGTCCCTTTAAAAAGATATTTACCCCACCATAAGTGCTCTTCATTGTGTGAAAGAGCATAAGCTTCTATGTTAAAGTGATATATTGCTTCTTTTTTTTTTTATTAAACTAAGAACAGTTAAAAATTTACACTGCAGACTGCCCCATGATTTACTGCATCTGCCAGGAACAGGGAATGGCCAGCGCAGCAGAAATAATTTTGGTTTAACTCTGCTTTCAGGAATGTCATCAGCCATCAGTTAATCCCCAAGAACCATATTTGTGAGTTTCTAGCAGTCATTTCCCTGCACAGATGAATTTGGGAAGGGTTTACCCTTTTCTGATCTGCTCCCTGCACACAGCTCTTGCTGTCAGTCTCTCTGGAGGCATGCCTAAATCTCATGTAAACAGAACTTCATTTATGATTTTTTTTCTGTCAAAAAAGCACCTATTTACAAAATTCAAAAAGCATTTCAACATGTTTCTAGGAGTACATTCCAGTGGTGTGCTCCAAGTAGTGCTGAATTAACTGGCCCTTTTATGCCTTTTATGCATACTGGGGGCTTGTCCCTGTCAGCCAGTGTGCAATAATATTACTGTACTTGACTGAAATCTACAGGTGTGCATATATTACTCTGTTAGTTTCAGTGAAGTATAAACAAGTTTTAATTAATATTTTTTTCTTACAAACACACAACTTTGGTAATGTATAAAGCATGTTCTTTTACATACATGGATATGAAATGAGTTCCCTGTTCTTTTAAGAACATAACAGTACAATTATAATAACACTTGAAGGATCTTGATTGTTGCTTACAAGAATGCCCCGACATGACTAGCACACCTAAGGTATTTTTAAAGGACCACTTTAGTTTGGTAGAAGCATCATATGTAGTATAATGTAATAACATTAGCAGTTATGCAAGACAGGAGCATAAAAGCATTTTAGAGAAAATATTAAATTTAGATTATTCTGATTGTGTCATGAGGGTTCCCATCTTAGACTGCTAGTCTATCTGTAGCTTGAGGTGGAGTGTTGTCCTGTGGGGTCTTACTCTGCCTTTGAGTTCTGTTGCTAAGTGTGCTGATTGGGCAGAGTGTTTTAAAAGAAATGAATCAAGATCTTATCTGTATCCACTGTTTCTCCCACATAGAAACGGGAAACATTAAAAATTACTTTAAACTGTATAAAAATATGTTTGCCAATATCAAGTTCGCCAAAGCATTATACTATAAATATGACACTTCAGTGGTTCTTTAAAGTGACAGAAATAACTAACAATTTATAATTTTGAATTATTAAAAATCTAGTTTACTAGTTAAAAACTTACTTGGAATGTGTTATTTATGATTAGAATATTTTATTATTATTGTTTTGAAGCTCTCCCACCCTTAAATCAACAGTAAAGTCCCTACATCTGTAAAGTCCATTGTAAGGAACGTGTTTTTAGTACACTTTTTTTTATTTTTAATGCATGAAGAACAAGTGATCTGTAATACAGTGATTTTATTTTCATCTTGTAACAACAGTATGTTTTTTGTCACTTGTTTTTATAATGTTTAAAAGAAGTGTTTTTATACATGACAGAAAATGTAGATTTAGGGGACAATTGCAATGATCCAGGTTTCATAGTTTTCAAGGGGTAAAGATCAGTATAAACAACTTTTAAATATATTGTGATTAAAAAGTGAATCGTTTGTTAGAATCTTGCACTGATATTAGCTGTTTTCCCCACATCTGTAAGCTGAAGCTTTTCCTATCATAGCTTTGGTGTTTGTCTGTGCTGTATTTAGCAGCCATGATGCAGCTACAGGGAACTTATGAATATGGGGCCATTATTAGAGCTTCTTCCCGCTCTCTTCCTTGTCTTTACCTTCTGATCTCTCTCTGTTTGTGCTCTATCTGCTGTTCTCTTTTTCCACTGCCCTTTCTACGATATGTGTCGGTATCTCTAAGCAAATGCAGGCAATCAACCGGCCCGCCCCTCATTTAATCCACAATTATCCTTTGGCCTGGGTGCAGCACCACTAGCATCAATACAAGACAGCGTAAAAACAACAGTAATATAGCAGTCACACTAATCAAATATTTATACTTCATTCATTCATGTGGAAGAGGGTATTTTATATGTACCACTGTGTTTTCTTTTCTACATGCTTTCAAAGCAGAAAAGAAACTGATTCAAATGTTTAGCTGTGTTCTCTTTTCTAAAAACTTTCAAAGCAGAAAAAATTATTCAACAATTTATCTGACCTGGGGCTTGTCCCTGTCAGACAATGAGCAGCAACGTAGATGTATGAGTGATACTTTTGAGTCATACTTATCTGCCAATGAAATCTACTGACTTAGGTATGTTCTGTGCATTTTCTGTAATTTTCAATGAAGTTTAAACAGATTTTACTTTATCTTTTTTCATGCAAAACACAGTTTAGGTGATGCTGACAACATGCTCTTTCAAATGCATAAAACATAATAATGTTCCATGTCCCTTTAAGTACTCATCAAAGGAATCCACAATGAGATCAATGCTCAGCTGGATCAAATAAATAAAGCTGGCACTTACAGTGACTGCAAAACATATTTGAGTTTATTAAACCTTCTGACATTTTGGTCCGAAACAGACCTTTGTCAAGGAAATAATCCATAATATTATTATTATTATCTTTATTTATATTGCGCCAACATATTCCGCTGTACAGGGGTTTAGTACATGGCAAAAAACAAACTGAACACCTTATAAAGAATGGAGGGCCTTGTTTTTGAGCTTATAATCAAATGTACATAGTGCTGGTTTCCAAGACACGAACACACGATTGAAAACTCGCAAACTTACAATCTGATACAAAGGAATGTAAACAGGTACTCAAATAGATCTAGAAGGTTTATGTTGTAATCAGTGTTGTGAAAAGTACCGCTTTCTGTATTGTTCCTAAAGAGTAACAAATTAGTTGTAGTTGTATACATTTTCAGGTGGGTCAATATAATAGCTTGCGACAGATGGAACTGTGTATGTTTTTGTGTGCCACTCATAACACAAGTTATTACTCCTCCCTTCCCCTTGCTAAATACCAGTCATAAGATTACCATACACATAAATATATAATATATACAATCACAGGTGTATGTGTATTTTCAAGATATACAATACGTCAAAAAGCGCCAGACAGAAATGCCACTGCATCTAGACATTTCTGTGCACATGCTCACATTATTCCATGCATTACACCAGCACATTCAGGAAGTCTGTGCCCCGTGGAAATGTGCTGCCATATGTCTGGGCTGTGTTGGTCTAGGCAGAAACACATCACTGAAAATACTCTACATAACTTATAACTGTAAAATATAAGAGGGCTATATTTTTTTAAGTTGTTAAATAATATTCAGCAAATAAAATGCTGTTGAAGCTTTTGTTTGAGTAGCTTTTCATGGTAAATAAGGACTTAAAAAATACTGGAAATCACTGGAAGGTCTAACAAGGAACAAAACAAGCACAAAAAATCACTAATTATTTTCAAATCCCATTTCTTACACTTGTATCCTTGAGGAAGCCTGGAAGGCACCTGCCACAAACTGGTTTCACAATTCAGAATATTTAAATGAGCACTGAAGCATCATATTTATAGTATTGTATTATGAAACTGTTGATTTGGTAACCGGCTGTTTTTTAGAAGGTATGTAATAAATACAGACTTCAATTTGGCCTATTTAAATAGCAACAGGATTTTGCTTGTTATCCTTACAAGATTAGATACCTGGGATGAATGAAACCTTGGACAATATCTCTAGTTAGGTCTCTTGAAGAGAGGCCACTTTGAATAGCTACTTGACAATAGTACTCAATATAGAATATAGACTAGTAGGAACAATTTCCCTCTCCAGCTCTAAACAAACTATATGTCCAAAAAAAGTGCCCATGACATAAGCAGAGTCTGCTAAATTGCTTTTGCTTTTAAGCTCATTCCTTACAGAGCTGCCAGTTATTTTGTAATGTACATCACAAACATGTGATTCTTTTTCGTAAACTACAGTGGTCCTTTGGTCTAGTCTGGGCACTTCTCTACCTTACTCCATCAACTCCCTTTTATCTAAATTCAGCTATTCAGAAAAGCCTATAGTATTCAACCCAAAAGTTACACAACCTCACAAATTGGCTGATATCAAAAGTATTTGTTAACTAGCGACTTGCCCATCAAAAATGAAGGCAATAAAATGTTAAGCCTGGCAATGCTGTTTGGCACACATTGCAAGCCTTTCCCCTCGTCTACTTTACGGGCCCCGCGATGAATGCCTTCTTCTCTCATCGCAAGTCTGGGATGAGCGGCTTAGCTCGGCCAACGCGTCACTTTCATGCTTCGCAATGAGCGCCGAACCCCCCTCCCCTCTACTTTATGTGGCTCACAAAGGGACCCGAAGGCGCTCATCGCGAGGTCCACAATGAGCGGCCAAAGGCGCTCATTGCACTGTGAGCCTAGCAAAGCGAGGCGAGCATTTGGGGCTCGCGGGACTTAGGCAGGCGCTCATCTCCAGCGGCGCAGGACTTAGGCTGCAATGAGGCTCAGGACTTAGGCTGCAATGAGCTCCACAGGTGCTTTATAGCCAGCGGCGCAGGACTTAGGCTGCAATAAGCACCAAAGGTACTCATTGCAGGGCTTGCGATGAGCACCACAGGCGCTCAGCGGCGCAGGACTTAGGCTGAAATAAGCACCAAAGGCACTCATGTCAATGGACACGATACCGGCGAAAAACGTAGCACTTTGCCACTGATCGCGAGGAACGCAGTTTGCTAAGTTAACGGCTAAGATTGAATCAAGCGCGTATTTGTAAAAACACGAAAAACAAACAAAATAATTAAAACAAAATAATAACACACTCACACACAGCACAGGGGGAGAGCCAGAAAGCCTGGGATTGAGGTTGCAAGCGAATTTGACCTATATTTGCCATTTTTCGTCAATTGAAGCAAGGAAAAATATGGCGCACAAAAAAAATCCAGAAACAGGATGAAAACGAAGCTGAGCAACGGCAAGCATGCAGGACTTTGAAAAAAAAAACAACGCCAGTCAGTGCGCGCCACGCAAACATTTAGCAGACATACAAAGGAGAAAGACACAAGGAAGGGACATGGGGAGATGGTGGAAAGAGACACATGGCATTCCCAAACACAAAACCTGCAGGTTAACGAACCATGCAATGAGCGGCCCATACAGTAGGTGGGAGGAAAGGCTCGCAATGAGCGCCAAAGGCGCTCATTGCGAGCCATGCGATGAGAAAAGAAGGTGATCATTACAAAGAAAAGAAAGTTGAAGAACACAGGGGGAGAGGCTCGCAATGAGCGCCGAAGGTGCTCCGAGGAGCAAAAGCCTCACATTGTGTGGCAAACAGCATTGCCAGCCTTACATTTTTGATGGGCAATTTCCTAGTTTAATAAAATAATTAACAGTTTCCCTAAAATGCCAGTCCCTGTCTTTTACTTTACTACAAGGTATTCAGAGCCATTGCTATTACAAAACAAAGCTTTAATTATAAGTCTTTACTGATTTTACTAGGTAGTTTCAGAGGTAATTACAATGTGCAGTGACTTTGCAGCTCACTACAGGAAGCCTGCTTACATGCGATTGTACTGAGGCCTCCCACTTTAAGTAATTATGTTCAGCAGCCAATAACATTACATTTGGGATGTTTTGTCTTTCTTTACCCTGGATGAGTGGGAGCTGCTATTGTTTTGTAACCAGAGAGCAATCGCAAAGTCCAACCAAAAGTGTTCAGCAGGAGAGCGCTGCTGTGAAACGACATTCTGTAGCAGAGATAGCCTCCTTTCTCATTATTTGTATTATTTAATGTACTTTCTTTTATTTCCCTGTATTGTACCGATGAAATAGTGCATGTAATGCTGTACAAAAACACGTACATGCAATGAGTTTATTACTCACGCAGCGGGACACACAGGGACAGCTGAAGGTACATTTTTTATACAGGTGATTGTACAGAGAATATACAAATATGTAATATTAATAGAATACTGTGACATTGGTTTAAAACAATTTTTTATTCTTCATAACAAAGGTATAAACATTTTATTTGCAACTTTTTTTGCAACTTTTATTTGTCTCATTAGCTAACATGAACTTTTTTATCCAAAGCACTATGCAGAACTAGTCAATAGACCATAGGTCAGGTGGGACAGTTACTAGGGACTTTGAGACAAACTTCGTTTGTTGCTGAAATGAGAGATTTGAATAACAACTTAATAACTGCCTTAAAAAGCAAATGTTTATTTATTATTATTAATAATAATAATAATAATAATAATAACAATAACTAATGTAGGGCTTTTCTACCAGTTGGACTAAGTCTTAATGATGTTGTGTTCCTGAAAGGTTTGGTTAAATAGATATGTCTTTATCTCTTGGTACATTTCGCTATAATGTACTTGCTGATAGAGCAGCACAGGTAGGAGTTGTTGCGAAACACCCGAGTTCCTTCAGGTTACTGGTAACCTGATTGTTTAGAGCTTTAAAATCAGCAAGTTGATGACAAAATCAATTTGACAATTTATAAGTAACCTCTGCAGAGAACGAAGCATGTGACAAAAGCAGCTCTTGTTTATCAGTGGCCCTCTGTACCAGTTGCTATAATGTTTTATCTGGAATCTCCTATAGTGGACGAGTACCATCTAGCTGAAAACATAGATACTCTTGGTGGGAGGACATCATTTTATAAAATCAATACTGAAGCATGATCAGGTGACTGGAAAATGGAGCATGACAGATACATCATTTAGAATAAGAACACAATCTTGGTGTGGAACTTGATTGTGGATTAACACTTAAACATCATATTCAGAGACAATCAAATACCTCTTCCACCTGAAAAATATAGCAAGGTTTAAGCATTTGATTAAATCAGAGGATCTGGCTACATTGGTCCATGTCTTTTTGACTTCGCAGCTTGGCTACTGTAATGCACTTACCTCTTGGTAAGTAATTATACCCGCTGCTAATGGTGCAGAATGCTGCAGGAAGTCTACAAGACTCTGTTCTGTGACACAACACTGATTCTTCATTCTCTGTACTGTTTACCTGCCAAGTGGTGAATTTAAGGTTGCCTCGTTGACTTCAAAACTCTAAATGATCAGGACTCTTGGGTTTCCTAACCATTCTCTTTCATTCTGCATAATGTACTGCTAGATCTTTAATTCATACAGATTCAGTTCCGTGGATCTCCCATAAGACGTAGAGAGTCCCCATCATTGGCCATTTTGAAAAAGGAGCTTAAGACTGATCTGTTTACCAAACCCTGTGGGTAATATTATATCTGGGGAAGTATTGTAAAGAGTTTTAAGCCCATCTAGGAGAAAAGCAGAATATATGTTATTATTATCTGGACGTCTCAGTAATAGTACACTATCTTATACTAGCTAACTATACTGCCTATAAAGGGGAATCTGTGTCCCTTTCAATATCTGTGGTTACAAAAGGTTGTTGCCACTACAGGATGTTGTAATTTGTTGTAAGAACAAGAGTTTCCAGGATTCTTAAAATTAAATTTGTTTTAAGGAAAAAGTATTGCTACCTAGTAACAGCTGGTTGAGCAGTTGCCATGTTATGTCTCAAATGAAACAGGTTGCCTATCACTGGCCTAAAGAAGAGATAGAAACAGACACATTCAAATGCATATGTGTCTTAAACTCAAAAAGCTGCACAGTGGTTTGGTGAAGAGTTTTATGGAACAAGACTGAGTTGTCTGCTAGTTGTGGTGTGAGAAATTGGAATGTGTGCTATGGAAGATGGTCATGGTTTCCCATTCCAGAGAAGATGGAGGGTGCCCTGGACATGCCTATTTCCCAAACAAGATCTAAAGCAGGATTAGTCAATAGGTAGTCTGATCTTAAATCACCACTCTCAGCTCCTTTCAGGTAGATCTTTACTGAGTTTTGCTCCTGAATATTAGAGATTTGTTACTGGGTGGCCTTTCTCTAGTCACTGACAGACCTTCCTTTGTTACCCCTTTGTGTCACTTTTTATTACAATGTGTCTATATCCCTAAGTAAATATATATTCCAGATAATTACTTTTTTTTCAGAAATACATTTGGACTTTTGGGAATTTTGTAAAAAATAATTTACTAATCTGGGTGTAATTTATCATATTTTGTGATCAGTAAAATCCACAAAATAACATCACATATATAGTTGTGAGCATGTGGGCCATTGCTAACACTTGCGGGCTCTCGCAAAATTTACGGAGTTACGAAAGCAAAATACGAGACACATTACGACCCATTACGACCTCGCAAAAAACGTCCGAAAACACATGAAAACATGAAAAACACAATAAATACACGCTACAAATACATAAAAAGATTACCTACAGCAAGGGGGGGGCACCCAGGACCTCGAAAACTGAAGTTACACCTCAATTTAACTCCAAATAAAAGAGTTTAGACACTCAAATATCCCCTAAATCAGAGAAAAAATGGCCACCAAAAAAAACGAAAACAAGGCTACAGCACTCTAAAGACGCAAAACACCACCAAACACCTACGGATTTCCCGAAAAAGACGAACGAGATCTGAAAACAAGGACGCAACCCGCGCAACCCCAAAACCATTACAAACACAATAAATACACACAACAAACACATAAAAAAGCTTACCCACAGCAGGGGGGGCACCCAGGACCTCTGCAAGTGAAGTTACTCCTCGATTTAAGTCCAAATTTCTGAGTTTAAACACCCCAAAATCACCTAAGCAAGAGAAAAAATGGCCGCCGAACAAAACGAAAACGAGGCTAAAGGACCCTAAACATGCAAAACACCACCAAACACCTACGGATTTTCCGAAAAAGTCGGACGACATCCGAAAACAAGGACGCTAAATCAGCCACAGCCGCATACCACACATTAGGCGCCATTTTACAACAATAACTTATACAATCCGGAAGTACACAGCTACCCTAACGGATTTGCCTCGCGCACGCACACTATTACACTACACACTGCACACATTCATGATGCTTACACAGCAGCTCCACAGCACTGATGCTGCAGCAACATGAAAACAGATTGCCAGCTCTTCAACACAATGCTTCCTGCATATATTACTTCACAATAGGTAAAGTATATTAATTTCTTATTTTATTAATTATTCATTGACATAACAAAAAAAACACCAACGCTGCTCATGCCACACAAACAACCAAGAGCCTCGCAATGAGCGCCGAAGGATCTTAAAACACCAACAAAATTTATTTTGCACCCAAGCAACATTACCTGCCTTACAATCTTATTGCCGTCATTTTTTGACGGGCAAGTCGCTAGTTGTCCAATATTAGAGAATTCAGAACCTTTGCCAGATGTGTGGGGGGAGATTATACAGTAAACACAGTACAGTAAATAGGTTAAGTATCTCTCTGAATTAATTAAGCTTTATTAATTATATGTTTTGCTTTCTGAAGAGATAGCAACCTGAATGTACTGCACGTTTGGTACTCAAGTCATTTTGCAGAGGTGGAACTTGGATCTGGTGACTTGCGCACTTGTGGTCAGTTAGCCGTATTGATAAGTCGTTTGTTCTGAAAAACATAGCAGAAGCCAGTGTAAATTGTTTTTTGATGGAAATCTTGATTATGTTTCGTTGATGATGAAAAAGAAAAATAACACAATTGTATCATTCTAAAGACAGCACAAAATGAACACAAATATACATAAGCCTCTGCAATTCACTTTTATTTTCACATCATTGGTGGAATTCTATTGTAGCTAATAAAAGCCAACATTTTATTAATAATGTATGTACTTTGTGAACAAAACCCCTGTGATTCTTATTATTTTTCCTAATAATGGTAGTATGCATTTATACGCTGCTAATTCCATCTACATGTCTAAATCAGTATTTCTCAAACTGTGTCCTGTGGAGCTCTTTTCTTTCTCTAGATGTAGTCAAGTGTTCCATGTGTTAGAAAATAGGTTCTTATTTCCTACCTTTGGAATCCTTTGTACGCTGAGCATTTGCTAGGGTTGTGCGTGGGGGCTTTGCAGTTTGAGGGAGGGAGAGTATTGTTCTTGAAGGGGGTATTATATAAGTAAAAATAGGATTTTCCAAACGTGTTTAGTACTGTTATAATTACTTGCTTTTGGTGATTTTCAGCCGTTAGCATTTTTAATTGATAGTCGGCGTAAACATCCCCCTCTCCCTCCCAAATGTCCTTTTTTTAAAGAGAAGTCCCACATTAAATTGTAAAAAACAGTTTTCAGCCCTGACCATGTCCTTCTTTCTCTCATCTTTCCTGTTGTGTTATCTCAAAAAGATAGAAGCCTGGATTTTCAGCTATATAATAAATGTCTGTGCCGATATTAAAGAAACAGTATCACACCAACAGGAAGTTGGTTGCTGTTAATGAACATGGAAAATTGTATGCATCGTATTTTCTAAATAATTGATATGTTCAGAATTAATTATATGGCTCCTGCATGCTAACATGCAACTCAGGGTGCTTGAAAAGTTTAGGGGAAGGGAAATAACTCCATGATAACATGGGAATTATTGTTGAGGCCACCAAAGACACGTGCAGACAGAATCTAATACTCATTAGCACATGAAAACAACCAATTTGTACTTGGGTGACACTCATTTGCATATTAATACAGCTCAAAAAATCTGAATAGCTCAGGAATGATTCACCTTAGGAATTTTTGCTAATACAAACATACACATGTATAATTATAATACAATGTACATGAATAACTTAACTTGATTTTTTGCTTAGTGAGAATGCTGGAAACACTACCAAAATTGTACATATTATTTCAAGAATATAACTGTTCCTTGTCTTGAAATGCTAGTAGGTATCCTACCTTGGCTACAGGCCTCAAATCACTTTTCTTAATTGCAATTAAAAGACTGGCATTTTTCAAGTTAAAGGCATATTAAAGTGAGCTGGGTCATTAATGCATCTGATAGAAGAGAATTTATAGTGTCTGAAAAAAATAGTTTTTATAAAAATTCCAAAGTAAGCATTAATTAGCTTACCTTGAAGTTACCAACATTTCCTATGTTTTTTGGCATTTGCATTTTATTGTGTACACACCTAGAAAACTCCACCTCAATACGCATAACATTAACATTCAGAATCTAGTCCTCTGTACCAGAAAGGTCAAAATAAGTATCTTGCTGTATTTCCTGTGGGTACACTGCTGTATTTCCTGTGTGTACCCGGCTTATGTAAGCGTCCTATGGGTGTGAACCACTGGATTTGACTTTTGTACAAATAACTTTGTAAGTAAACAGAACTTTTCTATAAAACACATGTTTTCATACGCTACTAATTCTCCTTTATCAGATGCATTCATAACCCAGCTCACTTGCATATACCTTTAAATCAATTTTTTTAATCCACCATAAATTTTCCTTAAAAACACATGTACAAACAGCAGCAAAGTAACGCTTTAACCAGAAAATATAATTTAAATATACAATTCCGCTCAATAATTGTGACTTCTGCACTCCTCCTCCACCCTTCTCTTTGTCCTGGACAGAAACAATTTAACATAGATTTCATTAATTATACAGGCCAAGTTACCTGGAGCATGCTCTGTAGGATAAGCAGCTGTGACTCTAATCCCACCTCTCCACAGTGAGCGTGATCCAGATTATCTGGTCTGCATAAGTAATGTAATCTACATTGAATACGAAATACTACCGGTACAAGGAGAGAGGTGGGAGGAGTGCAATATTGGTAATTATTGATGGCAATTGTGTTTTTACATTATATTTTCTTGCTAAAGCCTTTATTTGCTGTTTATATGCACATGTATATTAAAGTTAATGGTGAAGTAAAAATCGATTTACATTTGCCCTTTAAACACTCACACTACTTTTATCTATTTAAATGTTTTGTAGTTTATATGTGTAAGTGAAAACATTTCAACATGTACAGTATATACATTATATCAAAATACATAAGCAAAAACAAGAGTGGTCAAAGGTGTCTAAAACGTAGGAGCCAAGAAGATTTTACAGGAGGCGGACAGGCTGACTTTTCTAGGAGCCTGGAAGGAAGACATTTTAATTCAGAAATATATGTAAGAGCCTGAGTCCTGGGAAGTTTCTATCCCTTGGGAGAAGTATTCAATAGCGTATTAGATTTAATTATTAAATGAATGCACACTTTCATAAAATAACGGCATATTTGGTACAGGCTAGATTAAATCAGTCTGTGCGTTCATATGGGGACTGGTGAGTTAGAAATGCATGCTGTTTAAAGAAGTGTAATCACCCCATCTCAGAGTAATAAAAAAACAGAATCAATCAGAATTAACTCACATCTTGTACAACATTTACAAGAAGCATTTTATTATTATTTATTAATTTCAGCAGTGGGGGATATGTAACCCAATGTGCATATGTCTAGTCTGTTTAAATCAGAAATGGTTAAACTGTACAAAGAACAAATCATTACTCTGATAAATTATATAAAAACAACACTTGGTGTATCCATACTTTGATCCATGGAATGGCAACACTTCTGAAGAATGAATGTCCCTCATTCTCCTATGCATCCTGAATGAATTGTTTGTTTGTGTTTATTTTTCTATTTGCTTTGAATGTCTGTTTAGATTTCCTAAACAATACTATAGAAATAATGCTCAGTTTATCTCAGTAAGCCTGGAGGCTCCTAAGGACAGCATAACATTGCACAATAATTATAATGCTCATCAAATAATCTTATACATACTCATTGAACTCAGTAGGTTGTCCATTTTTCATGAGCATGGTCAATTTTGCTATATATAACTAGAGTTGATATTTGACTTGCTTTAAACACAGCTTTGTGCATGGGGTTAAAAATATTATTTATCGATCTATCTATCGATCTATCTATCTGTTTGTCTATCGATATGACTGTCTGGTCATTTATCTATTTGAGGTCAAATTTAATGTGAATAGGCATGCAAGCATTTGGCATACTAAGAGAGTAGACCTTTTAACAGGAAAAATATCTGACCATCTATTAGAATTCCTCAACCATGATATACCAGTAAAGTCTGGGTTTATAGGGTTTGGCCAACCCCTGACATTCATGTATGACTACTTTGGTTCAAAGGGTGCTCCATATGTGGACATCATGCTTACTGTGCCTAGGAAAGCAGCTATATCCTACTGACGAGGCCCAGATAAAGTTTAAATATTGGTCTTGGATTTGCTACTCAGTGAAGAATTGCTTGGCATTTCAGAGCTAGTTTGTTCTTTCAGGCTGCAGGATAGTCTCCAATGTGCATTGGACAAGATGAGGTAATAGGGTTTTTTCTCTGAGTGAGTTCATAAAACAAACCACAGTATGAGCCTTTTGGTCCATCCTCCAATTAAGACTATGTGTCCTGTGCTATCTGAAACCAAGATAAAATTGCCCATTCTATTAAAAAACAGTAATTGGCCAATGGCGTACGGATACTATCAACTTCTCAACATTGTGCGTTTTCTGTTAATACTTTTATGACATTTTAGTTTAGATAAGGCTGAGCAACATACTTTTATGAAAGTAAATGTGAATAGCACTGCACCAAACAAAGCCGATTTAGTCAGTTCCCGTTCCTTAGATCTTGATATTAAGATTCTTCCTGTATGAGCCCAGGTACAGAAATGAAAACAATTGAGCCACTAATTGAACACGAAATCCTGATCCGAATGCTGGTTTGAAAAACCGGGGTTGGACAACCGGAGCATAAACCAGTAGTTCTCATTAAACGTTTCTGGAACTGAGATCTTAACTGGTGATGGCAAAGATTAAGTGGGATGAGGAGATTCTAATACCTTAATAATGCCACTACCATAAGCCAGAGCTATAGATTATTGATGCACTTATCTACAATTAATATGTATTATTTTCAAATCATTGCAAAACTAGATGAATATTTGGAGTCTCCTGTAGTATTATTTATTATTATTATTATTATTATCGTTTATTTGTAACGCGCCAACATATTCCGTAGCGCTATACATAAGTTAAGTTACAGGCAATGACAAGTTAAAGATTATACATTGCAAAGAGTGGATGGCCCTGTCTTTGAGCTTGGAATCCAGTGTCCATAGCGCTTTCCCTAAAGCACTGCCCAGGATTGAAACTCGCAGACTTACAATCTAAAGGCGAATTAAACATATTTTGGATACTCCATTAATATTGGAAGGTAACCAGTGGGTTTCAATATCAAAAAGCCTGAAATCCACTGTAATTAACCTGCTAAAACTGGCATTAAAAGACAGGCTGATTTACCTGCTAAAATGGCCATTAAAATACATTTTCCTTTCAACTCAATTATTTTTGTAAAACTCCTTATTTTCTGTAACAAGTGCCCAGTATAGCTAGTGTTACCAGCATGTTTGAGGCTCATTAAATCCTTACGTCAGTGCATTTATTTTATCTATCTTGAAATACTTTTCTCTTGGCAGTCTCTTATCTACATAGGGTGAGTCACTAGGTGATCTGCCAAATGAAACAAATTAAAGTTACATGAAACACTGTTTTACAATGCTGAGATAAATAATGGAATTCCAACCAACTTGAAAAAACGGTGAGAAGTTTGGAGGCCCACATTATCTGTCTTTAAAAGTAAATTTTTTTAAAGAATTGTTTTGCTACTCCACAACACAGCCTACTAATGATCCTTATTTTGTTCAGCCAATCACAGCCTGTACCTGTGTATGAGTATTACATCTGCATATTTGTCAATATATACCTCTGATAAACTGTTACGTGTTTGTTAGAGGGAGAAGCAGAATTTGAAATACTCATAGTGAGTGATTAAAAGTATATTTCATAGACTTTAGTTTCCTCTTTTTCCATATCAAATAAACACAACACTTTTACATGTTTTACTTTTATATGCAGTTATTCTTTACTGCGGGGTTCCATTTTCTTAATGAACTGATTCTGTTGCTTATTTCTCAGTACTGATGAGCTTTCCATTATAGTTCTATTAAAAGCATTTAAAGTTTATGCTGCCACATTCTCATCTTGCCAATAGTAGCAAAATCTCTCACCTCAAGAAATTGATGTACAGCAAAATAAAATGGCATATAACAAAGTAATACATTTTACTTTTCTGAAACATTTTCCCTTTTTTCATCATAATTCCTCAAAATAGAACATTTTAAATATTTGACTACAGTGCACAAATCTAAAAGATATTTAAGATATTTGTGACGTCTAAAATTTTACTTTGACATTAGTTTGCCAACGGTACAAGAGGTTTGTGACACATTTATTCCAGGAATTATACAGTGTTCTGGTATTTGCAAATGCAATGTATTGTCCCCGTGCTGCACTTATCAGTCTTTGCAGTGCCCTACTTTCATTAGTTTTTTCCATTTTGCACTAGTTCTGTTTACTGTTTGGCAGTGCAAGTCAGAAAAATACAAAGATATCTGGTAAAAATAAAGATTGTTTGTCTAAGAAAGAGAGTTTGTTGCCAGATAAAACTCAATAAAACACTGTATCCAATATATAAATACCAAACATATTATTTAATGAAGAAAAATATAGAAAAACAGGGTTATATAGGACATGACATGTCTAGTCCTTAAAGGCACCCATGGCTATTGTTCTGCATCATCAGTTAGAGCAGTTAAATCAAGCGAAGAAGCTTTAATGTTTTTTAAAATAGTTTTTGAAATTCTCAAAGTGTTTACTTTGTGCGTTGGGGTATTTAGATTGGACCTCATTCAATTGCGATTTGGCCAATTGAATAGGGCTCTAAATAGGCACATAGCATATTTTTTTTTAAGAAGTTTTTAGTTAGTGAAAACCTTGCTTTTGGATAGATGTTTACTAACTAAAAACTTCTTTAAAAAATATATGTTATGTGCTTATTTAGAGCCCTATTCAATTGGCCAAATTGCAATTGAATGAGGACAATTGTGTCTAGAGGCTAACAGGTCATTTCGGAACCGGCAAACTCAAGCAAGCTCAAGACTGCAGAGAGAGTGGTCTGTTAAATGAATAAATGGGTTAGAGAAAATGATAGTTTTGATGTTTGATGACATAGAGCAGTAATGATAAATGTAATGTCCCCTTGTAGCAGTATATGAATTTAGCTGAACTTCCTGATTCCTTGGTTTTTATGTTACTCTGGTGTACAGGATGATATTTAAAGGTAAAATACTCATTAAAGCATGACACTCAGAAATGGAAAGCAATGGATTTTCTTAACTTCTGATCATAGTCTCTGTTTATAGATGGCCACATATATACCTCTGAACACATGTACTCAAAGAGGGCCACACAGTGTCACCACAATTCACTAATGGAGAAGTAGTGTATGCAGTGTTGGATTTTTAGAAATATATACTGTCTTCAATGCAATAACAAATTTCAATTTTTTTCCTTTTTTGATTAGGAAGTATAAAGAACCCAAACGAATAAGCTGACATTGGTTACACCAACGAGAGGGTCTTGCCAGTTGCAGGGTTTCTTGTGATTTCTGGCTCTGCTAGAACATGCTTAGACTAGGAAGCTAGGACTGAGGATTAACTATAATAAAACACATAAACAGGTAGTATCAAAGTGCCCAAATATTACATTTTGTTTTGCAATATAAGTAAACATAACTATCACATTAACTGAAAGGCAAACTACATAGAGGTAAAATAAGTAATGGTCATTTAAAAGTATGACCATGAGCCATAATGACACGAGAAAATAAATAAAATAAGCACATTTCCTCTAGTTCTTCCCTCGTTGTTGTTTAGTCGTTCAGTCGTGTCGGACTCTTTGTGACCCTTTGGACTGACGCATGGCAGGCTCATCTATTATTATGTCTCTGGTTGTGCTTATCCATAAAGCTTTCTTGGCATAGATACCGGAGTGGGTTGCCAGTTCCTTCTTCCCTTAGTGTTATACAATTCATTCAGTGATTTATGTAGAACGCACAGCAGCTTTAAATATGATATTATTATTATTATCTTTATTTATAATGCACCAACATATTCTGTAGCGCTATACAGGTGTTAAGCACATGGCAAAAACAAAATTAACACCTTACAAAGAATGGAGGGCCCTGGTTTGAGCTTAAAATCAAATGTGCATAGTGCTTGTTTCCAAAGCACCGACACGTAAATTGGAAACTCGCAAACTTACAATCTAACAATCTTTTTAAGATCATGGTTCATAATATACAAAATGCATTTACTAAATATAAAATAAATACATTCAGCCTTTACATTTTAACTATTATATTACATTTTGATTTAGCACTAGAAGGAGTAGAAAGAACTGTGAGAACAGTTCTGTTGAAAGACTGCCACTGCAAGGAGCTGCTTCACAAAAAAACTCAGTAGCTCACTAAGCCAATTTAGGATGAGATGGCATCCCTAATGACAGATGTCACTATTTAATTGTCCAAATCACAATTACATAAGGCTGTAATGGAGCCCGTAAAAGTTACAGATATTTAATTGGCTACATTTTGCAACTTGCAATCTATTTGTGAGTTACAGGATCAAAATCACTGTGGTTGTCAAAAACGTAACTTAGTCCTATCTCCTCCTTTGATTTTTCAAGCCTATATATGTTACCAGTGCTAAAGACGCAAAATCCATATTCAATTGCAACAATTCAACAAGCCCGCAATTGCCTTCTAAACCGTAAATGATAAATGTATCAAAAAATTCTACTAGTACTGAATAGGACTCACAAGTGGGTTAAACACCTGTTCGTAACACTGTAAAAGCAAATATAAACATACTACTGTACTTAAATGTACTTAAGGCATTAGAACTATATTGCACAACAGTCTCAAGCTCACAAATCTCCAATTAAAAAAAAAAAAAAATTACGTTTTATTTTCGTGTTATATTGATCCCAGGAATCAAGGAGTTAGAACATATCAAGCCACCCACATGGACTAGAACAGATGATTTATTATTTTTTATGGACTTCTACATTTCTAGTTTGCGAGTCCTATTGTAAACACTACTTGATTGTAGTTTAAACTCCATGTTTTACTGAAGTCATGATGACAGTCTCATTTACTATTGGCTCTGTCTAAATTGTAACTTACAGGCTTGCATAATTAATCATGATAATGCCCTGAATTGCTACTTATGGGCTCATGATTTGAGTGTTGGGGCTGTACGTGCGCATTTCTAACCCGCAGACATACGGGCAGTGTGAAGGTAATTACGGGCTTGGAATTAAATAGGGGTCAGAGTCTGTTAAATGCATGCTTGTTTATGTTGTAATTATGTTACCTACTTCACAAACATGTGATGTTTTTACTATAGTATAGTGGCCTTTTAACAAATAACAGTTTTTTTTATCCAAATGCTCCAGTCATTTATGGGACAGATTGCTACTGACACATAATAGAGTAAATGGATAAAAAGTATGATTTCATGAGCTGCCAGGGTGAAAAATAGAGAAATACAGTAGAAACAATGAAAAATAGATCAACAGTGAAAGATGAAGGTTGTGTGGGAGAGAGGAGGGAAAGAGAGCTGAATTCCTCCTTGTTAGCGGACATGGATCCCTCGTACAAAAACTAGAGTGGTCTTCTAAATGCTTTAATTGGTCACTTTTGTACTTTGGTCTGTGTCTGCATCATATTATCTTTTTAGTATTCATAAAAAGATAAACACTAAAGTTCGTATTCTACTGATTACTTGCTACCATAAATCCAATATCTTTGGATATGTAAATATGAACCTTGACACTTACATGTATCTAAAGAAATATCTGCTCTTATATAATTGCCTTTTTAATTTCTTATATTCTTTATAATATACAAATGTATTGATGTATAAAATATTGTTTTTTATACTTGTTTATATGCTTAGGCCAAAAAACTATAAAGTTGTCTCTGAAGGGATTATATAGCAGATATATACATTGCAGACTTTTCTACATGAAGTTGTCTAGCAGTATCCATGAGTTCAGAGTCCATTTACTGCACCTCCTTATCACCAATCCGATTATATTATTGAATTTGCCATTTTACAAGAATATAATGTTTACACAGCTAAAGGAACCCACTGCCATTTGGTTATTTCAACTTTTTATTTGTTGGCTATATCTGTTTAGTTCCTTTTAGTTATCTTTTAATGCTATCCATTAGCAGATTATTCTTAAAGATATACCTTGCATTCATATTCAGTGCTACTTTGTAAGCCAAATATTAGGTGTCTTAAATGGTGGCACGTCCATCGCGCGCTGGAGAACAGCGTGCAGTCATCAGGGCACCGAGAACTGCGCTCTGATGACGCTCTGCGCTCCAGCCTGCATCCCATCTGCCCCATCTCATACTTACTGGACCTGCTTGCTGGAGGCTGCCCAGGCCAAGGTAAGGGGCTGACTGGTATGTGTCACTAGGAGCATATTGTATGTAATGTCACAGTGTGCATGTGTCACTAGGAGCATGTTGCATTGCATGTTTATCCCTACATGTCTCTGTCATTATTTGCATGTGTGATAAACATGCAATGCAACATGCTCCTAGTGACACATGAAACAATGCCTGGCCCATATGGCACACTGTCAGACCCTTACCTTGCCAAGCAGGTTCAGTAAATATGAGATGGGGGTGCTAGCGCATGAGAATCCTCTGTGGCAGATGGGATGCAGGCTGGAGCGCAGAGCATCATCAGAGCGCAGTTCTCAGCGCACTTCTCAGCGCACTGTTCTGCAGCGTGCGAAGGTCAGGGTGCCGTCTGAAACCTATGGCTCTACAGAGTCTCCTAATGTGGCAGTGTAGCAAAGCAACAACAGAGCAGGAAGTGTGGAGTGTTAACAATGTCTGTTGAGCCAGATATAAGCACTCTTAACAGTGAACTTTGCACTGGCTGCCCATTACAGAGGGCAACATCTTAGTAGGGATTGGCCAAGATTCACAAAACATTGTTGATCCACAAACAGCCTTGATATCACAAAGACATTGTGGCCTCATCAGTATTTACTTAACCTGGGTTGTCCCTATAATGGTTTTTTATATAGTCTTTTCTCTCTGTTCATCCTTTTCTTCCATCTCTCTCAGGGCTAAGGGAAATATGTATTGTTAATTGGTATTTACACTCAATATCAGCACTCTTTTCAGATAGCTTAGAGGATAGAAATCAAGGTCATAAACATAATAGGTTAAGAGAATAGGAGAATTAGAGTGAGAACATTTAAGGATTTGAGTCTTCAGAGAAGTATGCAGGTTAGTAGACAGTCTCATGTGAAGTGGGAGTTTATTCCGGTGAAGAGGTGCAAGGAGGAAGACAGAATCATAGCAGGAATGGGCACAAGGTGGGAATTGGACAATAAACATTGTGAGATATTTGAATTGAAGAATATCAACAGGGAAGTGGTTAGGGAAGAAGATGAATTTCTGAACAACACCACAGATATGCTAGGACTAGATCCATGCAAGAGGAGTGCCCACAATGTCAATAGGGGCAAACATTCAAAGGAGGGTTAGATGATCTGCCGTGTCAAAGGCAGTTGACAGATTATTATAGTAGGATGAGGATTTAGGAGAGTCCAGCCTGGGATGCCTCAGCCCTGTGGTTCTGAATAGAGAGGAGTACAGTCTATGTACAATGGAAGGTCAGGAAGTCATATTGAAATGGTGTCTATAGTATAACATAAGTTAGAAGATCAGGTAGACAATGTTGACAAGGCATTCCAGCACTTTGGAGAAGTACTAAATATAAAATAAATAAATTCATGGTTCCGTCAATGAACTGTAGTTCCCCTGTGCCGGTAGCACTCATGCAGGTCCAGACCATGACATTCCCACCACCAAAAGTATACATTTTTACTGAGGAAAGGTAGTTGAAATATTACCTAAATGATAGATAAACAGACAAGGCACAAAGAGCACAAACACACTGATATGAGATGAAACCCTCAGTTTGAACATAAACAGCGATGTAGAGAGAGTGGAGCCAGTATCTGACATCATCAGGTAAATGCATATACGAGGGAATCAACACAACATATTATAGAAAACATATATAGACATATGTGTATATATGTTTAGTCTGGGCCTGCATGTGTGCTGCCGGCACTGGGGAGCTACAGATCATTGAGGGAACCATGAATGCCAACATGTACTGTGACATACTGAAGCAGAGCAAGATCCTCTCCCTTCATAGACTGAGCCGCAGGGCAGTATTCCAACATGATAACGACCCCACACACACCTCCAAGACGAACACTGCCTTAATAAAGAAGTTGAAGGTAAAGGTGATGGTCCAGCCAAGCATGTCTCCAGACCTAAACCCTATTGAGCATCTGTGGGGCATCCTCAAATGGAAGGTGGGGGAGTGCAAGGTGTCTAACATCCACCAGCTCCGTGATGTCATCATGGAGGAGTGGAAGAGGACTCCAGTGGCAACCTGTGAAGCTCTGGTGAACTCCATGCCCATGAGGGTTAAGGCAGTGCTGGAAAATAATGGTGGCAACACAAAATAATGGCACTTTGGGCCCAGTTTGGACATTTCCACTTAGGGGTGTACTTACTTTTGTTGCCAACGTTTTAGACATTAATGGCTGTGTGTTGAGTTATTTTTGTGGGGGGCAGCAAATTTACACCTGTATACAGGCTGTACACTTACTGCTTTACATTGTAGCAGAGTGTCATTTCTCCAGTGCTGTCACATGAAAAGATATAATAAAATATTTACAAAAATTTGAGGGGTGTACTCACTTTTGGGACATACTGTATATCAGTGGTTCAAAGCAGATTTGGTGGGTTCCATGTATCTTTTTCTGCTACCATTCATGAATCCCCAACGCAAGGACCCTGAAATAATGTCATTATTAAAACAGTTCTGATTGTTCTCTTATTTCAAGAACTATTATTAAAACATAGAAGAAAAAAAAACTCACAAAAGAGAACATCCACAATTAATCAATGTGTGTATATTTCCATGCAGAAAGTATTAACTGTGCAACAGTGCAGATAATAAGTACAAATATTAGTAAAGTGAGTATGCCTTGTATTTGTAACTGATACCTTATCTATCACTAACAGCAGTGATTTCTCTTTCACTTTTGCTCTTTCTTTCTGGCTGTCAGCACCCAGTGTACTGTGGCATGTGAGTTTATCCTCTGTATCGTCAGCTGTTCTGGGCAAATGGGACAAGTGCTACAATGAGTCTTATTGTTTTAACTAAAATCTGAAAGACATAAGTCGCACAGCTGAATCCCAATTTAACAGCATAAAACATAAAATTGTCTATAAATACAACTGCTTTATGATTGGGCTTTGAGCATTATCAAAGAAATTCAAGAAATTCATCAATACTCAATGGCATTATATACTGTATGCATGTGTGTGTGTGTGTATATATATATATATATATATATATATATATATATATATATATATGTGCGTATATATATATATATATATATATATATATATATATATATATATATACCAATAAAAAGGGTTATACTATATACTTAATATTCTGATTATTCATCTGGAAATAAAAATAAAAATAAAAATATATATATATATATATATATATATCAATTATTAATATAAGCACTTAAGACATGCATTCTCAAACTGAACTTACTGAAAAGTTTATCAAAGTAAGGAATCCACTATCCAAATCTGAGGGAACCATTTGTATCAATAACTGCATTGCAAAGTAGTCTCTGAATTCAAAATGTTTTTATACATATTGTGTAAATACCTCATAAGTATCAGTAATTGACCATCATAGATATTATGCTTATCAAGTATCATTTGGGTAGTTTGATAAGAATTATAGTGAGCAATTGCTCTTCGTATGGCTCGATGTTTCACTGGTAGGCAGCCTCAGGACTACTTTGTTGTGTACAAGTGAGGTCTAAGACAAATGTTACCTACCCCATTCTCTAGACTGGGATAGTAAGCCTGTGTTACGTTTGACTCACTATGCACATGCAGGGACATCCAGGAGTTCAGTTTTTTGGGCAAACCAGGAAAGTCATATTGTTATATATGTTATGAATTCACATTATGATCTGTTCCCCAAAATTGCCCCATACTCTACATATAGTTAAAGCTTAAAAAGTCACGCGCCGCACCATGCCATCTATGAGTTTTGAACTCTGTGCCAAGCAGAAGGATAGTGAACTTACATTTGCGCATGCATGTTTGTGTGTGTTAGTTCAGCCGTCGTACTGTAAGAGTGAAAATCTGCATTCTAAGGTGCTTATAATATGGAAATGGTTTAGGAGGGACTCCTAATGTGGATGATGTCATGTGTGATGTTATATATGAAGTCACCAGTGATGTCATAGCTCATGTCATTAGGGATATCATGGGACAACATGAATGATGACATCAAAAAATGATTTGAAGGTGGAGAGACATTGAGGTTGCATGCAAACCTAACTTCCAAATGTCCTGTGTTTCTTTTCCAGTCTGAAGTTGAAACATTAATTGGTCTTTATTGGAGTTTTTCCATAAATAATTACATGTAAATAGATATGGAGGATAATTTTATTATGGTTGATTGAGAATGCTAATAAATTATAAACTATATATGAGAGCAAATTATATAGAAAATTGTATTGAAAAATAATACAGATTGATTGTCATAGGAACATTTATTTTATACTAAAATTGTAACCTGATCCAATTATTAGTCATGACACTCAGACCATGCAACATATAATTTACCTAATGATAGCCAACATAAAGTTAATTTATACAGAACACACCTTATCATTACTTAATGAAGCTTACAACTAGGTATATATAAGACTGAATCATTGATTAAAGGACAATAAATTATGAAAAACTGTATAAAATCGGTGAAGAAAGATAATGAGTAGCTTTGTAAAACCTTGGGCTAAACGGTGAAGTGTTTTGTGGACTATATCATTTTCCAATAGTGCACCCTTTGCTCTATCTGGTCCATTTTGGTGCTATAGAAAATACATTTAAAACTGCTGTTTTCTTATTCAGACTCAAATAACCATATATTTATGGAAAATGTAACAACCTTACACATTAGTAGCTGTGTAAGAGGTGAGCATAAATTTATTTTTAGAGAACACTGTTTGTCAGTGTTTTGAATCTTTTTTGCATCTTATTTGTATTGAGGACTTCTGTACCATCTGGAATTTTGTATGTTGCTCTGTCCATTTGTGAGTAAAAGCGCTACTGGTGCCATGGGCTGTCTCTTTCCAGTATGCCTGTATTACCCTGGACAGTAGTAATATCACCTTTGTGGGTTTGAATGAAAGTGAATACATTTACTCTTACTTGCTATGGTATTGTGCATTTCTTTTTATTTTGTTTTTCACAATGGCTTTCAATATGAGCACCAGTCCTACATAAAGAAGCTGCATAACCTGGTATCCAAATTCTGCATTCTTGTAAGACGTGTTTGTTTTTTTTTGTTAATTTGTGGATCTCATTTCACTGTTTTTCATTCATTTTCACTATGTACAACATCTTCACATTCCACAGAAGTGCCCATGACCTCTCTCTATCCAGTTCTCACAAGCCATAGTGTATAATTCTGTCTTTGTATCACGTACTAGTCCCAATAACCTAATGTTGCTTTGTTACATTTCAGGTCTGAGTTAACGTAATAAGAAATCTGAGCCATGTCTGCGCCTCCCCCTCCTCCTCCACCTGCGCCTCCTCCGCCACCACCTTCATCTGGTCTCCCCCCTGCATTTTCCCAGGTAAGCTCATCTTACTCTACAGGAATGTATAACAAATGTGTTATGGGCCTGATACTTACTGTTTATGTTTTCCAAGATGTCCTGTAACAGGGTGTGTTTATTTACTTCCTTTGTTAGCTTCTTTACGGAATGGTTAAAATAAATTGTACATCTCAATCTTTCATTTATAGAATCACTGAAGTTTGGAAATAAATAGCAACCTAACAACATTAGCAGCGGTGTAAGCTAGGAGCATAAAATAATTTTAGGGAAAATCATAAATCTTCCGTCTTGGACTGGATTTAGGTTTGTTTTCAGATGTTGGTTCATAGCAACAGAATAGTCCCTTTGGTATCCCCAAGGTTAGGAACAAAATGTATGCCGCCATTAAAACAAAATTGAATACAAAATGACTGTTTTTATTTTAAACGTTATAAAAACAATTTGCATTTTATCAAGTTAATTTCTTTATAACAGCATTAGATAAATATTACAATTTACTGTTAATTGAATGTGTATTTCAATTTTCTATCATATTTTAAACACTGCAAAATGAGTTTGCTTGTTTATTTCTTTGTTTTTTTGCAAGAAACTAAAATCCTTGTTTATAAAATAGATTTAAAATAACCACGTATAGCTTTATATGCACAGTATGCGTTTGCACCACTTCTGTTCAAATAGTTAAATTATATACTGCAGTCTTAGGTCAGTATCTGGCACTGAAACCCAATCCATGGCTATATCTTGAAACCTGCCTGAGAGCAGACAAGAATGATCTCATATCAAGGGGTCTAGAGATGAAAAAGTGCTATGTTATGAGCATCACTTGAATGTCACAACCAAGAATCCTCAGTGGGAAACAAGTCTTCTGGACTGTTTGAGACATGAAAGTATACTCAGCATATGTTTTCTTTCCTTACACAGTTTTAAAAATGCTAGGTCAAGTGGTCATTAGACCGTTTTAGAGTATTTGAACATACAAACGGATTGGAATAGTGCAGCAGCAGGACTTGCTACTGTATCATAATAGAAAGTAGACCCAAACAACTCCCAGAGGCATACATTTAACTTACAAATAATGTATATTTTGTAATGTAGAGATCATTTAACAGGAAGGGACCAAAAATCAAAAGCTCTTTGCAAATGCCCATGCACTATGCTTGATAGAACAAGAACATTTTTCTTTTTGTGTTGCCAAATGAATGAAACTGGAATGTATTATTGCAGAGAATAGCTTATATGACATTTAGAGAGAGCGTGTCATTTTTGGTCCCAGTAATTTCAGCCTTTACAGCTCTGTCTCACCATAAGCTAAATAAAGCAGTTGGTGCAGCTGAACTACAGATAACACCCAAATTATGTAAACACTGTGGAAGTTTTTTACTAGGTAATAATGCAGCATTTAAAGGGACTCCTTTTAAAGAACATTATAACTGTCTGTACATTATAATAGAAGGGCAGGGTAGGACAGAGCACACCACTGCATAGTGCTGACCATTCACCGAGTTGACCTTAGTATCAACTATGTAGTGGTGCTCTCTCTCCTAAGTGATCAGTGTCAATCCAGAAGAGCAGCAGAACTCAAAGTGCATGAAAGATCCATCATAATCATCTGGAACAACAGAATTGATGCTTGTGTGTGTATATATATATATATATATATATCACATATAATAGTTATGGATCTGTGGCTTTGTTGGTAATGCTCAGGAATGTTGCAGGCCCGAAGGCGCTCATTGCAAAGTTTTGCGAGGCACGCAGAACTTTGAAGGGGGGCTGCAATGAGCTAAAAAAAAATGGCAGCCGAAAACCACTTAATGCAAGCCAGTAACACTTAACGCAAGCCAGTAACATTTCACCCAAGGCAGTAACACTTAACCCAAGGCAGTAACACTAATTGCATGGCCCCTAAACTACATGGAGGGAGGGCTCATTAAGTGCCATGTGATGAGCACCAAAGGCTCTCATCGTGGGGGAAGCAATGAGCGCCGAAGGTTCTCAAACGCATGGCCTATAAAGTACACAGGGGGAGAGGCTTGCAATGAGCGCCGAAGGTGATCATTGCAAAACAGGAAAGTTGAAGTACACAGGGCTCGCGATGAGTACCGAAGGTACTCAGAGGGGCAAAAGCCTCACATTGTGTGGTAAACAGCATTTTCCTGTCATTTTTGACGGGCAAGTTGCTAGTATGTATATATATATATATATATATATATATATATATATATATATATAAATAAATAATGTTCATATAGAACAGCTTCTGGAGCTCTAGGCTATCTGCTGGGATCAACCAATCCTGGTGTAACGGAGTTGGAACACAAATCCAATATCTCCGCTGGTATACGGTAAAATATCCAAGAAGCACTACACTCAATTTGGGAGTCAAAGAAATACTGACTTTATTTTGTTATGTGCAGAAATATATATACACATCTCTTCCCACAGGCAATACACATTCCCCATAGTTGGCCACACAATACACATAGAGGGACAATAGGTGGGTCACACCTCCCTGAGGCTACCTGGCAACTTTGATACAATCAGACATTGATTAGATCATCCTTCCCTTTGTTCTTATGTCTGAGAATGAAAACACTTTATACAATAGACTTCCTTATCTTATGAGGAGTCTCTGTAATAGGATTATCTATTATGCCAAGGTCTGCAATAGTCTGGGCTAATATTCTGCAGAGCATAAACCAACATACATACAGTATAACAGTAGGATCATATTTTAACCATAAAAATAACCATAAAACAGGGTAAAACAGTGATGGGTTACACCTGGTATCTATTAACTCTTTAAGAATTGTACATTATACACATTAAATCATTTTTGAGAATACTGTATGCTAATGTGCAGCTTAATATGCTAATGTGCTGCTCATAGTACTTGATAAGGGTGGGAGATGTCTCAGCTGTCAGATAACATTGCAAGTATTTATTTTGGCCGCTTCAGAAACAGACTAGCAGACTGTAATCTTAATTGGATCATCAAATCAGCTAATCGATATGCACAAACCACACATTTGCATATAAATGCAGCAACAACAACATGGAAATTCCTTGGATGCATTCACTTGAAGAAAAATGGATAACACAGCAAAATTAAAACGTTTTTACAGTTTCTCCACTTTGATTTCTGTCTCTACCTGATAGAGTAGAGTTGTATCCAAAGTTCCTTTAAAAATTGATTATACATTTGTAAAAAATAATCCAAATGTATCTGTTCATGGTACGGTAGGCTTGTTAGTGCCAAAGTGTGCTTGATTAGTGCATGATAACACAGCGGTACAGTAGATAACTTCTGCAAGTTCAAATAATGTGTTTCTAATAGAAAATGATGGATAAGTATAATTTAATTTAATCAATGGGTAGACAAATGAGACATAAAGAACACAGGAACACAAAAATGTTAGGTTCCTTATACTATAGCTATTATTCGATAATGATTAGAGTGGAAATATTAGCTGTATTCTCTGCTGGTGAAAGGAGAATAAAGCCCAGGAACTGGAATGCTAGTACATTGCTGCATGTTTATAGAATAACAATTAAAAGGCTAATGGAAATTGGTTGCCAAAAAAAATAAAACCAAGAAAGTTAATTTGCTTTTATTGGCATCCCCATAAATTTACCTGTAAATCATTAAACAGTGTAATTCAGAGTAGCAATAGCAATTTGAAGGTAGTGATGCCTTTTATGTAGATGAGTTACTGATCCTATGAAACCTCATTATGGATACTGTTTGATCAGCCAAGGAATGGATCCCACTGGTTAGGTCCTCTCCTCTGATGGTTGCTGTGTATTGGTGCTAGGGATTTCCTGGAAGGAGGCCTGCTTTAGGTTGTTTCAAAGATGGCAGTTAGTAAGTAACTATGTCCCAAGCACTGAATAGGAAATGGTTTTAATGCATCACGTTTCCTCACTATGTCTCAAGCACATAGGAATAAATAGAGAAGTATTAGGTATTCAAAATGCTAGGATAATGTTCTGCCCCCATTCGTCTTAGCTCATGAGCCAAACAGCTCTTAGTTTTATTCAGTTTCAATCCACTACAGCACTTCACTTCAAGATTCTCCAACATCAAAGATGTTGTCACACTGTGCATTGAAGGTTACAGTTATATTAAATTCCCCTTTTAGTGTTTATTTGTACTGTGCTTTTCCTTCATTATTATAATTGTATGTCTGTTAAAGAGCTCCCTGTAGTCCCATTTTCCTATTTGCTATTTTGAATAACTAAACTTGATATTGGGTGATTTGTTTTAGAAGAAATCCAAAAATAAATAAACAAAACTTTAAATATTTAACTTTCATATGCAATTATTATTTACTGTGCAATTATTTTTTTTTACTGAGCAGTTTTTTTAGCTGCTGTTGTAAACTAATGAACTTTCCATTGGCCGTATTGAAAGCTAATTGTTTTTGCTAGCTTCCGTATATCGATTCTGCAGATTAAAGTTTACTCTCGGAAAGTAGATCAGAAGTAACTAAAATGGAGGATTCTGGTGCAACATAACTGCATATAATAGGTAATAAATTACAGGCTGTATTATTGTTTTTTCTTACTCAAAAATAGTTTGCCCATTATCAAGTATAGTGGCTCAAAATAGCATATTTTAAATATAGTGCTCCTTTAAAGTGGTTTTATTCCTGCAAAGAGAGGAAATGAGATGAAATACGCAGAAATCTCTAAAATGTACGTTAAATTGTTTAAATTGGCCTCTAAGCCAATCACAACTCATATTGTTGGAAATCCTTTGATTCTCGCATAAAATGAGAAATGGCAAGGTGAGGAAGCAGAAATTGGAAAATTAGTACTTTTATGCATCTATGTATTTCCAGATAAGGCGAAAAAGCGTATTGTAGAATCGCTTAAAGGGGAGCCTGATAGTTAAAAAATATTTTGGAAACAAAACTGCCAGGGGGGCTCTGGAAAAAGATCCTTGCATAAGCTTGATAACTTATTTTTCGGTTGTCCAAAACAGTCCTGTGTTTCCGATGTTTTCTCTTTTCCTAGCAACTGCTTCTCTGTCTAATAATTCCATGATTTGTTCAGCCAATCACAGGTAAGGCAGGTTCTCCACCTAGCAAAGACATTGGCATCATGGGATAAAAACATTCCAAGAAGGGAATTGCTAGAAGAAGAGAGTGCTGGCATGTGATGTCACAGTATAAGGAAGAAGAGATGGACACAGTAAAAGTAAATTATGAAGAATTGTTTTTATTTTTTCTATTAAATGCAATAATCTTTCTATTTTTAAATATCTTTAGATGACTGTTAAAAACTAAATATACTACACTATTTGTATATTAATAACTAATTAATAATTGCAATGTTTTCTAGCTAGTTAGTGTTCCAGTAATTATAAGGTTATGCATGTCTGTTCCTTATTCCATACAGATTTTGTACTTTACCTATCACATAACAGTGGAATGTGACAGATGGTCCCAGTTGCTGTACTTTCAGTTGTTCCCTTCTGGTAACACAACATTTGGACAGATATCCATTTACAGCTTTTCCCTTGTAGTTTGGGTGCAAAAATAGTCAATCCCTAAATTTCCCAGAGAAGACAATAGGCAGCTGTCTCCTGGAGCATATGGGAAACCAATTTAGATTTTAGTACAATGAACTAAGTAACCTCTTGGCTCTTGGACAGGGCATCCTGTAGAGTTCTGTTTGTCTTTACAATTCAGATGGGAAAGGAGTGTCAGATTCTTCTTCAGTCCTTCTTGGAACTGAAAATGCTGAGCAAACAAGTTTTGTGCTGTCTTTTAAACACACAGGAGAGCACCGTGACCATTTTACATTATTTAGGTTAATACATAATGTATTTGGATTCACAAAGTAGATCACCAGATCATACAAGATATAAACATAGATCCCAACATTTTCTCAGTCCAAATACAGAAGTCATTGTTTATCAAAGATAAGCAAGTGCAGTGGATTTCTACCTTTCAATCAGCATCTAGGTAGCATTAATGCTTCAGACGGGTATGATCTGGTGCTTGGAAAACAAGTGAACCTATCTGCATTTTCTTTTGATGTGGGTAGAAGTCCATCTATAAATTGTATAATATTTATAGGAAGACAGAATACTTAGAGGAGCAGGAGTGTGGTATACAGGCAGTCCCCGGGTTAGGCCGGATTTGTATGTAACTCGGATCCCTGATGAATAATAATAACAACAAGTATATTATGGCTCATATGTGGTAATATTATCTTGAAATGCTGTAATCACATCACATATAATAGTTATCAAAGTGTGTAACACTCCCACCGCGCATGTGCATTGCACGCTAAACAGCGCATGCGCATAGCGGGAGATGGGTGGGAGAAAGACATGGGGTGGGAGAGAGATAGGGAGGGGAGAGGGGGAAGAGAGAGAGGGAGAAAGGGGAGGGAGAGGGGGAAGAGACACTGAGGAGGGAGGAGAGAAAAAAAGGGGGGAGAGACACAGGGGAGGGAGAGGGGGGAAGAGAGACACCGGGGTGGAAGAGAGACAAGGGCGATGGGGGAGACACCGAGGGGGGGGGGGGGGGTAGAGACACTTCAAATATTATCCCAGCATTTTTGACGGGCAAATTACTAGTAATAATAATAATATTCTGTACTGTAATATTAAGTTAAAGAAACTATTGTGCTCTTTCTTTTATTTCAAACAAACAGAACATAAAAACAAACCCATACAAAAAACTTGAGTACTCATTCTTAAGTAAGGGTCGTCTGTAAGTCTGGTCGTCTGTAACCTGGGGACCTCCTGTACATTTTATTTAGAGCCCATCTTGCTTGGTGTCTGTATTCTGATGATTAGTGTAAGTAGACCGACATGTGAGGATGATGATAAAAGGGAGGTTTTCTTTTGGATAGTGCTCTCAATACCTCATGTACCAACATGTATGTATGAATGTCATAATCATTTATACTGTTTTCATTGTATCGCAACAACTGCAGATTGCATCACAAACAAACAAGAATAATAATTCTGGATTGACCGAACGTTTTTAGTGAGATATATTCCAATGGTGCATGGCAGTATATTTACTTTATAGACTATATGTAATAAACAACATGCACAGTATTTACAAATGGAAGCTTAGTTGCATGTCCATCTCTTCTTCCTGTGATGGAATATTAAACAAACTTGTGCCTTTGTAACATACACCTCTCACATAACTATCATTGTGATAAAATTGAGATATTCCGCCTTTAAGAACGTGAAGCTGCATTTTTTCAACCCTGTAAACAAAAGTGGAATACCTACAAAAACTTATTTATAAATGCACATGCAAAACACATAATAAAAAAATGATTAAGTGCTCCAGGAAGACCCTCAGCAACTAGCTAGAGGCCCATGGCACTTTCAGAAATTTTAAGTAGTAACCAATGTTTTATGACATTATTCAAAGGTTTGTGCTTATACATATACGCTGTTTTTCTTTTGCTTAGCAGTTATGATACTATAAAATAAAAATGCTATTTTTGTGTCAGTAGTGGAGCTCCTGGCACAGAGCGCCCTGTCCTTCCCTGATAGCTTTGGTGCTTATCTCTCCGGGAACAGCAGAGGAAAGGGAAGGGATGCCTGGCAGACTAATCATGTAGCCTTCAACTGAGCAGTGAGCTCAAAAACATAGGGAAGGAGGGAAGTGCTTAGTGGAAAAAGGTCATTGGAAACCTGATACTTTTATATGTGTATTTTAATATGCAATCTCTATCTTATAATAAGCAAGTGAAATCGTTCCCAGCCGAGAACTCCCGTTCACTTTTCAATAATAGTAATTATACCCCCTGCAGTAAAAAAAGCTAGTGCCTGTGTTTAAAAACAATGTAATCATACTAAGGAAATAGCAAACACTTGCCAAGGACACGAGGGACCGGAGAACAGGCTGAGTACAACCCACGATTGTGTTACTGTCTTGGAAGTGTACATATGAGCGCTGCATAATTTACATGTACTGTGACTGATCTCTTTCTTTCCAGGTAATAATGAAAAAATATTAGAAGCCTAAATTTTCCTAACCCTATTCCTGCAGAACTTTTTTCACCCCGTGCTTGAATTTCAGGCATTTTTCAGTGTGTTAAAAAATCAAGTCGCACCGTATGTAATTGTTTTGTTTTTTAAATTATACTATTAATTTGTAGATGTACATGTTATGGGGGAAAGCCACTGCTTAAAATGAAGAGGGGATGACTGAAATTTCAATTAAAAAATTCTAATGGCAGTGTGTGACTGGTTACTTACAAACCATCAAAAGTATAATGCTTGTATACTTATCTTCAGTTCATTTTTTAAAAACACCAACATTTAGGAGTATACATAGAATTTTTCCAAAATCATAGGCAAAATAGGATTCAGATGTGTACCTTTTACCCGCTCTTGTGTTTATATGCATATATACATTTTAGTGATTCTTCTATGTTACCCACACAAGTATTTTTTTATTTTCTTCTATAGACCCTGCTATATCGAAAATACCATACCAATAATGCCAAATATCAACTGGTCAGCTTACAATATAACCGGCCTTTTGAAATTACATTTTCCAAAAGTGCATTGCAATAAACAGTGTAGCTTTTGTTTTATAACTTTCACCATGAGCACCAATATATTTCCATTTTTAGAAGCAAATCACATGTCCAAACACCAGAATCTAGTATTATACTAAATAATCCAAATAACAATCTGTAAAAAAGTAAAGGATACTAGAAAATCATCATTGTTTCGTGCATTTTTAAAAGAGCATGCTTTGAACATTACCAAAGTTGTATTTTGCATGAAAAAATATTAAGTAATACATGTTTAAACTTTATTGAAACGAACAGGAAGGTCACAGAACATATGGACATCTTTAGATTGAATTGGCAGATAAGTATGACTAATACAGCTATCTATATTACTGCTCACTTTCTGATAGGGCCAAGTCACCAGATCATACTTTCTTCAAATGAGAGCTTCATTTGAAAAAAAGAAAACACAAAGTGGGCTGGGGTTTGAGTATATATATATATATCTATATATCTGTATGTGTATACTGTTGTGCTCAAAAGTTGGCATATCCTGGCAGAATTTTTTTAATTTTTGAAAATATGACTGATTATGCAAAAATATATATTTTATTGAAGGATACAGGATCATATGAAGCCATTTATTATCACATAGTTGTTTGGCTCCTTTTTTAAATCATAATGATAACAGAAATCACCCAAATGGCCCTGATCAAAAGTTTACATACCCTTGAATGTTTGGCCTTGTTACAGACACACAAGGTAACACACATAGGTTTATATGACAATTAAAGGTTAATTTCCCACACATGTACTATTTAAATTGCAATTAGTGTCTTTATATAAATAGTCAATGAGTTTGTTGACACATGGATCTCACATGGATGCCCAGCGCAGGCTAGATACTGAGCCATGGGGAGCAGAAAAGAACTGTCAAAAGACCTGCGTAACGAGGTAATGGAACTTAAAGAGGGAAAAGGATATACAGTGATATCCAAAGCCTTGAAAATGCCAGTCAGTATTGTTCAATCACTTATTAAGAAGTGGAAAATTTAGGGACCTTTTGATACCAAGACAAGGTCAGGTAGACTAAAAAAGATTTCAGCCACAACTGTCAGAAGAATTGTTCGGAATACAAAGAAAAATGCACAGGTAACCTCAGGAGAAATACAGGCTGCTCTGGAACAAGAAGGTGTGGTTGTTTCAAGGAGCACAATACGTCAATACTTGAACAAAAATGAGCTGCATGGTCGAGATGCCAGAAAGAAGCCTTGACTGCTCCAATGCCACAAAAAAGCCTGGTTACAATATGCCTGACAACACCTTGACATGCCTCACAGCTTCTGGCACACTGTAATTTGGAGTGACGAGACCAAAATAGAGCTTTATGGTCACAACCATGTTTGGAGAGGGGTCAACAAGGCCTATAGTAAAAAGAATACCATCCCCACTTTGAAGCATGGCGGTGGCTCACTGATGTTTTGGGGGGGGGGGGGGGGGAGGTGAGCTCTAAAGGCACAGGGAATATTGTGAAAGTTGGTGGCAAGATGAATGCAGCATGTTATCAGAAAATACTGGCAGACAATTTGCAATCTTCTGCACGAAGGCTGCGCATGGGACACTCTTGGACTTTCCAGCATGACAATGACCCTAATCACAAGGCCAAGTTGACCCTTCAGTGATTACAGCAGAAAAAGGTGAAGGTTGTGGAGTGGCCATCACAGTCTCCTGACCTTAATATCATCAAGCCACTCTGGGGAGATCTCAAACATGCGGTTAATGCAAGACGACCAAAGAGTTTGCATGACCTGGAGGCATTTTGCCAAGACGAATGGGCAGCTATACCACCTGCAAGAATCAGGGGCCTCATAGAAAACTAGTACAAAAAACTGCAGTCATTGATGCTAAAGGGGGCAATACACAGAACTAAGGGTATGCAAACATTTGATCAGGGCTATTTGGGTGATTTCTGTTATCATTGTGATTTAAAAAGGAGCCAAACAACTATGTGATAATAAATGGCTTGATATGTTCGCTATCCTTCAATAAAATATTTTTCTTTGCATAATCACATAATCAGTCATATTAAAAAAAAAATCCCAAATTTAACAATTTCTGCCAGGGTATGCAAACTTTAAAGTATATATATATATATATATATATATATATATATATATATATATATATTCAGGAAGGGAGTAGGGGAAGTACAGGGGAGGGAGTGGAGTATTTATACTCAATAATCTGGGGGGATTTGTCCCCTCCCTGCCATAGTGACATTTTTAATTTAAAGAAGTGCCTTTTCTTTCTAAATTGAATTTTGAGGCTTTTTTAAATACCCTTAATACCCAACTTATTCAGTTAACATTGCAGTATGTTACCCCAAGCGGTACATATTAGGTGTAGGGACCAGAAATCCCTCCTCATCTACTCTGGGTTTCTGCAAGTTTGCAAATGCAGATGAAGCCTCCCAGTCATTCCCCATACTAGTGGGTTTAAAAGACCATGTCTAACAGCACAGACTTCTAATAAAAAGCAAATGATGTTACATTTTACAAACCTACAGTATATTATCCAGTCAACAATTCCAATCGGTCTTATGTGGAATTGTGTACAGCCAGTCATGGGGTCAAAATTTGTGGTCATATTTTAGAAAATAAACCATTTTAACTTTACAGAACCAATGATAGTTTATACTTAAAATGTAATATTAAATAGTTGTGTTTAACAAATTTACAAAGCGTTCTCACCAGAACTACACTTTAAAAACATAGAGCAGGCTGTTCTGGAAAGATACAAATATTTATATGAATAAGAGATAACACTAGAATTCCAAGACTCGCAGCTAAAAAAAATAAGCTAAGCAGGCCTAATGTTTTTCAGGCACATTCAGATCTGTAATTTTGCTCAAGATCAGTGGTTTAGAAAAGCCGGTATACCGACATAATTTGAAAAGATATGTAATGACGGAAACCATGAACACTCTTATTGCTTCTCTGCGCCCCTGCCAGGATGAGGGTATGTGGAAACAGTTGGTGCTCTGGTCAGAGGGTCAAGTTTTATAGGTAAAACTTTACCATTCACTCTCATACATTTTTAGATTGTAACTTTGCACATTTTCAATCTTATATGATGCCTTGGAGACAAGCACTATGTATGTTTTATTTTAAGCTCAAAGACAGGTCCCTCTATTGTGTTCCATTAATATTGTTTTTGCCTTGTACTTAACTCTTGTATAGCAGTATGGATTATGCTGGCGCGTTACAAATAAAGGATAATAATAGACTTGCACCAGCTAAAATGCATCCAAACAGTGTTGCCCCTCCGGCCTGGACCTTTGCTTTGTGGGGTCTTTCATATGTTGTACCCCCGAGCCTCCAGGTTTGGGGAGCACTTCACAGTACACCCCAAAATACTAGCCAGAGAGATTTATGACAGCTTACTCTCTGGCCTCATCTTATGGCAGATTGGGTAGATAGCAGATAACCCATTTTGAGATCTGCACTTCACTTTTTGATTTTGTTAGCACTGGACTGAGCAAGGAAATTGACAGAAGCACCGCACATTCTTCGCACCAGTGAAGGCAGAGGGGTCTTGTCAGTCCTTGATGGGACAGGGTCTTTTGGCTGTCGAAGGGATCCAGCATGAATATGGTAGAAGACTCTCCATTCAAATGGTGGGGTGAAACGGTATGAAGAGCTCCCTGAACCTTTTGGCTTTTCCCTGAAGACAAAGGGGAGCTCAAGCCCTCAAGATGGGGAGACCTGAAGGCTTCACAGGAGCACACTGTGCACAACCGGGGCTTCCTAAATGAAAAAAATATACAGTATATTCTTGTTAAAAAATTAATGAACAAAATAATTCAAATATGGTTTTAGTTTTAGCCATTCATATTATATATTGTCTACATTGGTACAGGGCTATTTTCTTTTGTTATAGATATTTGTTTCAGATTAAAATAAAAGTATTTTTCCCAGCTGATGTGTATAGATATAGGAAAATGTCACTTAGAATTTAATGGATATCAGTTACTCACAGTAAAAGCTGTCAAGCATTTGGAATAAATAAAATATTGTAAAATAATTCAAGTATTTTAAGTGGGACATTGTAATAGAAGTCAAGAGTTTCCATTGGTAAAATGTCATAAAATAAAAGTTACACAGCACATTCCAATAACATGCAAAATGTTTTTAGGAAGTTTAAAATAACTAAATACAGGCTTTAATTACTATCTTACAATTGTATTCTATCTGGCTTTGATGGTGGCCGATATTTGCTTTGTTCTACTTCTACTGGGCCGCAGTGAATTGCCAGTTGACATTTATCTAAACAGAAGAGCAATTCCAGTAGGATAACAAATCCGGTTACATGCAGACTAGCTTCCAAGATTGTAGCAGGATTTCCAAAACGTAGGTTTTTCCCCTAATTTGGTTTATTTTCATAGTTTATAACTATGCTAATGTTGCTTGTTTTGTTACATATTTTTTTAAAAAGTGAAGTTTTCTCCAGTCTACAATGGTACTTTAAGGAAGCCTTTTACTGTATTTATAGCATTTTTTACACATTACCTGAGCAGTTAGAGCAAATAAACTGGAACTCTGTCCTGATAATGTAACACTCCCCTGCCCCCTCCCACCCCTCGCTGACATTCTTGACTTGCCGCTCTCTCACCGTCATCTATGAAGTCTTGGCACACTCAGTACTACAGAATGGGGGATAAGTACAGGCCTTCTTTGCATTGCAGATTGGGATCCACCCTGTAATCATGGCAGGCTATCTTATAGCAGAGGTAGAGAGAGCAGTAATTGCAGCACTCCACACCCACACCTGTAGCTGGAACACTAAATACAACTGCATGCCGTCTGTGGCCCTCATTCAATTGCAATTTGGCCAATTGAATAGGGGTCTAAATAAGCACATAACATATTTTTTTTTTTTAAGTTTTTAGTTAGTAAATATCTAGCCAAAAGCAAGGTTTTCACTAACTAAAAACTTATTTAAAAAATATATGTTATGTGCTTATTTAGAGCACTATTCAATTGGCCAAATCGCAATTGAATGAGGGCCTGTGTGTATTACAACTAATGCTGCAGGGATCCCTGGTGTTATTCCTTTATTGCATCGACTTGAACAACAGCACTGGTATAATGACAGGTAGAAAAAGATAGTATACTCATTCTCCTATCTACAGTGCTTAAAGGATCAAACCACAGAGTTTTGTATCTTTATTATAACTACTGAGCAATATTTGAAGGAAACAAAATTGACACCACTTTTAAAACTTGCATTTCAACTTTAGTGTATTTCAGATTATATGATATACTTATCTCCACCCCTGTTAGCTATGCAGAGCATTGGAGAAGATAATCCCAGGAGGCTGTATAAGAGTCTTTAGGTTTGATTACATGGAATTCCTGTAAGGCTGACTCGGCTCTATGGGAACTTTTACAAGCAATTTTGCAGAGCTATTGCATGGCTTCTGCAACAAAAAAAACTTCCATAAAATGTACTGACTCTCACTCTGGTTGTGTTGCCCATAGCTATATATTTACAATTTGTCTTAGTACACCTGTAAGATACTCATAGTCTGAACATTGCAGTCTCAATAGCAATGCTTCTCAACACTACCTACTACCTACCGTATACACACACTATAATGAGCATTACTTCCTGCTACCCATATATATTAATCTATCTACTCATCCATCTATATATGTAACTAGCAACTTGCCCATCAAAAATGATGGCAATAAAATTTGAAGCCTGGCAATGCTGTTTGCCACAAAATGGGAGGCTCCCCCCCCCCCCCCTCTAACTTGCTGGCCTTTGGCACTCATTGCGGGCCTTGCGTTAAGCGCCTTTGGCACTCATTGCGGCTCATGTCAAACCCGTAACTTTCGGGCCTTGCAATGAGCGCCTTTGGTGCTCATTGCGCATGCGCAACCCATAACTTTTAACTTAGCGTTACAGACAAACTCGCAATTACCACAACTATTATATGTGAAACACCTCCCACTGGAAGGGAAGTGGTAAATAAATAAAATTGTGAACGTAGGTAAGGGTAATAACCTTCTCCAGCTATACCCTATTAATCTCTATGAGCCTGTGTGTCCCCTGGGACGCCTTGATCACTTTTCCCCAGGCCCTTGGGCTTTGGGGTGGGGGCCCCATAACTCCTTATTAACCGCAATGAATAAATATGAACTGCCTCATGTGAGTTCCAAGGTATCCCTATAGTCCCTACCCACTCTGGGGGTCCCTACAGACCCTCAAAGGCCCTGTTGCTGTCATGGGGGCCATTATAGAGATCCATGCCAAACACATAAACTACCCTATCTGGCTTTTCCAGGACACATAACATTAAGTTAGATTTCTTACAGGAGCCAAATAATACCATTTTAGGTAAAAACACACATAGAGCAGGGAACATATACATATCAATCACTCGTAAGGGTTTACATTTAGGGGGTTGTAATTGGCTGCTACTTTATGGCTCGCTTGAACTTTTTACTATCAAGATTTCTACGGGAGTCATGTAATCGAGCCCTGTATCTGCCTCCTTCATTGTCTACCAAAAGCAGATCTAGACTGGTCAGGAAACTTTCCTGGGCAGATCGTATACCACCTTCTGGAGACCTGAGAGAAAAAGCCCTGCTAGTGCCAGCAACAGTAAAGTTATCCTACAGGGCTTGCTAATAAGTGCTGCCCGTTCTTTTCTGTGTGTCTCTCACTTAGGGCCTCATTCTATTAGCGGCCGTAAATCGGCCGTAAGGCTGCGATTCCTTGCGGGGGTTCTGTTAACTCGCGATTCTATTATACGGCCCCGCAAGGATCTCCTCTTACGGCCGGCCGCATATCTTGAAACCGGCCGTAAGCTGTGAAATATAAAAACTCAAAAATAAATTCAAGCCTGCACTGTACAGCTCTGTAAATGCTAGGGAACATTTTGGGGGACATGAGGATTAAAAGTAACCCACTCTCAAGCTTGCACATCAGCCCAAACCCAAGTTCAAATTAACTGTTTATTTTCCGGCTGCGGCGTGGGCGTGTCTGAGGTGCTCCAAGCACTCTGGACTTTTTACATGGATATTTTACGGATATTAAAAATAAAATATTTTACGGATTTGAGTATAGGATAATTATGTGCTATTTTTTCTAACGCCTAAAATCCCTTTATAGTCTTCTCAAAGTGCAGGATGGCTTTATTTGAGCTATTTTATGTGCTTAATTGGTGCTAGCGAGACCTCTTTCCTGCAAGTAAGCTGCGGCTCGCTTTTAGCCTTGCAGAGAGGTTTCCCGGAGCAATTGAATTGCAAATAGGAATTTCTTACGGACGAAACTCTTGCGGCCGTTTTAGATCAAAGGCTTTCCTCTGGCGCGAGCGGCCGCAAGAGATAGCAAGGCACCGGCCGCAAGCCTGCCGGAGCCTCCGGCCGTAAGGGAATAGAATAGCAGAATAGCTTGCGGCCGGTCCTTGCTGCCCCGCAACGGCTGCGGCCGCTAATAGAATGAGGCCCTTAGTATTTTTATTTTTAAACGTATCAAACAAAATCATTCCCCATGTTCAAAGTGTTTTTGTAACATTATCACATTGCTTATGTGTCCTTGAGCAACACATTACATAGAGATCCCAAGATCCCTGTACAAATGAGGCAAGCAATGTTTATGTCATGATATTTTAGACTACCTTCTGCATGCTAGAAAGTTTGAGACTCCAGTGTTCCCTTAAAGCTTTTAACCTTTAAATACACTACCTAAATGTGTCTTTGCAACAATTCAGCAACAGTCTTTCATTGGCTAGTACATCTAGTTGTATAGAGACTTTGTATACATGAGCTACAGAGAACAGACCTTTGCTGGAACTATTTGGAAGGTTTCACTGAGTAAAAACAGTAATTAATACAATTATGTTTAGATATGCGAACAAACACTTAGGTTGCTTTTTTTAATTTAAAAAAACAGGGAACCCTCCATATCCCTTTATGGTGATTATGCTGTATTCTTTCTCTAGTAACTGTATAAAGGTGAATAGTTTGCCAGTGTATAATGTGGCTGGGAGCCTAGCAGTGTCCTGCTTTATGAAGGCATATCACATAACATTGCCATCTAGTGGATATTCAGTGACATATTTTTCAATCACTTTAGTTATGAAGAGTGCGGTAGCTGTGCGTGTACAGTAATCTACATGAATAATTTAGAGTATTGCAATATATAGAGATACCTTTTTATTGGACAAACATTTTATTTATAGTGACAAGATTTCAAGAGAAGTATCTCTTTTTATCAAGTCAGAAACAATACTGTATAAGGGAAGCAAGAGCATAATAAAACAGCTGAGATTCAGAGTGGGACACAGACAAGCATCATAATGGTATGAATGGTACCAAAACTCAAAATAAAACGTCTTGCAAACTATGGCCCCCATTGTAATCGAGCAGTGTAATTTTTTACCCTAAGTTACACGTTTATGTCAATCTTTTCACTCTCAATATTACAGGACTCAGCCCACAATCTTCAATCCTGATTTATCCGCAGGAGATTTTAGTGTTGAAAGTATGTGCTCACTCAGTATATTACACCAAGCCAAGCTTTATGGACGAGAAATGACTCTAAGCACCAATAGAAAATGAGAGCGTTATGATTATTATAATGAGTGAGAACAAGTGCAGTAACTGCAAAAACAAACCATACATATTTATATATACACTTGTGCTCAAAAGTTTGCATACCCTGGCAGAAATTATGACATTTTGGCATTTATTTTGAAAATTTGACTGATCATGCAAACAAAATGCCTTTTATTGAAGAATAGTGATCAAATGAAGCCATTTATTATCACATAGTTGTTTGGCTCCTTTTTAAATCATAATGATAACAGAAATCACCCAAATGGCCCTGATCAAAAGTTTACATACCCTTAGTTCTTAATACTGTGTATTGCCCCCTTTAGCATCAATAACAGCGTGAAGGCTTTTATAATAGTTGTCTATGAGGCCCCTAATTCTTGCAGGTGGTATAGCTGCCCATTCATCTTGGCATAATGCCTCCAGGTAATGCAAAGTATTTGGTAGTCTTGCATAAACTGCATGTTTAATTTCTCCCCAGAGTGGCTCGATGATATTAAGGTCAGGAGACTGTGATGACTCCACAACCTTCACCTTTTTCTGCTGTAACCAGTGGAGGGTCAACTTGTCCTTGTGATTAGGGTCATTGTCATGCTGGAAAGTCCAAGAGCGTCCCATGTGCAGCCTTCGTGCAGAAGAATGCAAATTGTCTGCCAGTATTTTCTGATAACATGCTGCATTCATCTTGCCATCAGTTTTCACAAGATTCCCTGTGCTTTAAAAGCTCCCCCTCCGCAAACATCAGTGAGCCACCACCATGCTTCACAGTGGGGATGGCATACTTTTCACTATAGGCCTTATTGATCCCTCTCCAAATATAGCACTTATGGTTATGACCAGAAAGCTCTATTTTGGTCTCGTCACGCCAAATTACAGTGTGCCAGAAGCTGTGAGGCGTGTCAAGGTGTTGTCGGGCATATTGTAACCGGGCTTTTTTGTGACATTGGCACACTGCCCTGATTTATGAGTGATCAGTAAAATCTATTTTTGATTTCTGCACTTCTTCAACCTCTATTTGTAAGTAAATCATAGTTAAAGGAGTGGGTTGCAACCAGTGCTACTTGCTGTTGTCTTTAGATGCATTACAGCCCTGGCCCAAGTACTTAAATCAATGTGTCGGCTGATTTAAAAGCCTAATGCAGTATCTTGTAATCTTTTGACAGTGCAAAACTCAATGGAAAAGTTTGCTATAATTTCGGCTCTGGCTTGCCACACTGACTTGTTGCAGTTTTCCCTCAATGTTTCAGGGATGGGTGATAGCAAATCTAGGTAGTTTTACTTTCCTCTTAAACATAGTATAATCTGTGAAATAGGGGATTAGAATGGTGGCCTATGTCAGCACATCTCTAAGGAGGATAGAGCCACACATAACAACAAGACCTATAACCGATGGTCATATTCAAGCATGTCCTCCAATGTGGTAATATAACTCAGTATATGTGTAATAGGCATTTACATTAGGGAAACAAGTCAAAAATGTAATCTAAGAATGAATACACATATTTTCCTTTAAAAAGCACAATTGAAGCAGTTATTGGACACTATTTTACCCATTATGATCACTCCACCCAAAACCTGAAAATCATAATACTCAAAGTGAATTTAAGAAACATCAAGAAAAACATTTGAAATTAAGATGATTACATTCTTCAACACTAAAGATGCAGAACTTAACATGGACTGGGAATTGTCACACTATCAAAAATTCTTCTGACTCTGCCATATTCCTTCTAATGTTTTATTGTTGTTTTTCTACTACTTAATATGTGGAGATATTTATGGGCCTAACAGATATTAATCTTCTTTTCCTTATGTCAAACCTCCTCTATAGACTTACACACTTGCCCGGATAAGACATCATTTATGATGCCTGTCTGTGTCCCACTCTGAATCTCTGCTCTGTTTAACTATGCTATTACTTGCCTTATTTAGTATTGGTTCTGACTAAAGAGGTCCTTTTCACTATAACTAAAATGCGTGTCCAATAAATAAGGCAACACTATATTCTTGCTTACACTGGCTTAGAGCAGTTTCCAAACCTCCCTTCAGGCACCCTCAGACATTTCAGGATTTAGATTTAACACATGTGAGAAATTAAGAGGCTTCATTGTACATTAAAAACGATTGTCTCACCTGTCTTCGCATAGTGTTAAACCAAATTTCTTTCTTAAAATCCCGGTGAAAAGATTTTGGAACCACTGGTTTAGAATATCCCCTCCACAATTGGTTTTCCACTAGAAAATGTGTTAATATGTACTGTACATGTCTTTGTTTAATACATTTGGTGTAACTTTTCTATATTTGTAGATTTTACATTAATAATTCTTGGCATTCTTGCTAATGTTGTATATTTCTGTGTTGACATCTTATTTCTGTCTATTAGTATTAATATTTTCTTTTATTTGTAACAGGGTCGTACAACAAAACCGAAGCAGAATGATCCATCAGCTCGCTCAGCGCTGCTCTCTGACATTCACAAGGGGGCTCGCTTAAAAAAAGTAACACAGATCAATGACCGAAGTGCTCCTGCAATTGACAGTGAGTGTGTGTAGTTTAACTGTGTGTGTTTGAGATAAAAACAAATCACAAAAGTTCAGAAAATAACTGATATCAATGACATTTGTTTAATGTATGTAGAACAGCACTGTATAGCACATAATGAATTATGTAATTTCTATGTTTTACTCCAAGTGTCTATATGTGAATGGATGAGAATGCCATGGGGGAAGTAGCTCAAATATATCTGGGGGAGTGGGGGGGTAATTGCCCAATTACATAAATTATGGGTTAAAGCTTTTACGAGAAAGACATACTGCTCCATAACAATAAAATCTAATTATGCACTATTAAGTGAATTTTGCTATTTTTTGTATCCCCTATTCATTTAATCTGGTGGGGTTTATGCCTCTGGTTGCAGCTAATAGTAGCTGCTGAGCTGCTGTGCATCTATTGCTATTAGCAAGCAGCAGTGCTTGCTACCCACCCCTTTTGGTATGATTTACTCACAAATAGAGGTTGAAGAAGTGCAGAAATCAAAATGATAATCCCTGCTGACGAGCAGTATGGATTTTAAAAATTAAGGCAAAATATTTACTGTAATAATTTCATACTTTACATGATTTTCATTTACTCAGTCTTATGTATACTTAGCAAACAATATTTTATCAAAGTACTACAGTGGTCCCCATAGAGTAGTATACGAAACCAGATAGGTTTATGAAATTCAGAAATGTCATAATTGTAATCATATATTCCTTTTTTATTTACAGGTGGTAAGAAAAATGGCAGTTCGGGAAATGGCAGAGGTGCTGTGGTACCACCATCGGGTGGCTTATTTGCTGGAGGGTTTCCAGTCCTTAAGTCTTCAGGTCAAAGAGATATCTCAGGTGAGTATCCTTGTATAGACCTACAGTATCTCACAAAAGTGAGTACACCCCTCACATTTTTAAATATTTTATTATATCTTTTCATGTGACAACACTGAAGAAATTACACTCTGTTATAATGTAAAGTAATGTGTACAGCCTGTATAACAGTGTCAATTTGCTGTCCCCTCAAAATAACTCAACACACAGCCATTAATGTCTAATCCTTTGGCAACAAAAGTGAGTACAAATTGGGCCCAAAGTGTTAATATTTTGTGTGGCCACCATTATTTTCCAGCACCTCCTTAACCCTCATGGGCATGGAGTTCACCAGAGCTTCGTAGGTTGCCACTGGAGTCCTCTTACACTCCTCCATGATGACATCACAGAGCTGGTGGATGTTAGAGACCTTGCACTCCCCCACCTTCTGTTTAAGGAAGCCACACAGATGCTCAACAGGGTTTAGGTCTGGAGACATGCTTGGCCAGTCCATCACCTTTACCTTCAGCTTCTTTACCAAGGCAGTGGTCGTCTTGGAGGTGTGTTTGGGGTCCTTATGTTGGAATACTGCCCTGCTGCTCAGTCTCCGAAGGAAGGGAATGATGCTCTGCTTCAGTATGTCACAGTACTTGTTGGCATTCATGGTTCCCTCAATGAACGGTAGCTCCCCATTGCTGGCAGAACTCATGCAGGCCAAGACCATGACACTCCCCCCACCAAAAGTATACATCTATACTGAGGAAAGGTAGTTGAAATAATTTCTAAATGACAGATACATGGACAAAGAACACAAAAACACTGATATGAGATAAAACCATCAGTTTGAACGTAAACAGTAATGCAGAGAGAGTGGAGGCAGCATCTGACATCATCAGGTAAATGCAGATAGGGGGAATCAACACAATATATTATAGAAAACATATAAACACATATAGACATATGTGTATATATGTTTGGTCTGGGCCTGCATGAGTGCTACTGGCACTGTGGAGCTACAGTTCATTGAGGGAACCATGAATGCCAACATGTACTGTGACATACTGAAACAGAGCATGCTGCCCTCCCTTCGGAGGCTGGGCCGCAGGGCAGTATTCCAACATGATAACGACCCCAAACACACCTCCAAGACGACCACTGCCTTGATAAAGAAGCTGAAGGTAAAGGTGATGGACTGGCCAATATTTAAACCCTATTGAGCATCTGTGGGGCATCCTCAAATGAAAGGTGGGGGAGTGCAAGGTCTCGGACATCCACCAGCTGCGTGATGTCATTATGGAGGAATGGAAGAGGACTCCAGTGGCAACCTGTGAAGCCCAAGTGAACTCCATGCCCATGAGGGCTAAGGCAGTGCTGGAAAATAATGGTGGCCACACAACATATTGACATTGGGCCCAATTTGGACATTTCCATTTAGGGGTGTACTCACTTTCGTTGCCAACGGTTTCGACATTAATGGCTGTGTGTTGAGTTATTTTGAGGGGACAGCAACTTTACACTGTTATACAGGCTGTACACTTACTACTTTACAATGTAGCCAAGTGTCATTTCTTCAGTGTTGTCACATGAAAATATATAATAAAATGTTTAAAAAATGTGAGGGGCGTACTCACTTTTGTGAGATACTGTAAATGAAGGTGGGTTGATCCATTTGATTAGTTTCTCTTTTCATTCTCATTAAGTTCTCATCACCCAATATTAAAAATAATAGAATTCCATTTATTTTTATACCTAACTTGCATGCCAACAACTAATTATTCACATGTGGGTGCAGTTTGAATTCTCCAATAAAAGGGGAATATCAGTATGTTAAAACCTACAGGATCTAAAAATGTTTAACATCAATGTTATGCTCTATTAAGCCTGTGTCTTTGGCATAGACATCTTTTTCTGGTCTCTTGTAAAATTATGTAGAATTTAAAAAAAATTGGATTTTTAACTAACTACTGCATATATAAAAAAATGAGCAGTTATTTATCTGTATATATTTTTATGTGTAGTAACAAAAAATTGTGGTGGAATTTAAATAGCAAACTCATTTTGCAACATCTGTTATATACAAAATACATATTGTTTTAGTTATAAAATCTGATGGGATTGAGAATTTAAATGTATTTTGTATTATTTGGGGTAGCAGGAAGAAAGAAAAAAAATCTGTGTAAATGCTCACAATATAGAGTGTGGTGAGTTGTGCATTTTACATAATGCTCTTCTTTTTGCAGGTACCAAAAATGCTCTCCAGCTTCCAGGTCAGAGAACAGGTTCTCCAAAGAATCAGGATCAGATGCCCAGTATGACAAAACCTGCTGGAAGCTCTTTTACTCCTCCTGATCCACCAAGACCATTGCCAGCCACTGTTGCATACAGACCTGCCCCACCACGACCAAATATTCTTGGCTCTTCATTTCCTCCACCTCCACCAACTCCACCATCTGGTAGTAAACCACAATTAGTGGTACAGCCTGGTCCAGCTCTCCCTCCCTTTAAAGAAAGATCTGCAAAGCCATTTAATCCTCCTCCACTACCACCTTCCCATCCTCAAGGCGACAAGCCATCAAGATTTCAAGGATCTCCTTCAAATTCTTTCCATCCTCCCCCTCCTCCTCCTCTTCCATCTTCTGGATTTCATGGAAGAACTTCAGAATTCTCAAGCTCTCCCACTCCACCACCTGATGCCAGGGACTATTCTGCTCCTCTCCCCCCACCACCCCCACCACCTCTGTCTTCTGGTAGTACAGTTGAGCTTTATGAGACTTTTTCTCCACCTTTCAATCCTAACTTCCCTCTGCCTCCTCCAATTCCTCCACCAATACCATACTCTGCCAGACGAAGACTATCTGAACCATTTCCACCACCTCCATCATTTCTTGCTGAACACAGCAATACTCCTCCTCCACGGCCAACAAAAGCTCCACAGTTTGCTAATGCAAAACAGTTAGTTCCTCCACTACCTCCACATGGAAGGATACAGAAAGGTGCAGGTAAAAAGCATGTTGGAATTAATTTATGTATTTACAGCCATTGAATGCAAGTAATACAACGTTTAGGAACCACCATAGTGTATGAGGAACAGAAAGCTCCTTAAAGATTTTTTTTTTTTTTTAACTATAAAAAAACATGAATATTCTGTATGAGTCTCTAATCCTCTTAAATTACATAGTGTCAACAGTTGTATGTCCAGCCTATTTATTTTATTTAAGAGTTGAATTAAATGGCTGTGGCATGGAATATCTTTGAAGTGCATGTTTTAAAAGTAAATAAAAATAAACTATTACCCATTTTTGGAAGTTACTTTAATTCAGATTTCCTGCAGCTTCTAAGTATTTACTATTGGTCAAAAAGATTTATACTTTCAGGGACTCTTTAAGCCATTTTATTCAAAATGCACTTTATTTGTTAACCAGGAAAAAAAAGTTTTTAAAGGAACATGGAGCACAACTATTTTTTGCATGCAGAGCATGTTTTAAATATTGTAAAAAAAAAAAAAAAATCCTGAAAAAAATATTATACAAAACCTATTTAAACTACATAAACTAACTGGAAATGAAAAGCACATACTTTAGTGTGTAGATTTAATTGGTTGCCAGAAGGCAAACTCCCAAGAGTAGTTAAACATCTTAATCAGTTGTTGTGCTCTAACACCATTTCATTTGAAAATAGAAACACACAGTGACACATTATGGTGCAACAAAGAAAATAATTATTTCCCTGTGCCTTTAATGTTAGACTTTCTTAAAAGCATATCGAAGTTTTCCTGTTTTTACCTTTTTCTAATCTAACACATGCTGCTAATATCAGAAACACACATACAGATTTATTTTATTTAAAAATAAAACTTGTTTTCCACACCCACAGAGCTGCTTACAGTGTACCTCCCAATAGAAACACTGCATTTGGGTATGGATTTAACCCTTTACTAACATTCAAGCAAGCAGCAGCTCAATGCAAAGATCTACAGAAAAGTTTCTGGCTCCTCCTGCTCAATTCAACAGGGGGACTACACATCCCATGATTCCTTACTGCACAAACTGATTGTTACAATGTATTAAAATGTATTAGCTACTTGTGATTGGCCAAAACAAATGATGAATTTTATGCCAATTTTAGTAGAGATATTTGTTTATTTTGGTATTTTTTCATGCAAAAATGTTTTCATACACTATAGATTTTCATCTATCTAATGTATAGTGGGGATACATAGAATAAAGGCAACCAAGTTGCAGTTATAAATCTGACTTGCTTAAAACACAGAGAACAGAATCTGATAATCTGCTTTCTTTCAGTGCCTGGTGGAGGTCGGTTAGCTCCTCCTCCCATCCCACCAGCAAGAGCACCCACCACTGAGCTGTCAAACAGGCAACCAAGTAACCAACACTCCTCAGGTCGAAATGCATCTCCCCAGAGGTATCCTCTTCCTAAATCTGGAGGCATGCAACTCATAGGTAATTGTATTTATGTTTCTAGTAAATGAAATATTTTTGTGTACACATAAGCTAGGCAAAGTATGTATCAGGAACATATTTAGGTTTTATGCTGGCATGGTCCATGCAGATATGTGCGCCCCCATACCCAGATACTAAGTTTAGCTTCTTAGTATGTTGCAATTCTGATGTGAGGACATGCATATAATAGCATAAATGTATATTGCTTTTGTATATATTTTATAGGTAAATTATGAAATTAGGCATTATAAGCAATGTCTAGACAATCAATAAAATGATAGCGAACACTGCATGATGTGATTATGATTGCTCGTGAGGAGTGAAAGAGAGGGCAGAGTATAACATAGCACTAGAGCAGAGGATTTGAAGGGTCAAGGCAACAATGTCATTGTCAACTGCAAGGGAATTTTGAGATGTGGGAGCTATAGTGGAAGAGTTCAATTGTAGTTTTTGAGATGTTGAGCTTGAGGTGGCAGTAAGGTATCCATGAGACTATACACGATAGAGTTAAAGTGGTTAAAGTATACTGAGACTGCACAAACGGCACCATTGCGAATAAGCAGCATGGAAAATAAGGAGCACCATGTACAATTGATGTTAGAGGTGAATGTCCGCTGCGAAGGTGTGTGAGGGCCAACCAACACCCTATAGTTGGGCAACTCGCCGTCCAAATGAACCAGGGGGCTACCAGACGTATGTCTAAAATGACAGTACAGAGAACCCGTGTTGCGTATGGAGCTCCAAAGCAAACGGCTGGTCACTGCACCAATGCTGACAAGGGTTCATCTTCAGAAACAGCTTCAATTTGCACAACAATACCAAAATTGGACTTCTTCTGATTGGCAAAGGGTTGCCTTCTCTGGTAAGTCACATTTTCTGCTCCATCGACTGGACAGACATTGGTGGGTCAGACACAAAACCTCTGAGAACAAACACTCTGCAACCCTTGTTGGAAGCTGGTGGCGGCAGCGTTATGGTCTGAGGAGTGTTTTCTTGGCATTGTCTGGGTCCACTTATACCTCTGGAAGGCACTCTGAACCGATTGGGTTACCTATCCAGCCTTGCAGATCATGTACACAAATAAATGTTGACTGTCTTCCCTGGAGCAGATGGGATCTTCTAGCAGGACAATTCAACATGTCATATGACCAGAATTGTCCAGGAGTGGTTGGAGGAGCATGACAATGACTTTCAAGTACTTCCCTGGACTCTAAATTCCCCGGACTTGAACGCCATCGAGCACCTGTGCGACCACCTTGATCGCCATGTTCACCGTATGGATCCTCAATCACGCACTCTTCAGCAGCTGTCGGATGCACTGCAGTCTACATGGCTACAGACACCTTTTCCAACCTTCCAGCATCTTATTGGCTCGCTACCAGGCCGTCTGGCAGCTGTCCTTGCTGAGGTTATTTGGGATATTAGTCATATTGGTCATAATAATGTGACTCGACAGTGTATTTCATACACAGTTGGTGACATATGCTATAAAAGAGGGGTACAATGTGGTGCCATCTGCATATAAATGTTACTGGAATCCAAGAGAATGTATTCAGGTACTAAGGGAGGATCTCTAGATGGAGAACCGAAATTAGTGTAGGGTTTAACCTCAGTGTACGCCAGCAGCGGTAGCGGAAAAGAAGAGGTGCCAAAGGTCCATGTTCAAAATAAACTGATTTTCACTGTATAAATGGCCTGTTAGCAAATAAGAAATAATATAACTCTGTGAGTCACACTTATCAGGAAATAGTTATACAGTGCTATATACTATAAACATTTTTACAACATGCTCTAAGTGTATGGTAAAAACATGGGTGTTCAAAGTCCTTTGAAATTAAAGCAATGGAGCTAATACCTTTCAGGATTGTGTAATGTTTAGGACAAAGTATTTAAGTATTGTAAATAGACTAATGTGATAAGTGGGGTTCCTCATGGTTCAGTATTAGGCCCTCTCCTTTTTAACATATCTATTAATGATTAAGAAGTAGGACTGGAAAGTAATCTCCATAATTGCTGATGACACTAAGTTGTGCAAGGTAGTTAAATCAGAAAATGAGGTACTTTCCCTGCAAAGGAAATAGCATAAATTAGAAGAATGAGCAGCTAAATGGTAGATGAGATTTAATACAAATAAATGTAAAGACAGACATTTAAGAAGGAAAAATATGACATGCAATTTATAATCTAAATAGAACAAATCTAGGAGTATGGGAGATAGAATGGGATTTAGGAGTGTTTGTGGACAATACCACGTAACAGTGCTCAATGGGAAGCAGAAGCCTGAAAATACAAGTAAAATATTAGCATGCCTTACGAGGGGTATAGAAGCAGGGGAAGCAAATTTAATTCTATAACTATATAAACCCCTAATATACCCTCATTTAAAATATTGAGAACAGTTTAGGGCACCACATGCAAAAATTACATTGGAGAGCTGGAAAAGTTACAGAGAAGACTAATATTTTCTCTAGAAAAAAGACTCCTAAGAGGGGATATGATTACTTTATATAAATATGTCCAGGGTCAATATAAGGCTTTGTCATGGGAGCTTTTTGTTAGTCAGACTGTGGAACTTTCTACCAAAGGCTGTGGCAGCAGAATCAATATATATCTTAAATAAAAAAGTGAATCTGTTGGTTTACTAAAGAAAGAGGGGTATTGATCCAGGGAGTAATTCAATTTCCAGTATTTAGGGTCAAGATTTCTTTCCCTTTATGAAAAAATGATCAATGTTTCAGTCAGTTTTATTTTGTTTGCCTCCTCCTGATCAACAAACAATTCACATATTGCAATGACCACAGAAGATCTAAAGAGATTAAACTTGGTGGACTAATAGCCCTTTCCAACCTCAATTATTATGTTGCACCGGTGTCACATTTGGCCTGAAATGGTCAAGCTTGCACCATGTAGAATGCCTGGATTTTATAATGTGATTATAATAATGTATGTACAGTATACCCGAACCTATTAGAGTTTAAAATATCCTGAGGTAGTAAAAACCTGCTGATTCTGTGGATCTGAGTGGAAATAATCCTGATTATAGTTGTGTTCCCATGGTAATTGAAGCCCTAGGGACCTATTCATTGCAGCAGGTACCCCAGCTCTGGAGGTTAGCAGCAGATAGAAAGCCTTCTCGGCAAGAAAAAGTTAAAAAAGAAAAACTATCACAACAGACAACACAATATTACAAAATGTGTATTACATTTTGTACAAAGTAAACTGCATGATATTTCACTAACTTATTGTATTGTAGCAAAGTAAGGTATCTTGGTTCACATAAAGGCGACACATTTCTGGTAATAATGTGAAACCTCATTGTGCAGATAGCAAGCTGCCAACCTTAGTCATGAGAATGTATTTTACCATGTGCATGTTAAAGGGACTCATTAGACAAAAAATACATGTTTCATATTCATGTTTTAACTTTGGTTTACTTAATTAATGTGATCATTACTACCAGAGTCATGCTGATAGTCAGCAGTGAGCATTTTCAGACAATATCTTGTATTTGCTGGATTTTTTGCATTTATACTGCTCTAAAAAATCTTAATGTTATGTCAATGGATGTTGGTATGTTTTCTGCTCACTGTATTTTACGAATAATGGATTATTATAAATGCCATAGTAGTGTTGACTTGAAGATTATAGCCTGCTAGTAATACATTGGTTTCAATGAATATCATAAAAGTGGCACTTATCCATTCCTTTCTTTATTATTGTAGATTCAATATTAAATTAAAATCTGATTAAATACCATCATTTCCACAAATTAATATATGTCTCAATTTAAGAAAGTTATTACCTTTAGGGTCATATTTACTAATTGGTAGTAATCTGTAATATAAGACACTGTTTGCCATGAGAATGCTGAACTTATTTAACTGTCTAATATTAGATTTATAATTTACTTATGTCTACTGAACAATGTTATCCATATTGTACATATCATTTTTTATTGCATATTTTATTAGCAATTTTTTCTTACTTTTACAGCATTTTCAAATTTGTATTAAGCTTAATTTCAAGGCTTTCTATCATGGATTTAACTTGTTTATATTTCCTGTCTTCTGTTTCCTCTACAGACGACTTTGAGTCTAAATTTACCTTTCACCCGGTGGAAGAATTGCCACCTCCAGATAGGTTTGAACCATATGAACGCATTTACCCAAGCAAGATGTCTAGTAGTAAGTGGTCTATAAATGTATATATAACAATAGTGTATACATGCCAAGCCTTTGAGCTTGTGTGCGTGAAAATGCAGACTTCAGTTCAAGTGATTTTTTTTTAATGACATTAAGTATTTCAGCATTATATTTAAACCTACAATTTTGACATTTCAGGCTGTAATATTTTCCATTTTATACGCAATGATACTGCTGTGGTATCTACCATTTGGTTTCTGATAATCAACTTCCTGAAGTGTAGAAATAGACTTTCCCTGCACAGGAGTTTCTAGCTACATGAGAATGTGGCATCTACAGCTGCCAGAGATTTCAGTAGCTGTGATGGAAACACATTAGTTTGCAAGTAAACATTCTCCTGAGAGAGTAATAGGTAGAGTTGGCTAACTAAAGAAAATGGATGCCACATTAAATAATATTTTGGTATAAAGGATTTTTTTTAAACATTTTGCCAATTATCAAGTTAGTTATTAAAAGATCATATAGAAAACATTGACCACTGTGATCCTTTAATTCAGTATTTCCTCAATCTGTTTCTCATTATATTATGTATTTATTTTTTTACAGTTCGTCAGGAATTGCCACCCCCACCACCTGTGAGATTCCAGATGAGATGAGATTATTATACCCACGAATGATGCCCAAAAGAGGATTATTTTTGTAAAAGAAATGATCTTTTTTAGTCTTGTATAAGTTATTTAAATAACTTGCATGTTTTATCCATGTCCAGCATCTTCCTAAATCTTTGTTTAAGGACATAAGCTTAAATCAGTGGTTATCAACAGTTGGTCCTTGACAGGTGCTGGTCCCTGAGACCTTATCTGTTGGCCCTCAGGGATGAAGAGAGTCTAACTCTCTATACATATAAATCATTGAACTATTCTTGATTTAAATCATTGTAAAGCTGCTTGAAAAGTCAGTGAGTGACATGAAGTACAGGATGGTGACCAGCCAATCCCCAGACCAATAAAGGTTGTGAACCATTGGTCTAAATGATTAAAGAACAAATTGTTTGAAAACATGAACAACTATACGAATACGTGTATTAAGTTTGTCTATGGATAATAGCAAAATTTGAGCAGAAAATAATATATTCTTACATACCATGGATGGGAATTTCCTGGAGCTTGGGAGCTTCTACATGCTTGTACTTCTAGCTGTTTGTAGAGTATAATATATCTTTGTAAAAGGTTTAGTTCCAGGCACCTAGAAACAACCTGTATGAATCCTATTAAATCTACATGGCTCCCAAGTCTTAGATATTTTTGTCCACCCATTTCATACAATGCAGTAACATGCTGCCTAATTTTTAGGTTTAAATGAAGGGTATATGTATGTGTCTCTATTTGCATTATACTATTAATTACATAGTGCTTTACAGTGGTAACCGATAACAAAGTATTTCATTACATTGATTCAAAGTGCATATTACACAGACATGAAAGTCACTAACAGTCCTATTAAATTCCAAGGCCATAAGTGCAATGTGAGACCCGCAAGGGCTGCGGGCTTGAATTTCGGCCAAGTTACAGAGCTATGAAATTAGAACATGCTGCGATTTACAGGCTTGAGACGTAAACCATTTGTTGAACGCGGGATGTGCGGCCGTGTACGTGATCAATTAGTCAAACCTGTAGTTACGGGTTTAGACGGAGCCAATGGCAACAGAGATTGTCATAATTACGTCATTGAAAAATTGAGGTGGGATTTCAAATTCTTACTGGTTTCAATTACGAGTTACGATCGGACCTACGTTACAGATATAATGCAATATTGATAAAGCCGTAAATATGATATTCTATTACATGCGAGTTCCATTATATGTATTAACACATTGATTGCCAGGATTGATATAAAACGGAAATTAAACATGAAATAAATTATTTTATATTGCCGATTTGCAAGATTGAGAATGTTGTGCTATTAATTCTAAGACCTAACATCACTTTCCCTTTTATTATCCCTTTTATTATATGTACAGTAGTGTGTGTATATTTGCATTTAAAGTACTACAGATTGGACTTTACCCCCCTTGCGGTTCCTCTCTGGACCCGTTGGTTTCTTGGCTCCATTTGTGATTTACGGGGTTGAACTCCAATGGATTTGTTGCAATTTAATAGCACATTTGAAAACATAGCCGTTACGGGCTTAACAGAGGATTTGCGGGTGCAAAGTTCGACATTTTACATCCCGTAGGCTTTTTTTGCTCCAAACCCGCAGATCGGCAGCAGCTTGCTTTACAGAGCCAATTTAATAGCCATAAGTCTTATGGGCTACATTATGGTCTACGGTTTAACACGTTAGGGGAATTTAATAGGGCTATAAAACTCCTGTCCACCATCAGGTAGAGACTATAATCATGTGGGAAGGTTGTTTTACTTTTTCTCAATTGCTCAAGAATTGACTTAAAGGCCACCTACAAGAAACTGAATGTCTGATGAGGTTCAGACTGTGACTGTCACACTGATTATACTTTAGCTTATCCTGCAGAGCTGTAAGTTGTAACTTCATTTACTATCAGTTCCCACTATATACATTAATATTTTATTTTTATTAAAGTAACTATTTTAAAATCATTATAACATCCATATTTGTCTCATATGGTCCAATGTATACATATTTTTCAGGCTTTATCTTACAATCGAAATGCAATTATTAAAAAGAAGGAAAACAAAGAGATCTGATATGATATGAACTCACTATCCATTTCACAGTGCATTAACCAATTCACTATCCCTCTACAGGACTAGTAATTGCTGAAAAATAAATATATTAACGAATATAGAACTAATATGGGAAATTAAACACTTAATTTTTTTCAGCCTGTACAGGTGGTTATAATTATTGCTACCAACTGCTATTGATATTAAATAGAAGCAGCCTAAAAACACTAAATACAAAAAGATAAAAGCACAATTCATTTGGCAGCAATTTTAAAAAGAAATACATTTTTCCACATACTTGTTTACCCTGTATCTGATGGTGCAGAGGACATCTGGTGACTTCTGTGAAAGTGTAACTGTAAAGGTAATTGTTATTTTGCCTTATTTTGATCAAAACATTGTGACCATAATTTATCATTTTAAGAAGAGTCATACAATCTGGGTGTGAAAATGTTCTCTAAGGTATTTTGCTTTTGAGTTTGGATAATTTTTGATGGGAATGTTTTTTCAACAGAATTTCTACTTTTTAAACTTGGTTATGCTTTTTTTCTCTTCAATTGAAACAACAAAATGATCTATAACATAGAGCAATAAAAATACAATACATGTAATGCTGACTTCTCATCAGTGGCATGTATTCAGTCAACTTGCATTTGTTTTAGGATAAAGGTTGCACTATCATGTATGCTTTTGACGATTCCATGAAAAAAATATATGCAGTCCCTTTAAAGTAATTCATAGCAACTTGTAATGACCACCACCCCACCCATCCAAGGTAGATCAGTCATGGATAAACCAAGCCCACCATAGGCAAATCAGATTTACCAATGGGTACTGAGCTATTGTCTTCAAATGCCGCCAGCATCAGACTACCACACGGATTGTTTTGCGATTTATCTTCTGTATCAGATCTGACAGAAACGTACTTAATAAACTGATTTTCTTTCTAGACGATTAGTTGAATACACTAGCTTCATTACATTTTTAAAGCAGTCTCTTATGCTGTTATGGTTAACTGTTGTAGCAATGGTTTCTTTATATCTGTGTGCTATAAATAACCTTTACTATAAACAGTTGTTTAGCCATTCATACATGTCTGACACTCTGTGACACTATGGACCACATTTGTCAGCTACTGCCCAACCATTCAGTTGTCCCATGTTCAGTTTTGACCATGGCTTCTTGGTTAACATACAGATCCCTCAGGAAGTCGATGAAATAGTTGAATACCTCCATCAGTTTAAGAACTTGCCACATTTTGTTTTGATCCACAACGTCAAAGACTTTAGAAGAGCTTATGAAGCAGAAGTAAATGTTTTTCTGGAACTCTCTTGCTTTTTCTACAACCTATCGGATATTGGCAATTTGATCTCTTCTGCCTCTGCGTAACTGTATGGAGCTTCTCCATCTTTGGCTATCTGGTGATGCCCATGTGAGTCGTCTCTGAGGCTGTTGGAAGAGGGTGTTTACGATGACCAGCAAATTATCTTGACAGAATTCTACTAATCTTTGACCTGCTTCTTTTTGTAATCCAATGCCAAACTTACCAGTTATTCCAGGTATCTTTTGGTTCCCTACTTTAGTATTCCAATCTCCTACAATGAGCGTAACATCTTTTCTTGGTGTTATATCTAGGAGGTGTTGAATAGCCTTGTAGAATCGACCCAACTTCAGCCTCCTCAGCATCCACAGTTGGAGCATAGACTATAAACTGTATGTGCGTTTTATTCCGTTTTTTTGATAACTGTAGCTGTGTACAATTCTATATACTCACGTTTCATAGGAGCTATGATGTCCTACTCTAAATGCCGTTATTTTAAATGGGAAAATTGCCACTGCCAACCCTTGTGAATCTCCTTATTGTCCCAAGAAGATGTATTTAATCATTTATTTCCCAGTATTTACCATAGTAGTATTTGTCAGAGGACAACCCAAGAAAGCAAAAAAGAAGAAAGTGTAGAGTTTTTACAAATGTCTATATATTTTATAGCAGTGAGTGCTCGCTATATACAGCATTTATATGAAAACTTGGAATTTTTAGAGCTCTCATTTTAGCTATAGGTATGATTCGACCACTATTACATTAGTGTAAAGTAAAATATACCTGTAAGTAAATAAAATACATAATTTTGTGTACTACTTACCTTACTACTTACCTTTTATAAATCCTGAATACAAGAAAAAAAACAAAAAATCTTTATCTTCTATAACCCAGTAGAAAAGGTAGTAACAACAATATGTTTGTGTGTTGAGGTGAGGTTGAAATACATGTATATAGCCATTAAGGACTACCTTACATTTTCTAAGTTAATGTCCTTAACCCTGTATGTACCTTTTTACTAAAAATGTATCCGAGGCCACTTACATTTTTAGTTAGGTAGGAAATAAGCGAAGTAATCCGATATTTAATAACCTTTGTTGGACATCAGGAATTTTTTTATTGTACAGGTTTTCAGCTATGAGATATGTACATGACAAAGGAGAGTACCATTTTTTTTTTGCTTCTCTGCTGGGTTTATTAGCAAAAAGTTACTTATTTTAAAGGACCACTGTAGGGTCTGAACAACATGAGCTAGATGTTTTAATTAGGCATTGATCATTAATACAATTCATATTCAATTAGTTAAAAAGCAACACCAACATAAAACTTACTTTCAAAGTTAACACTTGACTCCTAGTCTCCACCCACTATAAGGTCAATGGTGATAGGAGATTTTATATAGCAGACAGCTGCTAAAATTAAGATGCAAAGTGATCTCCATTGTCTTTAGACTTCTTGTAGTAATAAGGTTTCCCTTTACAGCAAGCTTTTGTTGTGGGGACCAGTCAATGATTGTTTATTCTCTTATAAAATATAGTTGTTCTTAAATAAAAAAAATATCCCTCCTCCCCCCTAATGACCTCATCAGGGTGGAGTCAAGCACTCATCTGGAGGCTGAAAATATATTCTTTGAAAATTAATTTAATATTTATTATTGTCATTATACATTATTAAATAGGAATTGTATTTCTGGTAAGTGTATATATGTAAAATAGCTAGCACGTTTTGCTAGGGCATTACAGTCGTCCTTGGATAGCCTATTATGAAACTGCTGGATATGTAAATTCAAGGACAGTTGCCAGGAATTATTTTGATACAAACAGGTTAATTTATAAAATGTATTTTAAATGGGAATGCAACCAAGATATGTTGTATTAATCATATTCTATTTCTACAAGGTGATCTGGATTTGCAAGAATTAATGTTGATAAATCATATGCTAGTATTCACTTTTATCAGACTATTAAGAATCCCAGATACTAAAAGGTAATAAAGCGCTATACAAAGTTATTTTTAAAAACAGCTACTATCCCTGCAGGCAAATGACATGGTGGATGCACACCTTTAAAGGGACACATGTTATAAAACATGAAAGTTATTTGTCTTGCCCTATTTCAATTATTAACAATTATAATTTACTAGCTGAAAAACTTACTGATAATATTCTATTTAGTCGTTCTGATACATTGATAAGCTGCCTCCTTTTACAAAGAGTGATGGCTTATCAGTGGGTCCGATAGCACTGTTGGCAAAGAGTTATTCACTGGTGGGTGAATAATGGACCATCTCCTTGTTTCTTTATGGAGTTTTTTCTCCTCACAAGGAGAAACCCTGTATGCAGCTTCATTTATCCCCTGTCTGTACACACACATTGTTGTTCTACAACATAGATTAGCATATGCACTGGAAAACACTAGAATATTTAAAGGGGCTCTTTTTTTTGTTTTAGATAAATGTTTTATCTAGGTATTTACACTTCACTTCTAAGAATTGGCCAGAGTAATAGACTTTCACCACGTGGAGCATCCCTTTTCTTCTTGTTCCTTCTTGCACACCTAAAGGCATGCGCCCAGGAGAGGGGCTTCACACTATAATAGTTTAATGCTACTAACAAGCAAATAGTGACATGCTATGTGTCAATGCAACATTAGGAACTGGTAGTATGAACCTATTTTACAGTGGGTGAGGTAATGCAACATAGCAGGCTGCATTAAAAAAGAAAAGAAAGAAAGTGGGAGGTTCCAAAAAATGAGAATGTGTTACTCTGAGGGCTTCCTACAAGTAATTAAAGTGTCAATATTATATACTTGAATTAAGAAGGATAATATTAGTTATAGTTACCTAGTTAAAACATCCATATAAAACAACAACAAAAAATAAAGTGACTTTTAAGGTATTGTTATATTTTAGATTTTATTGCTGGCTAAACAGTTATTGAGATGGCCATCATATGGCTAATTTTAGATTTGTGCATGCAGTATTCCATAAATGGATGTTACAGGTAACACAAGCCCATTGAATATCATCTATAGTATTGACTTGTCTGTGTGTATCTCTTTTTTTTGCTGGAAATGTAGTCATCTACACTATTTGGGCATAGATAAGTAAGTAACCCTGTTACAAAGTCCATAATGCGTTCTAAACCTTAGCTGGGCACTATGTACTGAGGCAAGGGTTTTAATACCTACCGCCCACTATTAAAGGTACAATTTCCTTAACACCCATCGGTGCCTCTGTAACTCAATTTACCTAATTGCTGGTTACATAAACCATATGGCCCTAGCTATGTGTCACCCTGTACTTACTAGATAGTGATCCAGTCCTGACTGCTGTCCCTAGGCTCTCTAACCAGCTCTCCAACCATCCAAGCGTAGTGCTGGGGTCTCCGTGGTGTGACGTTACTCATCAGCGATGCCTCCTAGAGATTACAGCGCTGCCCACCATTAAAGCTTGAATTGCCCACTAGTGGGAGGAAGGGACCAGATTGACTACCACTGCTCTAAGGGCAGTGTGGGGCTTGGCTGACAATGGTCTGAACAGAATCTGTCTCTGACGCTGCTGTATTATTTTACTTAGAGCTGCTGAATTAACTCACATGTTGTATCTGTATTATGTGACAGACGGTTAGACAGCTTTTCATATAATATACATGTAAATGCTGAATAAAATGTTAATATTGTCTCCATCAAATCATAATCATGTCAAATCAATGTTTTCAGAGTATGAGCCATATTCGCAAGGTGAAAGCTTTCTCACTAGTGAAGAGAGACCATTCCGATTCCTGTACTTTTCTATGGAGCATATTTGCTATATTTGAGGTCTACATGAAGTGACGTGTTCAAATAAAAAAAAATAAGAATTTGAGAAACCAGACATCAGTAGTTAGAAAGCTTTCACTGAAGAGTATCCAGCATTTAAGTAGTTTTTTGCCGTAAGATACAATGTGAATGTTTTTATAAAGTATTATGAAGTCTGTATATAATAAATCCTCACTGTGTAATCAATTAAGTAAATTAAGTAATTTTCTCATGGGAATTAAAAAATAAATATTGTTAAAAAACGCATACATGGTTTCCTTATTAGTTGTACCAAACATATGTTTATAATACAGGTGAATGATAAACCAGGAAAGTTCCCAAAACAAAATACCAGTAGTTAAGACCACTGCAGTTGAGGGATTATGCTTGAAAATGTGTGTTCAGAAAGAAAAAGAATAGTATCTGTTGTACACAACTACACTGTAGTGGGAACTGCAACTTTTTCTGCTTTTATAGGTGGGAGCAATCATTGAATGCATAGAAACATTCAACTGCTTCAAATGAAATGTGGAAATGAAAAGTGATTTTAGCATGACTAATAGAAATCTCATTAATTTTCCAAGGGTGCATGGAAAATAGTTTAAACAAAACAAGTAGTCATTAGAAACACAATTACTTATATTAGTTAATAAATGATAGAGATAATTTTTGATTTTCAAGCTTAGGTGGTCAAAACAGACTTAATGTAGCTATTATAGGATAATGTAGTAATAAACATGTAATGCAAAATGTATACTCTACTAAACACGTCTCCTCAGCACTGAAAGTTTATACATTTGAGTGGATAGCTTGATCCATTAGTTAATTATTAATTCGCTGGCTATCATGACTGAAATCAGGAGTTGTATGAAGTTACTTTAAAGGAACAAGATAGTCCCAAACTTATGCAATACGATCTTGAAGAGCTACAATTGATAATGGTTGAAATATTTTTAGAGACTAAGGTCTTTTCTATTTTTCTAATTGTGAATTTTTGCCTAGAGGTTGATGGCACAAAAGAGTAGTGTAACTTATAGATGTTTGGTTCACAGATGACTTTTAATTCCAAAGAACACTGCAAGGACGGTTTGTTAGATTCTCCCATTCTCACAGGCTACATTTCAATTATTACAAATTAAATTTAGCCAAGAACTGTATAACTATTATATATTTTAAGAAATGTGGCTTGTATTCTAACAGCATAAGCACACCAAAATTAAAATAAACTTGACATGTTTATTGCATCAATATTGTCTTGATAAACTGTGACCGAGTTATTCACACATATTCATCCCTACACTTTGCCAGCTGCATATAACTGGGCACCACACTCTGCATCAATTTGCTAAATATAGGAGGAGCCTCATGCTAAAGATTGTGTGAAAACATTTAGGCCCTCATTCAATTGCGATTTGTCCAATCGAATAGTGCTCTAAATAAGCACATAACATATTTTTTTCAAATAAGTTTTTAGTTAGTGAAAACCTTGCTTTTGGATAGATGTTTACTAACTAAAAACTTCTTTCAAAAAATATGTTATGTGCTTATTTAGACCCCTATTCAATTGGGCAAATTGCAATTGAATGAGGGCCATAGTGCTTAGTATTTTGGTGAATAGAGAGTAAGTTAACCCACCTCATCAGGTGTTGCGCATTAAGAGAAATTATAAATACTACGGTATATTGTCATTTGTTTGGGTACTGGGGACATGATCAGTGGGCATAGTATTCAAAAGGCATTTTGGTACAATGATGTTATATTTGCCTAATTCACCTTAATGTCTACACTTAAAATTCCATTTTCTGTAGGCAACACCATAATCTTGGCGGTGCACTCAACTCAGACCTCTATATAATCACCCATATCCTATCACTGATTAAATCATTTTGTCTCCACCACCAAAATATGTCCCTCAAACAAGTTACTTACAAGGGTCAGACTCATCCGCATCGCTCAATGTCTACTGCTCCCATCTGCCAGTCCATTCATTGGTTTCCTTTTTCCTCAAGGATACATTTCAGAATCCTTACCCTAACATACAAAGCCCTCAACAACACCAAACCTCCTTGTATCTAAACTCTTATCTCCAGATAAACTCCAAACTGGACTCGCCCATGATTTGCTCCTTTCATCCTCAATCAATCCCTCTTTCCATACTCACCTACAGGACTTCATTAAACTTTCCCCTTGTCTTCATATATTTAAAGTTTGCTGAAAACCCACCTGTTCAGAGTAGCAAACCACCTACCTCACTAATTCCACTAACCACAAATTCAAACCAATGTTTATTGTCTCACACGTCTCCATCCATCATGCTTCAACATCTCTTCATCAAGCAGACCCTTCACCTCATCTCTCTAGCATCTCACTATGTGTATGTGCAAATGTGCCATCTCACCATATTCACAGTTTTTTAATGTATTTACAAATTATATTAATCTGTTTATTGTATCCCTAGTGCTAGAATCTGCTGGCACTTTACAAATAAAAGATAAAAAAATATTTAATTTACCATTAAAAAAATGTCAAACCTAGGGATATCATATTTCAACTTCTGGAAAAGACTTATTAGACATGAATAATATCGGTTCTACTAGGCAATAAAGAGTTATCAATGAAAAAAATATTTTAATAATTTCAATAATTTCAATATTTTAATAGAATATCTTACATAATCAATTGTTTTTGTATTAGATAATCCATTTAGTTTAGAGAACACATTGACACATTCAGCTCCATGTACCCTACATGCACAAACCAACCATCAGAAGCTATATTTAGTCACTCTACAAACGTAACAACATATAATAATGGAGTGGAACTCGAAGTTAGAGGTGGAACATCATGTGTGGAGACATTGCAATGTGGAAAATGTCCACATTGTGAAGATATGGGCCATTTCTTCATGTATCTGAAAAAATATGTAGAAAAGTTTAATATCAAAAAAGCAAAATAGCAACTAATAATTTGCCCCAAATGTACACAAAAATGTAAGAGTTGTTTACGGATAGTTTTTGATTATTCACACTACATAATACACATTCAATGTAATTTATTGTGAATTAAAGAAATTGTAAAAATGACCGAATCATTCATGTTGCATGTATTATCTTGTTAGTGATAAAAACCAAGAGTGCTGGGGGCGAATAGAACATTACCTTTCCATGGTTACAGTAGATCACTATATTTGCCATATAAATATCATACAGATCACCCACAAATGCTTTACAGGCATGAATATAAGTGAATATATCCCTATATTGTATCCTTCATGATCCTATATATTGCGTGGGACACTTTACTTACTTCATATGTAGAATTTTATTTCTGTGTCAACACAGTCGTAGAAAAGGTCCACTACTTCAGCATTGTCTAGAGGTTTGGAATTATCTAGTATATCTTCCATTGCCTCCAATCCTTGCTTTTCCAAGTCCTGCATGATTTTTATTAGCTTCTTCCCCTTTTCCTAGGTAGCAATCATATAGTAGAAAAGTTAACATAAATCAACACTGCAACATTATCAGTTCTGGTTGTTCTCAAAGAACTGATATTGGAAGTGCCATTTATCAATGGACCACAGAGTCATGGGAGAGCAATATGAAATCAATGTATAGTGAAAATATGTAGCAATATTATAAAATAGTTTAATTGCTGTTGCAGTAATATAGCAAAAGAAAAAACAAAGTAAAGAATATATAGAAATGTAAACATCACATGCAAGTACAGTATATACACATATACTCACCTAGCAAAGGAAAATATTTGATAGCTCAAAATCTCAAAATATACAATATAATATTTGAATTCTATTTTTCTATTTTTCATTTGTCTTTCTCGCTGACAGTGTGCATTATACATATACATTATACATATAAATCATATGTGCTTACCTGTTCCGTTGCTATCAAAGCCAGAGCACACTGATGAGCTGTATACAACTCATGACTCCCGTCTGCTTGGTCTTGTGCACATGCCTTGGGTACTGGTTTTACATCTTCTACAAAGATGAAAGGCTTATATATGGACCTTGAAATAATTAGAATAAAAAGTAAATGATGGTTGTCTAGTAAAACATTAGGTCTCACTTACAATGCTTTATATTCAGTAATTTAATGAGGGTTGTAGTCTTCTGAAGCCATTCTGAACATACTGTTTATCTGGGTCAGGACAGAATGATAAAACCATAACAACTTCCATGACTCCTGGGAAGATCAGATTCTGTACTTTAAAGGGAATTTGCTCCTAATAATTGGAGCTTATCACATATTATATTTGTCAAACTGCGATTCGTTGTTGTGACGAATCGCAGTTTGACAACGATGCGATTGCAAAGGAGATCGGATCGCGCGCATGTGTCATGCGCGGCATGAGCCGCGCATTGTGCATGCGCAGCGCCTAAGGGGGGGCAAGAGACACAGAGGGAGAGGGGGGAAAGAGACACAGAGGGAGGGGGGGAGAGACACAGAGGGAGAGGGGGGGAAGAGACACAGGGGGAAAGAGACACAGGGGAGGTGGAAAGAGACACAGGAGGGAGAGGGGGGAAAGAGACACAGAGGGAGAGGAGGAAAAGAGACACAGAGGGAGAGGGGGAAGAGACACAGAGGGAGGGGGGAGACACAGAGGTAGCGAGGAGGGAAGAGACACAGGGAAGAGACACGGGGGGACAGAGAAACAGGGGAGGTGGAAAGAGACACGGGAGGGATAGGTGGGGAAGAGACACAGGGGAGGGAGAAGAGGGTTGAAAGAGACACAGGGGAGTCAGAATAGGGGGAAGAGACACAGGGGAGTCAGAGGAGGGGGAAGAGACACAGGAGAGTCAGAGGAGGTGGAAGAGACACATGGGAGGGAGAGAAGGGGGGAAGATACACAGGGGAAGGAAATGGGGGGGGGAGAGACATGAGGGGGGGAACAGACACAGGAGAAGGGGGACAGGGGGTTAAGAGAAACAGGGGAGGGGGAAACAGACAAAGGGGAGGGAGAGGGGGGAAAGAGACACAGGGGAGGGGGAAAGAGACACAGGAGCGGAACAGACACAGGGGTTGGAAGAGGAGGGGAAGAGACACAGGGGGAGAGGGGGAGAAGAGACACAGAGGGGGGAAGAGACACAGAGGGAGAGGGGGAAAGAGACTCAGAGGGGGGATTGACACAGAGGGGGGAGAGACACAGAGGGGGGAGAGACACAGAAGGGGAAGAGATATGGAAGAGACACAGGGGGGAGAAGGGAGAAGAGACACAGGGGTGAAGAGACACAGGGGTGGTAGAGGGGGGAAGAGACACAGGGGGAGAGGGGGGGGAGACAAAGGTGGGGAGAAACACAGGGGATGGAGAGGAGGGGGGAAGATACACAGGGGAGGGAAATGGGGGGGGAGAGCCACGAGGGAGGGGGGAACAGACACCGTGGGAGGAGGGGACAGGGGGGAAAGAGAAACAGGGGAGGGGGGAAAGAGTCACAGGGGAGGGGGGGAAGAGACACAGAGATAGAGGGAGGAAGAGATACAGAGGGAGAAGGGGGAAGAGACACAGAGGGAGGGGGAGAGACACAGAGGGAGAGGGGGAGAGACACAGAGGGAGAGGGGGAAAAGAGACACAGAGGGAGGGGGGAAAGAGACACAGAGGGAGGGGGGAAAGAGACACAGAGGGAGAGGGGGGAAGAGACACAGAGGGAGAGGGGGAAGAGACACAGAGGGAGCGGGGGGAAGAGACACAGAGGGAGAGGGGGAAGAGACACAGAGGGAGAGGGGGGAAAGAGACACAGAGGGATGGGGGAAGAGACACAGGGGGGAAGAGACACAGGGGGGAGAAGGAGGGGAGAGACACAGGGGGAAGAGACACAGGGGGGCAGAGGGGCAGAGTAAAAAAAAACAAGGCTAAAGAAGACCGAGGCGTGCAAATCAATGCCAGGCATGTACGAGTTAGCAAGGAATGTAGGAGATACACATGGAAAATGCTCACAAGCCAAGTAACACATAGAAAAAAGCCACCATTTTACAACACAAACTTGCAAATAATAACATTACGTTTCTAAAATGGCACGCAGCCTATTTACACTGCACACTTGCTGACACTATCTCCTTAGGTGATCAACAGTCCAACTGTACATTTTATGATGCAGGAAAATCAAAGAGATTGTTAGCTCTTCAGGATATTGATTGATGAATATTAAATATAAATGGGTAAAGTATATTAAATTTATTAAAACACTGTACTAAAATAATAGTATATTTAACACTGTATTTATATATCTGTCTTCGCAATGAGCGCCGAAGGTGATTGTTGCAAAGCAGGAAACTTGAAGGACATGAGGGGAGAGGCTCGCAATGAGCGCCTAATGCGCTCATTGCCAGCCACTTTATGAGTGCCAAAGGCACTCACCGCGGGGCTCGCAATGAGCGCCGAAGGTCCTCTGAGGAGCAAAAGCTTGTGTGGCAAACAGCATTGCCATGGCTTCAAATTTTATTGCCGTCATCTTGCTAGTGTATATATAGAGATCCCAAGAAAAGGTTAAATATGTATGAAAAAGGTATATATCTTAACCAGTTTGTATTTTACTGTTAAAGGAGACAATGGGCTGACATTTATTCATTAGTTGTTTCTGTGTATTTGGTGCCGCTGCCCATAATCTGATTGCCTTATAAGACCAAGCCTGCCAATCACATTAAAGAATCAGAATCCTTATGTCTCAGTGCCACAGTACAGAATAAAATATTACATGGCAGCTCCTTATCAACTCAATCATGGAGCAGTAAAATGCAGCACTGATAAGTCTCATAACTTTTACCTACATATTTAAACTTGTACAAATGTGTTATTAAAAAATGTTCCTTTGGGGAAATGTTCCTTTGTCTACAATGTCATTATATTTTTCATAAAGAGTACCCACTCTGATCAGGGGTTATACAGCACAACAATAATATGTTGACATAAATCAATCTGCTATTTTGTTCTAATAATAAGTAACAATGCAGTCACAATCTTTTAACAGAACCCAATGGAGATTTTATAAAGAATCTAACATTCTCTCATTCAAGTGATTAATACAGTTAAGAACAAAGGCAGAATATCTGCTGCTACCTCCCAGTATGTGCTATACATGCATACATGTCAACATACATGTTTTGTGTATACGCAATAAAGCATTTGAAAAACAAAACTTTACATGTTATATGGATTTTTTTAGGTAATGCTCTTTAATTATGTATTGTACCTATAAAAGAAATAGCTGGATTTGATTTTGTAATACATCCTACCAGGTTAATGAGTCATAAATGTATCAAATTATTATGTTTATATGTACACTAGTGACTTGCCGGTCAAAAATGACAGGGCAATAAAATTGTAAGGCAGGTAATGCTGTTTGCCACATACATTATTTTTTTTGGTGGTCTGAGATCCTTCGGCGCTCATTGCAAGCCTCTTGGTTGTTGTACTTTTTTTTATGAGAGGCGCTTTTGCTGTCGTTGTAAGGTCAGCGCTGATCTGCTTTTTGCGGTTATTGCAAGGTTGTCCTCTGGTGTAGTTTGTGTGCTATGACTAGCGTTGGTGCTCGTTGTGAGTCGCGCGGTAAATGGCTTTTGCGTTTCTTGCGGTAGTGTTTTTTTTTTGTGTGTATATGTATTTTTGTATGCTAATTAAATAATTAATAAATTAATATACTTTACCTATTTGTAAGTAATATATACAGGAAGCATTGTGCTGAAGAGCTGGCAATCTGTTTTGATGTTCCTGCAGCATACAATGTAGGTTTCCACTGTTGTGGAGCTGAGATGTAAGTGTCAGCAATGTGTGCAGTGTAAATAGGCTGCGTGCACGAGGGGAAGCCGTTAGTTTAACTGTGTACTTCGCATTGTGTAAGGTAGTGTTGTAAAATGGCGGCGAATGTGTATGTGCTACGCGGGTGTGGATAATTTAGCGTCCTTGCTAAAAGTGTATCTTGTACCTCATACGGCTTTTAGGAAAAGCTGTATGTGCTTGGTGGTGTTTTGTGTCTTTAAGGTCCTGTAGCCTCGTTTTCGTTTTTTTCGTCGGCCATTTTTTCTCTTGCTTAGGGGATTTTCGTGTGTCTGAACTCGGGAATTTGTACTTAAATTGAGGTGTAACTTCACTTGCAGAGGTCCTGGGTGTCCCCCATTGCTGTGGGTAAGCTTTTTATGTCATTTTTGTGTGTATTTATTGTGTTTTTAATGTTTTCAGGTGAGCGCGGTTCGGTTGTTAAGGTCGTATTTTTGCGAGTTCGTAATGTTTTTTTTTTCTAAGTCCCGCGTCTCGTATTTTTCTATTGTAAGTCCTTACATTTTTCGTTCTAAGTTCCGCGGCTTGTATTTTTTGTGTAAGTCCGTATTTAGTGATTGCGTGTTAGATGTATTTTTTCAAAGTCCCGCTTCTGTTGGTGTTCGTAACCGCTTGTGAGGTGCCCAAACTGCGTCTTCTTGCGACCTCGCAAAGTGTGACGACGATTCGAAGTTTGACAACTATTATATGTGATAGTTTATTTGTATAATATGAGCGCTCATCTATTAGCTCAGCAGTATCTGGACTACCCCTTGGGGTTGTGAGAGGGAACTTAGCTTCTGAGAAGGCAGCCGGGTGAACTAACTACCGTATATGTTTATAAATATCTAGATTTTCCCTAGCTATTTCGTTTCTTAGTTATTTGTTTGATTTTTCTATTAAGCATAAATTAAGAAAATTGAAGGATAATTAGAATATATAACTCTCTTAGCTAATATTTCGTTATTATTTACATTTATATTAGGGACTGTAAAAATGGTAATGTTATTTCGGCAAGATTGTGTTACTTGCTCTCTTCTACATTGACACTGTTGTTTGAAATGACTTATTGTTATTTGATTTGTGGTTATCTTGATTACTTCAATACTTTTTAATAAATAAATAGCTGGAAATGGACATCCTTTGGTTATGCACAGTCTCTAACTAACCTTGATGGATCTGGAGTAGCAGTCAGGAAGTGTACACAAGGAGAGCTTTCATTCTGAGGTAGAACTGACACAGCACTAGCTGTAGTGACGAACTGCTCGGTGTCCACATTGATACCATGGCTTTTGTCACGAAGAATATTTATCAATGTTTCCACTGTCAGATTTCCTAAAAAGAATAAAATAAACACATCACTCTTAACTACTATACTCATACACATATCCAAGGGTGAAAAATAGATAGATAGATAGATAGATAGATAGATAGATAGATAGATAAACATGAGAGAGAGCATGCTACTGATAGGTTAAACATTCGAACCTCTTGTATTTAGGAGGTCTTCAATGCTTTTGGTCTTGCAACTAGCTCAACATCTATATTTGTTATAACTGTTGATATGCTGATCAGTATAGTATAATGTATGTATATTATGTTATAACTTTGTGTTTAATGTATGTTATGAGAGTCTGATAAACTGTCTTAGAGTGTCTTGCTCTATCACTAAAAACAAAGTTGATAGCAGGTCATGCTCTACCTTTTTACTGTGTAGATTAAGTTCAAATAATGTTTAAATGCTACTTTATACATGTACATCAGAGAAAACCTCAATCATTGACAAATGTGAGCTAATCTCTATAATCAAAATGAGTAGTTTTGCTTTGCTGCACTTCACACTCAGGTGTTACATGTGTCTTTGCTGCCAGATCTCTAAGTGGTGACAGGTGCATCCCCAAGTGACACACTACATAACATGTTCACCCTGTATGTGCATTTATATCTCACTGTGCTAAGTGAACAGCATCACATTTGGCTGTGAATTTCTTACTGCAGATATGAGACTGAAGTAGCCTATACATATATGTTTATGCAACATGTCTGAATGTGGCCATGAGCAGCAGATGACACCATGCTTGTAGAGTTGTCAATCTCGTTATCATAACTACTGAAAAAAGTAGATACCAAGTAACTACAATGATGTTATCCCAGATATAGCTCATACAATCCTTAATGGACCCTTGTACGTCATGTTAGGTAGCACTGCAGTGGTGATAGAGTAAGGTCTCATTTGTTCATTTAGTAAATAATTAGCAAGAAAAACAATATTAAAAAAAAAAATCAGTGTAATTTACTTGTGAACTTTAGTTTCTCAGGGATTAGCAGAGCTGTTTCTCACCCCATGTTAGGTATCCAGGGGTTGGGAGAAGGATCCACCTAGGGGGTTGTCTTATATTTTTTTCTGAATGGTCTGTTGCCACAATTTTTGAAGGAAGCAGATAAAGACTCCTATCTGAACAGCCCCCTAAGCAGGCCCCCCCTCCCCCCCTGGACCCCTGATAGGGGTGGAGACAAACATTTCTGTAGAGGTCTGAAACCCTAAAAGTTCAAATAGAAGAAAGTTCTACAGTGAATATTTTTTTCAAATAATGATTGTATTGTGAATGTCTTACTGAATAAACAAATATACACTCTTTTTACACATGTGGTAAATATTACAGAGATATTAATAACACTCATAAATAGTGAAAAACAAACAGCTTCAGCAGCTCAGAAAAAAAGGGAAATGAAATTGTACTTTATATAGGATGTCAACTCTTCAATGCGCAAGCCTCTCAAACATCTTGAACACTAATGAATGTAAGATATTCTGTGTGAATAGATCAGATTTCCACAGCTCAAGAACTTTGTTAGAGTTATTTTTTCTATAACTTACAAGTGAATGAAATGCATGAAGACATCATTTACCTTCTTGACTTTCAGTAGCCTCCTTCAGTGAACAACTATCGTGTGGTCCATCTTCTGAGAACACTTCAGAGAAATTGAATTCTTTATCTTCGCTCCACCAGCCCTGGCTCTTGGCATGATCCCGAAGCTCCGGGTGTTCCAGATCTATTTGTGTCTTTAAAGACAAATGAGTGCAAATGTATTTTACTCCATCTGTGTCAAAAGGAAAGAAAAGAAATAAGAAAATCACACGTAGGCAGTCTGCCAAATAGAAGAATGAGTGTTCAATTTCTTAACATTTTAAGTGAATAATGAAAAATTAGAACCTCATTAGTTCATTAAATATATTTTTGTGAGAATAAAAAATTCAGGGTATTAAAACGAAGACTAATGATGTAAAAACATAATTCAAAAATCCAATCTTTGTACATACAAAACAATTCACCTAATTAGTTAAAAAAGGCATTTAAACGGAGGAAAAATAAAAATGATTATGTTCCGAATTCAAACAGAATATTGCAACTACACCATAGTACAATGGTTCCCAAAACAACTTGGCCACACAAACCTATTTGAACTTCACAAGTATTGACAGCTCCCCAGGGCACCAAAATGATCTCCATTGAACCTAATAAATTCCCCACTATTTCGCAAGATGACTGCCCAGAACCCACAACCAATGCTATTGCCAGTCCCTCAAAATGGTCCAGTAGGTTATTGAAAGCTTTGCTTCCTTTGTTGCATGTGAAAAATAGTGTTTGATAATATTCCATTTTGTTTCTTTAGTAATTTTTTTGCAAATGTTGCCCTCAAAGCAGAAAACGAATTCAAATGTTTCATTGGTGTGTCAGCCAATGAGCAGTAATGTAGACATAGGAGTCAAAAATATCTACCAATTAAATCTACAGACATATATATGCTCTGTGCATTTATGGTTATTTTCCCCCCAAACAGTTTTATTGAGAGTAAAGACATAGGCCCCTATTTAATTCCAACCCCGTAATTACCTTCACACTGCCGTATGTCTGTGGGTTAGAAATTTGTCATAGTTACAGATGTATTTAATTGACTCAAGTCGGCAGTTACAGACTCAGAGCCCCAACACACACACCATGAACCCGTATGTAGCAGGGCATGATCAATTAAGCAAGCCCATAAGTTACAATTTAGATAGAGCCAATAGTAAATTAAACCATCATCATGACGTCAGTAAAACATGGTGTTTAAACTGCAATCGATTAGTGTTAAGAAGTCTGATCTGCAATTGGACCGCAATCCAGAAATCAATAAATCAACTGTTCTAGTCCATGCGGGTTCCATGACATGTATTAACTCCTTGATTCCCTGGATCAACATAACACAAAAATAAAACATTTAAAATATGCTTTTATTGCAGACTTGCAAGCTTGAGACTGTTGTGCAATTAATTCTAACTTTCATTGCTTTTCCAGTATCTTGAAGTACAGTAGTGTGTTTATATTTGCTTTTACAGTGTTACGAACAGATGTTTAAACCCCTTGCAAATCCAATCTAGTACTTGTAGAATTCTTTGATACATTTGCCATTTACGGGTTTGAAGGCAATTGCAGGCTTGTTGAATTGTAAAAAAATGTAGATTTTGCGTCTTTAGCACTGGTAACGTTTTTGGGCTTAAAACATAAAAGGAGGAGATAGGACGGAGTTATGTTTTTGACAACCACAGTGCTTTTGAGCCTGTAACTTACAACTGGAATGCGAGTAGCAAAATGTAGCCAATTAAACCAGTAACATTTACAGGCTCAAGTAATTGAGATTTGGAAAATGAAATAGGGACCATAGTATGATAAGTATGTTTTGATTATAACATAAAGGTTTTGTTCTCTGAAAGATCACAATATGATGGACATTATCATGGTCAAAATTGTTTCAGTTAAATGTATTATCATTTGTACAATAAAGATTACAATTAAATACAATTTTGTGTCCTCTTACTGTGAGTAGTCTCTTACTCCTTTTCTCTTATCTTTTTGCTCTTAAAAAATAAACCAGTATGAATATAAAAATTAAAAATAAAAGGGGGGTGGGCGAGAGGAGGGTAGTAGTGGTTCGCCATCATGAGTCTTCTTCTAATAACTACAGTGTATGCATTTATGGGTATTTTCAATAAAGTTTAATTAGGTTTTACCTAATTATTTTCATATAAAACATAACTTTGGTATTGTTTAAAGCATGCTCTTTTAAATACAAGAAAAAAAGAATTGTGTTCCATGTTCCTTTAAAATTGCTCTCTATACTATGTACAGCGCTACATAAAATAGTGGCGCATTACAAATAAAGGGCAATATTAATAATTCCTAATAACCTCTCTCCAATGATAGCCAAAACACACCCCTGATGATTCAGGAAGTGATGGAACAAACACAAAATGGATCCCTATTCCCATAAACAGAGCCTTTAGGAATGCATATTTTCTACAAAAAACAAAGTTTTATATCCATGGCTTGCACAGCTGCTAATCTTATTAGTTTGGTACGTACTTGACAAACAAGTGTATTTTTTTGAGAACTGCAGTGTTCCTTTGATAACAAGACATCCAAGTAGTGTTATCCTTTAGATTTAATAATGTATTATTACATGAAAATATATTTCAAAGAGAAATTTTGATTTAAATAACAATTCATTTATTAATTCAGTGGTCCTTTATTAAATTGTACTCACTGAAAAAAATCAAATGTGCATATTTTGTTGTTATTAATGTGCTTCTGAAGTTGTGCTATTGCAAATAATAGAATGATACTAGCAACTTGCCCATCAAAAATGACGGGGCAATAAAATTGTAAGGCAGGAAATGCTGTTTGCCACAGACATACATTTTTTGGGCGCGCAGTGAATGACTTTTGTGTTTATTGTGAGAGTGTTTTTTTTTGGTGTATATGTATTTTTGTATGCTAATTAAATAATTAATACATTAATAAATGAATATACTTTACCTATTTGGAAGGAATATATGCAGGAAGCATTGTGCTGAAGGGCTGACAATCTGTTTTGATGTTCCTGCAGTATATAATGAAGGTTTGCACTGTTGTGGAGCTGAGTTGTGTCAGCAATGTGTGCAGTGTGTAGTGTAAATAGGCTGCGTGCACGAGGGGAAGCCGTTAGTGTAGCTGTGTACTTCCGCATTCTGTAAGTTAGTGTTGTAAAATGGCGGCGAATGTGTATGTGGTACGCGGGTGTGGATGATTTATTGTCCTTGATAAAAGTGTATCTTGTACCTCATATGGCTTTTTTGAAAATCTGTATGTTCTTGGTGGTGTTTTGCGGCTTTAGGGCCCTGTAGCCTCGTTTTCTTTTTTTTCAGTGGCCATTTTTTCTCTCGCTTAGGGGATTTTCATGTGTCTAAACTCGGGAATTTGGACTTAAATTGAGGTCTAACTTCACTTGCAGAGGTCCTGAGTGACCCCCCCCAACCCCTTGCTGTGGGTAAGCTTTTTGTGTCTTTTTTGTGTGTATTTATTGTGTTTTTAATGTTTTTGGATGTGTGCGGTTCGGCCGTTAAGGTCGTATTTTTGCGAGTTTGTAATGTTTTTTTTTTTTTAAAGTCCCGCAAAACGTATCTTTTTAGGCTAAGTCCGTACATTTTGCGTTCTAAGTCCTGCGGTCCTTTTTTTTTGTGTAAGTCCGTATTTAGTGATTGCGTGTTAGATCTATTTTGTTAAAGTGCTGATTGTGAGGCGCCGTATAGCCTCCACTTCCACCAAATGCGGCCCCTCGCTTTGCGAGGATCTGCATTTGCGGCCTGCAATGAGCCGAAGGCTCATTGCAGCTGACGTTGGAGCCTCTACCACTGCAAATGCATCCCCTCGAAATATCAAAACATTGTTTTCATGAATTTTCTTTTTACAATTTACAAATAAATAGTCCGTTTTTTCTCCTAACATGAAATGCAGACAATAGAACATTTATAATACAATGCAACGGTAAATAATACTCCAGGGGTGGCTTCGCGAGGGTCCGCATTTGCGGACCAACCTGCATCCTTCGCTTTGCGAGGGACTAGATTCTTGAGAGCTCGCTTTGCGAGCTCGCAAAGCGTCATGACGATTCATAGTTTGACAACTATTATATGTGATAAATGCATATGCTAAATATAACATTCACAAACTTGTGCCTCTACATTAGACAACATTTGGAAACATAGATGCTTGAACATTAGGGAATGTTTGCAAAATTTTAGTGAACATAATTCACTTAACCGTACAATGGCTGTGAAGTGGATAGCGAAGGTTGAATTGGATGCTTTCTTCAGGGATGTTGCCACTGCAATGCTTAGTGAATTTTGTCCATTTTCCTTAGTCCTCTTTTTCACTAAGCATAGACCTAACATATTTTAATATGAAATAATGGTTTTGAAACTAACCTGTGATTTTTTCTGCTGCCCACAATTTTCCCACCGTTTCCAGTACCCAGGCTTCTACTCTGTCGACAATAAGAAATGCTCCATGGAACGTCTGACACATGCTGTCACACGCAAAATAATTTCCTCCCTGTCCGTGCTCCTCCAGTAAAGACACTATCACATCTAAAGCTTCTTTAGCCGTTTTTCCACGTTCAAGACCAAGCCTGGAACAAGACATACCTGTGTCAGTGGAAAAATGAATTGTTCAAGACAAGGCACAAGGAAAATGAAGAGAGAGATGCAGACTTTATAACAAAATGTGTGTGGTTCATATATTTGATGCTGGAGTATCCTTTATTTTATAATTATTCTTCCTTTTATATATATATATATATATATATATATATATATATATATATATATATATAAGCACACACACACATACATTTTATCATCCCAGATATACAGTGGAACCTCTAATCATCAATAATCCATTTCTAAGGCACAGGCAGATACTGGATCGAATATAGAATCATTTTTTGTCATAGGAATTACTTTTATTAAGGAGTGATGATGGCAGAAGCTGAAGAGGAGCAAAGGGATTATTGTTTAGAAGGGGAGTCACCTTCCATTAAAATATCAGGTGACTCCAATTCTGGTGATTGTTGTCCCAACGATTCACTAGCACTCGATTTAGAACTAATGTCTGTTTCTGTCTGTTTTAAAATGTTGTGACTAATATTGGATTTTTTGGTATTTGCCCTAAACAGTGCTAAGCAGTGTTGTGATCTCTTGAAAGTAATTATACAAATCCAGTGATATGCTTAAGCAGAGGCTTTCAAAAGTTTTTACCCCCCCCCCCCCCCTCCCAAAAAAAAAGGTACCCTAAGCACAGTATATTGCACAATGCCTCAATCTCCTTCAGTCCTCCCCTTAGGACTGAATAGAAAACATATTATCTAATGGTGACATACCAAACAGTGTAGTATGGTATTTTTATTTTTATTTGTTGCTTAAACTTGTTGATTAGTTTTTATTTTCTGGATTCAAGTGACATATAAATTGTGAAGGACCCTTTTCCAAATATATGCCCAAGGATTATTTTGTAATTTGACAAATGTTTATCTGCAGGTAAAAGACCAATGTACAATGAAAAATATATTTATATTATGTTTGAAAATGTTGAGTCCCACTAACAGCTTAATTAAGCAGGAAAAAAGTCATACAGCAAGTTTTTAAGTATAAAAAAAATGTTGATTCCTCTGCTGGACCCTGGAGAAATCCATAATATGTGTGTGAAAGTTGCATGTGTGAGAGGGGGTTTACATTTCTGGAGAGTTTACATAGGTGGATTATAAAAAGGGAGTGGGGTAGATTGAAAGATAAATGGAACATTTAAAACTATTTGTTTACTCATAATCTTAAAGGGACATGGAAGGTTTCTGGGTTTTACTAGGTATATAAAATACCAATGTATGTATCTATTTACTTTTATGTATTTTATATTATTAGTAAGTGAGTATAAGTTCTGTTTTCCTACGTAAAATCAAACACAAAGCTTGGGTCTGCCCTATGCAGCTCATGAAGACACAGACTGTGTAGTACTGGCTGTGCAGTACCTCATACTAGCTACTCAGGGGCAAAATCTCAGTAAGAGACATTACACTTCTTAATAAAAGTACTGTACATAAAAATATATAGATACATAGGTATTATACACAGTCAAGTCACACTATTATGACCAATGTCACAATCCGCTATTTCATTTGGGCTTGTAAGAACCTGGTTCAAACCTACCCAGCAGAATTGTGCAGTCCTTTAACACCTTATTTAGCAGAGATGGACCAGAACCAAGTACCACACCCAGGAGCTTGCTTCAGCAGACCAGGATATCAGGAACACAATAGCCACTAACTGTGACTATTCAGCACTGGATACACCATTCAATCCCTTAGAATATTAGAATTAATTCACAGAATGACACTTACACCTTGATTATATAGCTCCAAAAAAAAACGCTACCTTTTATTGAGTACTAGAAACATATATACAGTGTCTTGCAAAAGCATCCCCACCTCAAAGGGGGTGAATACATACGCACATGCCAATTTTCTGTTTCCTATTTCTAAAAAATAATTTTATGTATATATTTTTCTCATTTCACTTCAACAACTTAGACTATTGTGTTTTGATCCATCACATAAAATTCAACAAAACATTGAACTTAAGGCGTAATGTAACAAAATGGGTAAACAGTCAAGGGGGTGAATACTTTTGCAATGCACTGTATGTGCTGCCGCCCTGCATTTGCTCAGGTGGGGCCAGGTGAGTCATCAGAAGCTAACAACAATGTATTACCTTGTTGTTATAAAGCATCAGCTCCCTGGCTCAGTGTTTAGAGTGGTACATCCCATAGCTCTCTTGTCCCTAAGGTACCCATATCCACACTGTAACATAATCACAATACGGATGTCATTTTAAAACCATAAGCAACACAAAAGATACATAATCATAGTAATAAACAGGGTAACTCTTGCTAGCCCAGGCCCAGACCACAGTCTCCAACAGTACAGTCAGGCCCAATATCCCGAATAACCTCTGTGTGCAGCACGGACAGCTGCTAGTCTGCAAAGTAGTGAGTCAATAATATGCTGGAAGGATGGCAAGGGTATCTTTAGCCATGCAGACTGCAGTGCATCCGACAGCTGCTGAAGAGTGTGTGGTGGAGGATCCATATGGAACATGGTGATTGAGGTGGCTCCACAGGTGCTCAATGGGGTTCAAGTCCGGGGAATTTGGAGGCAAGGGAAGTACTTGGAAGCCTGAGTCATGCTCCTCCAACCACTCCCGGACAATTCTGGCTGTATAACATGTTGCATGTTGATCCCATCCACTCCAGGGATGATAGTCAACATGTATGGGTGTACTTGATCTACAAGGCAGGATAGATATTCCCACCCAACATGCCAACATTTGTCCAGTCGATGGAGCAGAAAACATGTCTAAGAGAAGGCAGTCCTTTGCCAGTCAGAAAAGGTCTAGTTTTGGTACCGTTGAAGCTGTGAACCTGATGATGAACGCTCTTCAGCATGGGTGCAAGGACCAGGCATTTGCTTTAGAGCTCCATTTGGGTTGGCTGTGCTGTCATTTTAGACACACATCTGGTAGCCCCCTGGTTCGTTGGATGGTGAGTTGCTCAACTGTCGCATGAGTTGGTCCTCACACGCCTTCACATGCTGATGTTCACCTCTAACATAAATGGCACGTGGTGCTACACAGTTTCTCAGCTATTCGCAGTGGTACCATTTGTCCAGTGATGGTACACTTTAACCACAGCAGTATGTGAACAGTTCACAAACTGCGCGGTTTCAGAAATACTGCCACCCTTGGCCCGAAAGCCAATGATCAGCCCCTTTTTAAAGTCAGATAATCTGCATGTTTTACCTATGACGGTTGATATGTTTACAGAATGCCTACATGTCACCTTATATAGCTACCAAGCTAGCTCACGACACGTGCTGTATTTCATTGGCTATGTGCGGCTGATGTTAAAAGTTGGGTGTGGTTATAATAATGTGACTTGGCCCTTTATAAATTCAAGAAACCTTCCATTTCCCTTTAAAGCTGTGAAAATATGCAACTTTATTAGCTTTGTTTTTTTCTTTAGGTCAGGTTGACAGAGAAGCAATAGGCCAACAATAGATATCAAGGGCCACTATCCAAAGGATCTGGGAGCTTTGTGGACCTCTGGACAACCTTGTGCTTTGATGTAGAACTTTTGAATTCAATTCTGGTACGAAAACATTAATAAAAGGTGTTCTATGAACCTTGTTCATATTTCCTCTCAAGTTTATTTGAATTTTTTTTTAAGAATAAGGCAGATCAAATATATTATTTACTTATCTACTTCTATGTTGCTTCAGTGTTAATTTTCTTAAATTAATAAAATGTACTTGCCATGCAAAAACAATATTTTGCACTTTTTAAATCTACAATAGAAAGTTTGGGACTACAGTTATTTCTGAAGTGGGAGCAGTGAGTAGGTAGTGACCCTGGAACCCAGACTTTATTGAGTGATTAATCCTATTTTATGCAGGAGCATTAAAGGACCAAACCAAACTTTTTAGCATTAAGGAGGGACTTGACACCAAGTGTAAACAAGAAATTCAAATGAGACTATAGTCTGTGTTTACTTAGCTAGTTCTACATTTATAAAGGGGGAAACACTGTCCCTCTGTATTATGTAACAGGACAGAACAAGAGGAGTAGAAAACAATCCTGCCCGTCTTACTTTAATGTAATTTTGTTGTACTACCGACCAACTATTCTTCCTACAAAAACAACTTTTAGTCATATTTAAAACATGATCTTTTAAATCAATAAAATTGGTTGGTCTGCTTATACCAATTCTTTATATACTCTACAATAAAATAGAGCATTTTATAAGTAAATCCTTTCTTAAGGTCTACATTTTATTTATATTGCAAGGAAGTCTCTATACATATGCCTTGGAAGAAATCATAAAGATGAAATGCTTGGATTTATGGGAAGTGCCTTGAGCGTTAGCGTTCTAATTGATGTCCAACTGTGTGCAAATATAGTACTGGCAATGCCTCTGCAACTTATCTACACTGCCAAGAGGGAAGAAACGAAGCCAAGGAACATCCACTAGATAAGTGCAACATTGGGAAGGAGCCTACTAAAGGACTTTCAGATTAATATTAAAGAACCGATGTTGCACTTTTACAAGTAAAGCTCCTATGTTTGTTTGGCATAGACTATTAAAATCAGTATGCAGTTTAAAATAAGTTAATATTTTTTCTTACTTTTGAATGTGTTTGTCCCTCAAGTATAGTTGCTTAGTTCTAGTTACCTGTACCTACCAGAGGGAGTGACCAGTTCTGCCTGGAAGCTTGACTAAATAAAAAGACTGACCAGTCAGATTCTGTTTCAGACTGAGCATGCTCATTAAAGGGCAGCATAGCTTTGATGACTACACTGTCACTGGGGGGGTTATGAGGTAGCTACAAGCCTATAAGGCAGCTGTTACCTTTGTAAAGGCATTGGGGGTGTAGCTTAATATGTTACTTGATGGGCCAGTGACATCAAAGCTCAGCCTGCTTCTAAGCTCCATGTCGGTACAGAGCTGGCCACGCCCCCTGACAAGACATAGGAGATAATCAGCTCTGTTTGCGCTGCAGACAATTGCAACTGATAATATAAAAAGTAAAAACAATTTATAATAAGAATTTATTTTAAATTGCATACTGTCTTAATAGTCTGTGCCCAACAAACAAACATATGAGCTTTATTTTATTGTTGTTTTTTTTAAGGGTAGGTGTTTTCTATTTCTTTCTCATATGTAAAAAAAAAATCAGCCCTTTCAGAAGAATAACCAAGTGTAGCTTGAAGTATTTGTTCTATGTATCTTGTCACTTGAGGCATTTCAATACATATACACAGCAGGTTAAATTGTTTAAGAAGTTTGTATCAATGAGAAAGGCACCTTTTTTTCTGCTGTATTTTTGGGGGAAATGTATATAAAAGATATGTATGCTCAGATCTACCAATTTTATTGATTTGTTTTAATTTAAGATGTATAGGAATTTGTTGGTTGGTCTGCAGTGACTAATCTTTTTTTTGTTGTACTGCTAATTATCTTGGAGCACTACCTTTTACATACCCTAAGTCTACGATCTTTTAAACGCATGGAAATGTTGGGTCTTCAGGGACCTACTAACTGGAAATATATAATGTAATGCCTTAATATAGATTATTATGCAAGAGCTCTACAATCTTCAGTAGAAAACAATCACCAAAAGACTGTTGGAGTCACAGCATCCTTTGTGCATGCTGGGTAATACGGTTTATTTCAGACTTTTCTTTTGGTGTTTCTGTGCTATGTTGGACAAATGTGATTCCCAAATAAATATTAAACCAATCAATTAGTGATGCTGTAGTAACATTACAGGCAGTACTAACCACTTACCTTACAAGGTCCATTCCTAATAGCAGTTTTGTATCAGAAGCTGCCTGTCTAGTGATAACGGCCTCATTGCCAATACAGACTCCATGTTCATTGGCACCCATCTCTGCTCCCCACATCCAGGTTGGTTTACTCAGTATCACAGCATGAGTCTTCTGAACTTGGTCTATCTCTAGGTATGTGCACTAACAGAAAAATACAACATTTATATATTGTAAAACAGTGTACCAAAAAAATGGTACTTACTTAAACAGGCATGGAACACAATTATTTTTTATGCATTTAAAAACAGCATGCTTTAGGCATTACGAAAGTTGTGTTTTGATTGAAAAATATAAAGTAAAACCTGCCGAAACTTACCGTAATTGAAATTAACAGGAAATGCACTGAGCGCACGTACGACTGTATATTTAATTGCCACACAATTATGATTCGAGCATTTATATTACTGCACATTGGCTCACAGGGGCAAGCCCCCACATCAGTTAAACATTTGAATCAGTTTATTATGCTTTGAGAGAGGCATCTAAGAAAACACTCCATGGTACATTATCAAATACCCTCTTTCAGAAGCAACAATGAGAAAAAATGCTTTTAATGACCCTTTAAAAGTGATGTAACAGTTGCTATCATATGGCCTCATTCAAATGTGATTTGGCCAATTGAAAAGGGCTTTAAATAAGCACATAGCATATTTTTTTACAGACGTTTTTAGTTAGTGAACTTCTATCCAAAAGCAAGGTCTTCACTAACTACGTGCGTCTGTAAAAAAAATATGCTATGTGTTTATTTAGAGCCCTATTCAATTTGCCAAATCACATTTGAATGAGGCCCCTAGTATGTAAATAATTAACATGATCTAAAAATAGATATTGAATGGAGCCATAGAATAAAATACCTGGTAACAATAAAAATGTAATATAAAATTCTAATATTTATTGCAGTTTATTTAACACTTAATATAAGATGTTGATAGACAGTGTTACATATATATTGTGCTGCTGACCATATTAAAAAGTAGAGCTTGTATTTGCTCAGTATCAGACATTTGATGAATTTATGTTCAGTTAAATGTCCACAGAGAGCAGCAGTTACTATAGTACGCTTATGGCCCTGTCTGTTTCTTTTATAAGTAGTACTCATAGTTGAATCTAATACTCAGCAAGGTACAATGATTCTGCTATTCAGATGTAACCCTAGATACACAACCTTTGACTTCAGGCCTGTCTACTCTTACATGTGATCCACACAACCTTGAAAATTTCTGTCTGGCCTGGAAATTTGTCTTTGACAATAACATCCATGTGTGCCACCTCCCACATGACCACAGAGAATCCTACCTGTTGCCCACAGGTTGCTGTGTTTGTAATGGCCTACATCGCTCAAAGAAGTCTGAGCGCCATAGAATTGACACCTTTGAATTGTGGCATAAGAGAAAACTGCTTAGAGTCTCTTGAAATGCAAGAAGATCCAGTAGATAAGTACTCCAGGAAATCAAGACAAACTGTTCACTGGAAGGTTTGATCATGAGCCTGAAACTTAAATAGTTTGGCCATATAATGAGAAGACATGATTCTCTAGAGAAGGCTTTGATGCTGGGAAAGACTGAAGGCACTCGAAGAAGGGGACGGTAGAGGCAGAGATGGATAGATGACATAATTGAAGCATTGAACATGCACTTGAGGGAGCTCAGAGGGTCAGTGGCTGACAGATGTGCCTGGTGTGCTGCAGTCCATAGGGTTACAGAGAATCAGACATGACTAAACTCTCAAAACCAGCTTTACATGTCTATTGCCAATAGTGCATTTGTCAGCATTACATGTAATGAGTATAGTTTTTGCCTATTTGTTTTTACTATTACAGGATCACTGTCAAAGATGTAAAAGAAAAAAAAACTAAAAAAAAAACTTTTGAAGACCTATGCTTGAAACTAATTAAAATATCTTAGAATGTAAAAAATAAAAAATAGTTTCTAATTTAATACTTTAATATATAAATTATGCTGCTGTGGAATCTATCACTGTAGTTTACAGTAACCTACTTCCTGTGGTGGGAGGAGATTTTAAATATACAAGTTTGTATCTGCACAATGGGAAGGGGGCATACACAACTGCTAGTGCTCTCATTAGTTCCAATGAAAAGCTTATTAGTTTACAAGGGCACATCCTGTTTAGACATGAGCGGCAAGAAACAGGCTTAGTAAACAAAATTGAAAGGCTGTGTATTTATTATTGGTTGCCAAGTATGAGAGTAAAGAAACAAATGTATTGGCTCCCCTAAGAAGGATGCCAACTGAAGAGCTGCAAATTAGCGGAAAGCTGTATAAATATACAGAGAAAGTCAATAGTTGTGGTTTCTGTAAACTCTGCAGGGAATAAGCACTAATTAAAGTGCATTACGTTAACAACAATCCAGTGTTTCATGTAGAGCTGAGAAATGTGTTAACCTTCACAAATAAAATCTCTTTACCGTGATGTGCTTGAGCTAATTGGGCACAAAGAGATGTATCAAATATACTGTGTTTTTGTTCTATAAACCACAAGTTTTGATAGTTGAGACTTGTACAAAAAACTAGCAGGTTTGTATCTTTCCACTGCAATGGAACTTGGAAGGAAGACTTTCTAGAAGTTATAAAAAGTACAAAATGATTGCTTTCTTATTCTAGGCTTTATATAATATATGGCATTTTATTAGGTGTACAATGATATTTTCAATATTTATATTGAACCTTTATTACTGTGGAGATTTGCATAGGTTTATTTTACTTTCCTTTTTGTTTTTGGTAGTGACTCAGTGATATAGCTAGGGAATAAAAAAACAACAGTGCAAATTAATATGTGCGGGTGTATGTCTTTTTTGCTGGTGATCTGCAGCTACAGCTGGGGTGAGCCCTTGAACGCACATATACTTTTTCCTGCTACAATTGTAATATGGGAAACCCTGTCACTATGCGATTTCTTCTGGATCTTTCAACATCCAATCAGAGAAGGGTGATGCTATCTTTAAGCTGAATTCTGACTGGCTGCAAGCTTTTAAATTGGTTAAAAGTTTAACAAATCAGAATGTACACATTTCAATCCCTGCATTCTAACTGGTTAAACTTTTAATTAATCAGAAATTGGGTGGCTCTATTCTGATTGTCTGAAATATGATTGACACATATTTTAGCTATTCAGAATCCTAAGAGTGTATATAAGGCAAGGCCGTGGTCAGACAGACGTTATTCAGCTGTGGAACTTTGTTATTTTTTTAATAGAGAGTGGCACTTTTTTTTCAGGGGGAGGCCCTTTTTGAGTGCCAAAGAGAAGAAGATCAAGGATCTTCAAACAATAAATAAGAGGATTAATCAACATGGATGCTCCCGCTTACTCAGGGGTGAAGTCTAATGACCAGGGCATTGTGGATGATCACAAGGGCATTGTGGATGATCACCAAGGGAGGGTAAGTATAATTTCTCCCCCAAACAGATATTTTTGTTTTGTTATCTTTTTTATTTATCTTTGTAATTTTTTTTTATTATTTTATTTGTAATTACTTATACGGACCCCCATGGCAGAAGGTTAATTTTAGGTACCATGAGGGTCGAAACAAAATAAAATACTGTCAATTTAAACTTTATTTTTAAAGCATAATCATAAAATCCAGGTAACAACATCGATTTTATGGCACCTTTGCATCAACAGCCTTGCAGTATTAGCTGTTTTGCTGGACCAATCAATAATCCTTTGATCACTAATTATACATTTTCTGTATCGCTAAAGTACTATGGATTGATAGAACCTTAAATAAAGCAAATATTAAATGTGAATTAAATATAGAATGAATGGAATAAAATAATACATGTGAATTAATCTAATTATCTTGGAATTTCAACTGCACTCTCTTAATTTTGTCCAGCTTAAAGGAAGTGCTGGACCATCAGTTGCCAGAAAACCTGTGAGTACCTGTACAAGGTAATTTTTTTGTTACAATCATAAAACAGTGAAGGGACCTTTCCTGTTTTATACTACCTCGCACGCGTGCACTGCACTGGTAGCCTCCTGTTGCCGGGTGTGCTCTCATCCCAATGTACCCAAAGCCCCTAACACCCTACACCCCTTGCCGGCCCCAACCCCCTACACCAGTTAGGGGACCTAACCCTAAACCTAACCCCCTAACCCTAACCCCCTACACCCCTTGCTGGAAAATTATGCTGAGAAGAATTATATGAACTAAATAAACCTAGCTGAAACTTTAAGATGACATTAAACAGACTTAAATGTGCAATGCATCTCTTTAATGTATGATAACTTTGCAATAAAAAAAACATTTTGTGTTTTTTTTGTGCTACAATGTATGAACACCTTACCTGCACTTTGCTTCCAGGTTCGTGATTTCTGGCGGGAAGGTACAGCACCTCTTGAACTTCGTCTCTGGGACGGGCTGAATTTTTCCCAAACAAGATCCGATCATTTTTTGCACAAGGTGGAAAAGCCACAAAGCAATAGCTTGGGGGAGCACTAGCCATCCTACAAAAAATAGCAAACACACTCAACATAAGAAAAAAAAAATACAATGAAAAAAGGAGTTACTGCCGGAGAAAGAGCAAATCTAAAAGGGACATATTGGTTCCAAACTCAAAAAATATTACATAGCACTGTATAGGTGTAAAAGAAAGAGAAAGAGAGAGAGAAAAAGAGAGCGAGAGAGAGAAAAAAGGAGAGAGAAAGAGAGAAAAAAGGAGAGAGAGAGAAAGAAAGAAACAAAGAAAGAAAAGAGAGAGAGAGAAAGAGAGAGCGAGAGAGAGAGAGAAAGAAAGAAAGAAAGAAAGAAAGAAAGAGAGAGAGAGAGAAAAAGAGAAAGAGGGAGAGGGAACGCAGAGAGAGAGAGAAAGGGAGAGAGAGAGAGAGTGAAATCGAAAAAAGAGAAAGAGAGAGAGAGAAAGAAAGAAAGAAAGAGAGAAAAAGAGAAAGAGAAAAAAAGAGAGCAAGAGAGAGAGAGAAAAAGAGAGCGAGAGAGAGAGAGAAAAAGTGAGCGAGAGAGAGAGAGAAAAAGAGAGAGAGAGAAAGAAAGAAAAAAAAGAGAGAGAAAACAAAAGAGAAAAAGAGGGAGAGAAAGAAAAAAAAGCAGAGAGAGAGAGCGAGAGAAAGGGAGAGAAAAAGAGAGAGAGAGAGAGAGAGAGAAAAAAAGGAGAGAGTGAGAGAAAGAAATAAAAGAGAGAGAGAGAAAGAGGGAGAGAGAGAGAGATAAATATAAAAAAGAGAAAGAGAGAGAGAAAGAAAGAGAGAGGGAGAGAGAGAAAAGAGAGAGAGAAAAAGAGACAGAGAGAGAAAGAGAAAGAGCGAGAAAGAGAGAGAAAAAGAGAGTGTGTGAGAGAGAGAGAAAGAGCAAGAGAGAGAAAAAGAGAGCGAGAAAGAGAAAGAAAGAAAAAGAGAGAGAGAAAGAAAAAGAGAGAGAGAAAAAAAGAGAGAGAGAAAAAGAGAGAAAGAGAGCAAGAAAGAGAGAGAATAAGAGAGAGCGAAAAAAGAGAAAAAGAGAGAGAGAGAAAAGAAAGAGAGAGAGGGAGAAAAGAAAGAATGAGAGGGAGAAAAGAAAGAATGAGAGGGAGAAAAGAAAGAGAGAGAGAGAGAAAGAGAGAGAGAGAGAAAGAAAACAACTAGTACACCTGTGTTCACATTTGAATGTCTAAAACAAGTTACAAAAAATAGTTCCCTGCTCAAAATTCCAAGAAATACAGTATTTGAACTTCATGAACTTATTTATTAAAATGGGTTAATGGTTTTGTAAAGTGTATCCAATAATTATTTCGACAGCTTACATGAACGGAAAATTCAATGTATCTGTGACTAACTTTTTTTCCTACCATAAAGTTTTTATTCTTTTGTACTTAAGAACGTCTCCCAAGGCTTTTTGTAGGAGGTTTTTTTTATGTTCTCTTTGTTTGAATTAAAAGACACAGCACACAAGTTTCTGTAACATATTATTACAGTATAGGGTGTATAATTATTATACTGTATTATTATCACCACATAAGAGCCATTATAGTATTGTTATTTTTTTTTTTCATCTGTGATCCAACTTACATAAAACTCCGACTTAAGAACGTTCTTAGGAACGTATCTCATCCTTAACCCAGGGACCACCTATATATATTATTTTGTATATGTTTTTATTCTTATCCGTTTAATTGTTACTTCAACTTTTTGGTATAAAGAACACTATTATTGCACGGGCTATGGAAGTTGACTAAATAAAGTTGGATAGAAAATTAGTTAAAGGGACACTTTTTTGTTTTGTTTTATAAAAATGGGTAAATTAATTTCATTTGAGTCTTCTCAATGTATTTGTCATATACAATTAATACTTCACTTACTTCTAAAGAAAACCCCCAAAGTAACAATTATTCACCTTCTGTGACTACCCCCTCTCTTCTAGCTCTCTCTCATGTAGGTGCCATGTTTCACAGTAGTGATCTACAACCAAACCTATAGGAGGAATGATTTCAAAGCACCAGAGTAATGTTGGTAGCAAAATCTCAATATAGTACATTTGTATGTATATCTGCATGCCTAAAATTATTTAATCAAAAGTATTTCCTGCCTAGAATCTCAAGAACTATCTTGTTTTTCTACTACAGGCTGGGAAAGTAGGTGGGGCATGCATATGAGCCCATAATGCATTTTCACTCTTTAATCCAATACAAACATGGTTCCTTTACAGCATATGCTGAGCACAACAAAGAAAGCTCTATTACAACAGCAGCATATGCTGTAATGGGGTCATGTTCAAAATGATATTGGATTAAAGAGCAAAATGCATATTTGTAGAAAGCTTTATAGTTCTAAAATGGGAATAACGTCATCGTTCTAAAAGACAAAACTTTTACTTTAAATCCTTTTGTTTATAGATAAAAACAACAATCTCAAAATGGTGCTAAAGAAATCCTTTGTACAATCAAAGTAGGTATAAATTAAGTACCGGTATATATGTTCACAATGCTTTACATGATTTTTTTTTTTTTTCAAATAAAGAATATACAATCATACTCATTAAACCATAAATATAGCATAATACAATAGAAAATATATACAATTTATACCCTTGAATAGATTATCATGTACCTCCTTGCTCGTAGGATTCCCATCTTTGTATTTTACTAGAAAAAATAGGAACTAAGCAATTTTACCAAAAGCAAAAAGAAAACATTAAGCTACAATCATATGATTTGGGACATGAGACCATTGCTCCAAGAGAACAAATAAATATTAAAATGACATTTTCTCTGTATTTTAAAATGTATTAAAGAATGCTTTCCTATTTAAAAAGAAAGGATCAAGGCTGAATAAACTGTGATGAGTGTATAAAGGCTATGGGTGGTCTTTCCGGCCAATACACAGTAATAGAACTGAGGAATTATCTCAGGAAATTACAACATACAACGATTTAATTGACGCATTTCTTGCAAATTCCAGCAAGTTTAAACATACTAATGTTTATTTTTGATGAAGAAAAGTTGTGCAACGAGTGCCACGTGATCTTTTCAATGCATAAGCTACACATCATTTTAGATTTTGTGATAATGATAACATTTGTAACAATATTTTGTACACTTAAAAACTGTTCTAAATCTATACTTCTGATAAAATATACACATCTGTCTGATTCAGAATAATGTACTGCTACGAAGAAGTGCTCCCTTCCAGACTCCTAGAAGCAACTTGTCTGGCTAACTGTTGCCTCTAGGAGAATCTATGTAAGAGGCAATGTGAGATAGATACACCACCAAATAATGGGATAGGTAATTATTTGGAAGCAAGCACCCCATCATGTTCTGTGGATTGGGAAAGCATGTCTTTCTTCCACAGGACACCATGCCATTCCCCTTCGCCAACTAACTTATCACTGTATTTCTCCACAGTTTATAATTTCTTAAATATTTAAAATTGATTTTGTGGCTCCTGAATGCTAATGCGTGGCTTACTATGCTAATGTGCAACACAGAATACTTAATAAGGGTAGGAGAGGGGACTAACTACAGATAATATAGGGGGTCCTTGTATTGGCCACAACAAAGACAGAACAAAGACTGTTATCCTAATTAACACCTCAAAGCAATTCATTAATATGCATGCTGCTCATATAAACATGGAATTTCCCAGGATTAGTTCACTTTAGAAAAAATGGATAACACAACATATAGGAAGTGTTTTTGTGCTCTTTAAGAATAACCTAAAAAAATGACTTAATTTTGGGGTGACAGAGTCCATTTAAGTGTACTAGGGATCACAATCTTGTCAGTCAATGAGCAGCAATAGAATAAATGTGTGGCTTATAGCTTTCTATCTTGTAGGGATAAAACAAGGCATGGCTAATTAATTTATCATCTATTACTACTTTTTGTTTAATTTCCTTGCCCTTCTCTAGGAAATGCCTTGTTAGCCTCACTCTTCTTCCACTCCTGTCATTGTGAATCTCCATATTGTATCTAGTGTATACATCATGTACTGTGGCTTCCTAATTGTCCATGTGGTGCTGGCTTCTGCACTAGCAGCTGCAGGAAATGATATGTGACCAATGCTGTATGCATTAGAAGATGCAATATGGAGATTCACAGCTTCCTTCCTGACCACTTCACATAAAAAAAACACTGTAAGTGATGGAAGGAGGGGGGACAACATGGCTTTATATAACTTGTCTAACAGCTTTCATTGTGCACAATGCAGTTTATATTTTTAAAGGGGCATCTCTTATTTTACCAGTAAATGTCCCATTTATGCAAAAATGTTAGCTTGTAATCTTTAAGCCATGCTCTTTTAATTGCAGTTTTCAGTTCCACATCCCTTTAGGAGAACAATATTGATTTTATTCCTTCTGAACCACCTGATTTTTACTAGTAAATACAGTATCTGGCTTCTATACAAATCCCACACAACAATCTATAAATCCACTGAGTGGAAGGGGGGATCAGCTGCCCCTTCTGCCAGTGAAAAGATTAAACATAAAGCTTCTTAGCTGGCATAAGCGAGTCTTCGGTATCCATAACAACGAAACAGCATCATTACTGCCTATCAATGCCATTGTGACCCCCCATTTTAGCTCCATGAATACTTGTGTCTAATGGTGATGTCAGAGAAATATATATATGATCTTCTTCACTCTTGTTTACCAAGGACAAATGTGCAATAGCAGCACAGGACAAATCCTTAGGGCACCTGTAATGGATTACTACCTTTCGCATTGGTATCATGAGATGCTACTCAGTATACGTTCACCGGGTGCACCTGTGGTAGTGCCACCCCAGCCACATACTCCATCCTAAACCATCTTATTATGTAGGTGGGAAATGGAAATCAGAGAAAGAGCTTGAACTAGATGAATGTAGGGAGAGATATTAAGTACATTATCAATATATTCTACTTACATGCAATAAGGTCTCAAAAAAGCTCCTTTACTGGTATAACACTTACAAAGAATTGGTCTTCTCCAATACAAGTGCCCCTGGAAGAGATGCCATAAACCAGGAACTTACTTCCACACCTGGTGGATATCTGGGTTATTCTAGAATCTAGATCCTTGAATTTTCCCAATTTGCAACCTGAACAATATATATTACCAGTGATAAAGTACAGATCACACTATAGACTTGTAGAGCATTTGCAACATATTGGAATAACCCAATTATTCCATATATTAGGCACAAACCGGCATTTTGGAAAATAAATAGCACCATAATTGTATCCTATTTAATTGGAAGCCTTTAATGTATTATCTGTCAGAGAAAGCCATCCATTTCAAAGTTCTTGACCAGCCCCACAATGTTATGTTTTAACACTTGGTTTAACACGATTGGGTAAATGGGCTACCATAGGTACATCCTCATCAGACCACTGTGGTCCTTTTTTTCCTATATGGTCTTTTGAATAACTAAACTTGATAACAGTCAGAATGCTTTAGGAAAACAAAAAAATATAAACACTGCCTATACATTTTTCACTTTTTTTTAAGTGAAGTTCTCAATAATATTATATTTTAAAATTATGACCATGGCTGCTCTTTAATGCTTGTCATGGTCTCTAACCATTGTTTTCACTATCTTTTGTATAGGAAATGAAGATTAGTTTTGACTAGTAATTTGCATGCCTTAAATGACGGTATCATAAAATGTCTATTCTGTCTGTCTGTATCTCTCGCTGTCCTGCCTCTCTCTCACTGTCCTGTCTTTCTCTCTCTCTCTCGCTGTCCTGCCTCTCTCTCTATCTCTCTCACTGCCCTGCCTCTCTCTCGCTGTCTTCCCTCTCTCTCTCTCGCACTGTCCTGCCTCCACCCCTCTCTCTCACTGCCCTGCCTCTTTCTCTCTCGCTGTCTTCACTCTCTCTCTCTCTGTCCTGCCTCCCTCTCTCGCGCTGTCCTGCCTCCCTCTCTCGCGCTGTCCTGCCTCCCTCTCTCGCGCTGTCCTGCCTCCCTCTCTCGCGCTGTCCTGCCTCCCTCTCTCTCTCTCTCTGTCCTCCCTCTCTCTCTCTCTCTGTCCTGCCTCTCTCTCTCGCTGTCCTGCCTCTCTCTCTCTCTCTCTCTCACTGCCCTGCCTCTCTCTCTCTCACTGCCCTGCCTCTCTCTCTCTCACTGCCCTGCCTCTCTCTCTGTCTCTCTCTCACTGCCCTGCCTCTCTCTCTGTCTCTCTCTCTCTCTGCCCTGCCTCTCTCTCTGTCTCTCTCTCGCTGCCCTGCCTCTCTCTCTCTCTCACTGCCCTGCCTCTCTCTCTCTCTCACTGCCCTGCCTCTCTCTCTCTCTCTCTCACTGCCCTGCCTCTCTCTCTCTCTCACTGCCCTGCCTCTCTCTCACTGCCCTGCCTCTCTCTCACTGCCCTGCCTCTCTCTCACTGCCCTGCCTCTCTCTCTCTCTGCCCTGCCTCTCTCTCTCTCTCTCGCTGCCCTGCCTCTCTCTCTCTCTCTCGCTGCCCTGCCTCTCTCTCTCTCTCTCGCTGCCCTGCCTCTCTCTCTCTCTCTCTCGCTGCCCTGCCTCTCTCTCTCTCTCTCTCTCGCTGCCCTGCCTCTCTCTCTCTCGCTGTTCTGCCTCTCTCTCTCTCGCTGTCCTGCCTCTCTCTCTCTCGCTGTCCTGCCTCTCTCTCTCTCGCTGTCCTGCCTCTCTATCTCTCGCTGTCCTGCCTTTCTCTCTCTCGCTGTCCTGCCTCTCTCTCTCTCGCTGTCCTGCCTCTCTCTCTCTCGCTGTCCTGCCTCTCTATCTCTCGCTGTCCTGCCTCTCTATCTCTCGCTGTCCTGCCTTTCTCTCTCTCGCTGTCCTGCCTTTCTCTCTCTCGCTGTCCTGCCTCTCTCTCTCTCGCTGTCCTGCCTTTCTCTCTCTCGCTGTCCTGCCTCTCTTTCGCTGTCCTGCCTCTCTTTCGCTGTCCTGCCTCTCTCTCGCTGCCCTATCAATGTTCTCTCTGTATATTTGTGCCCTGTCTCTATCTCTCTCTGTCCTGTCTCTCTCTCTCATCGCCTCTGTGTCCTCTCTCTCTCTCTCTCCTCTATCTCTCTCCCCCTCTCCCTGTGTCCTCTCTCTCTCCCTGTCTCTGTGTCCTCTCTCTCTGTGTCCTCTCTCTCTCTCTCTCTCTGTCCTCTCTCTCTCTGTGTCCTCTCTCTCTCTCTGTGTCCTCTCTCTTTCTCTGTCCGTCCTCTCTCTGTGTCCTCTCTCTTTCTCTGTCCTCCCTCTCTCTCTGTGTCCTCTCTCTCTCTCTCTCTCTGTGTCCTCTCTCTCTCTCTCTCTCTGTGTCCTCTCTCTCTCTCTGTGTCCTCTCTCTCTCTCTGTGTCCTCTCTCTCTCTCTGTGTCCTCTCTCTCTCTCTGTGTCCTCTCTCTCTGTGTCCTCTCTCTCTCTCTGTGTCCTCTCTCTCTGTGTCCTCTCTCTCTGTGTCCTCTCTCTCTGTGTCCTGCCTCCCTCTCTCGCGCTGTCCTGCCTCCCTCTCTCGCGCTGTCCTGCCTCCCTCTCTCGCGCTGTCCTGCCTCCCTCTCTCGCGCTGTCCTGCCTCCCTCTCTCTCTCTCTCTGTCCTCCCTCTCTCTCTCTCTCTGTCCTGCCTCTCTCTCTCGCTGTCCTGCCTCTCTCTCTCTCTCTCTCTCACTGCCCTGCCTCTCTCTCTCTCACTGCCCTGCCTCTCTCTCTCTCACTGCCCTGCCTCTCTCTCTGTCTCTCTCTCACTGCCCTGCCTCTCTCTCTGTCTCTCTCTCACTGCCCTGCCTCTCTCTCTCTCTCACTGCCCTGCCTCTCTCTCTCTCTCACTGCCCTGCCTCTCTCTCTCTCTCTCTCACTGCCCTGCCTCTCTCTCTCTCTCACTGCCCTGCCTCTCTCTCACTGCCCTGCCTCTCTCTCACTGCCCTGCCTCTCTCTCACTGCCCTGCCTCTCTCTCTCTCTGCCCTGCCTCTCTCTCTCTCTCTCGCTGCCCTGCCTCTCTCTCTCTCTCTCGCTGCCCTGCCTCTCTCTCTCTCTCTCGCTGCCCTGCCTCTCTCTCTCTCTCTCGCTGCCCTGCCTCTCTCTCTCTCTCTCTCGCTGCCCTGCCTCTCTCTCTCTCTCTCTCTCGCTGCCCTGCCTCTCTCTCTCTCGCTGTTCTGCCTCTCTCTCTCTCGCTGTCCTGCCTCTCTCTCTCTCGCTGTCCTGCCTCTCTCTCTCTCGCTGTCCTGCCTCTCTATCTCTCGCTGTCCTGCCTTTCTCTCTCTCGCTGTCCTGCCTTTCTCTCTCTCGCTGTCCTGCCTCTCTCTCTCTCGCTGTCCTGCCTCTCTCTCTCTCGCTGTCCTGCCTCTCTCTCTCTCGCTGTCCTGCCTCTCTATCTCTCGCTGTCCTGCCTTTCTCTCTCTCGCTGTCCTGCCTCTCTCTCTCTCGCTGTCCTGCCTCTCTCTCTCTCGCTGTCCTGCCTCTCTCTCTCTCGCTGTCCTGCCTCTCTATCTCTCGCTGTCCTGCCTTTCTCTCTCTCGCTGTCCTGCCTCTCTCTCTCTCGCTGTCCTGCCTTTCTCTCTCTCGCTGTCCTGCCTCTCTTTCGCTGTCCTGCCTCTCTTTCGCTGTCCTGCCTCTCTCTCGCTGCCCTATCAATGTTCTCTCTGTATATTTGTGCCCTGTCTCTATCTCTCTCTGTCCTGTCTCTCTCTCTCATCGCCTCTGTGTCCTCTCTCTCTCTCTCTCCTCTATCTCTCTCCCCCTCTCCCTGTGTCCTCTCTCTCTCCCTGTCTCTGTGTCCTCTCTCTCTGTGTCCTCTCTCTCTCTCTCTCTCTGTCCTCTCTCTCTCTGTGTCCTCTCTCTCTCTCTGTGTCCTCTCTCTTTCTCTGTCCGTCTTCTCTCTGTGTCCTCTCTCTTTCTCTGTCCTCCCTCTCTCTCTGTGTCCTCTCTCTCTCTCTCTCTCTCTCTCTGTCCTCTCTCTCTCTCTCTCTCTGTGTCCTCTCTCTCTCTCTGTGTCCTCTCTCTCTCTCTGTGTCCTCTCTCTCTCTCTGTGTCCTCTCTCTCTCTCTGTGTCCTCTCTCTCTCTCTGTGTCCTCTCTCTCTGTGTCCTCTCTCTCTGTGTCCTCTCTCTCTGTGTCCTCTCTCTCTGTGTCCTCTCTCTCTGTGTCCTCTCTCTGTGTCCTCTCTCTCTGTGTCCTCTCTCTCTGTGTCCTCTCTCTCTGTGTCCTCTCTCACTCTGTGTGTCCTCTGTCTTTCTCTGTCCTCCCTCTCTCTCTGTGTCCTCCCTCTCTCTCTGTGTCCTCCCTCTCTCTCTGTGTCCTCTCTCTCTCTCTCTCATCTCTCTCTGTGTCCTCTCTCTCTCTCTCTGTGTCCTCTCTCTCTGTGTCCTCTCTCTCTGTGTCCTCTCTCTCTGTGTCCTCTCTCTCTGTGTCCTCTCTCTCTGTGTCCTCTCTCTCTGTGTCCTCTCTCTCTGTGTCCTCTCTCTCTCTGTCCTCTCTCTCTCTCTGTCCTCTCTCTCTCTCTGTCCTCTCTCTCTCTCTGTCCTCTCTCTCTCTCTCTGTCCTCTCTCTCTCTCTATGTCCTCTCTCTCTCTCTATGTCCTCTCTCTCTCTCTATGTCCTCTCTCTCTCTCTCTCTGTCCTCTCTCTCTCTCTCTCTGTCCTCTCTCTCTCTCTCTGTCCTCTCTCTCTCACTGTCCTCTCCCTCTCTCTCACTCTCTGTCCTCTCTCTCTCTCTCTGTCCTCTCTCTCTCTCTCTGTCCTCTCTCTCTGTCCTCTCTCTGCTCTGCTCTCTCTCTCTGTATTCTCTCGCTCTCTCTCTCTCTGTCCGCTCTCGCTCTCTCTCTATCTGTCCGCTCTCGCTCTCTCTCTCTCTGTCCGCTCTCGCTCTCTCTCTCTCTGTCCGCTCTCGCTCTCTCTCTCTCTGTCCGCTCTCGCTCTCTCTCTGTCCTCTCTCGCTCTCTCTCTGTCCTCTCTCGCTCTCTCTCTGTCCTCTCTCGCTCTCTCTCTGTCCTCTCTCGCTCTCTCTCTGTCCTCTCTCGCTCTCTCTCTGTCCTCTCTCGCTCTCTCTCTGTCCTCTCTCGCTCTCTCTCTGTCCTCTCTCGCTCTCTCTCTGTCCTCTCTCGCTCTCTCTCTGTCCTCTCTCGCTCTCTCTCTGTCCTCTCTCGCTCTCTCTCTGTCCTCTCTGGCTCTTTCTCTCTCTCTGTCCTCTCTCTCTCTCTGTCCTCTCTCAATCTCTCTCTGTCCTTTCTCGCTCTCTCTCTGTCCTCTCTGGCTCTTTCTCTCTCTCTGTCCGCTCTCAATCTCTCTCTGTCCTCTCTCGCTCTCTCTCTCTCTGTCCGCTCTCTCTCTCTCTGTCCGCTCTCGCTCTCTCTCTCTCTGTCCGCTCTCTGGCTCTCTGTCCGCTCTCGCTCTCTCTCTCTCTGTCCGCTCTCGCTCTCTCTCTCTCTGTCCGCTCTCTGGCTCTTTCTCTCTCTCTGTCCGCTCTCAATCTCTCTCTGTCCGCTCTCGCTCTCTCTCTCTCTGTCCGCTCTCGCTCTCTCTCTCTCTGTCCGCTCTCGCTCTCTCTCTCTCTGTCCGCTCTCGCTCTCTCTCTCTCTGTCCGCTCTCGCTCTCTCTCTCTCTGTCCTCTCTCGCTCTCTCTCTCTCTGTCCGCTCTCTCTCTCTCTCTCTCTGTCCGCTCTCGCTCTCTCTCTCTCTGTCCGCTCTCGCTCTCTCTCTCTCTGTCCGCTCTCGCTCTCTCTCTCTCTGTCCGCTCTCGCTCTCTCTCTCTCTGTCCGCTCTCGCTCTCTCTCTCTCTGTCCGCTCTCGCTCTCTCTCTCTCTGTTCTTTCTCACTCTCTCTCTGTCCTCTCTCTCTCTCTCTCTCTCTGTCCTTTCTCTCTCTCTCTCTCTCTCTCTCTCTCTCTCTCTGTCCTCTCTCGCTCTCTCTCTGTCCTCTCTCGCTCTCTCTCTGTCCTCTCTGGCTCTTTCTCTCTCTCTGTCCTCTCTCTCTCTCTGTCCTCTCTCAATCTCTCTCTGTCCTTTCTCGCTCTCTCTCTGTCCTCTCTGGCTCTTTCTCTCTCTCTGTCCGCTCTCAATCTCTCTCTGTCCTCTCTCGCTCTCTCTCTCTCTGTCCGCTCTCTCTCTCTCTGTCCGCTCTCGCTCTCTCTCTCTCTGTCCGCTCTCTGGCTCTCTGTCCGCTCTCGCTCTCTCTCTCTCTGTCCGCTCTCGCTCTCTCTCTCTCTGTCCGCTCTCTGGCTCTTTCTCTCTCTCTGTCCGCTCTCAATCTCTCTCTGTCCGCTCTCGCTCTCTCTCTCTCTGTCCGCTCTCGCTCTCTCTCTCTCTGTCCGCTCTCGCTCTCTCTCTCTCTGTCCGCTCTCGCTCTCTCTCTCTCTGTCCGCTCTCGCTCTCTCTCTCTCTGTCCGCTCTCGCTCTCTCTCTCTCTGTCCGCTCTCGCTCTCTCTCTCTCTGTCCGCTCTCGCTCTCTCTCTCTCTGTCCGCTCTCTCTCTCTCTCTCTCTGTCCGCTCTCGCTCTCTCTCTCTCTGTCCGCTCTCGCTCTCTCTCTCTCTGTCCGCTCTCGCTCTCTCTCTCTCTGTCCGCTCTCGCTCTCTCTCTCTCTGTCCGCTCTCGCTCTCTCTCTCTCTGTCCGCTCTCGCTCTCTCTCTCTCTGTCCTTTCTCTCTCTCTCTCTCTCTCTCTCTCTCTCTGTCCTCTCTCAATCTCTCTCTGTCCTTTCTCGCTCTCTCTCTGTCCTCTCTGGCTCTTTCTCTCTCTCTGTCCTCTCTCTCTCTGTCCGCTCTCAATCTCTCTCTGTCCTCTCTCGCTCTCTCTCTCTCTCTGTCCTCTCTCGCTCTCTCTCTCTCTCTGTCCGCTCTCGCTCTCTCTCTCTCTCTGTCCGCTCTCGCTCTCTCTCTCTCTGTCCGCTCTCGCTCTCTGTCCGCTCTCGCTCTCTCTCTCTGTCCGCTCTCGCTCTCTCTCTCTGTCCGCTCTCGCTCTCTCTCTCTGTCCGCTCTCTCTCTCTCGTTGTCCTCTCTCTCTCTTTGTTCTCTCACTCATGTCATTTCATCCTCCTGTCTCAATGTGTGTGTGTCCTCTCTCTATGTCCTGACGATCTCTCTATGTCCTAACGCTCTCTCTCTCTATGTCCTGACGCTCTCTCTCTCTCTATGTCCTGACGCTCACTCTCTCTCTATGTCCTGACGCTCACTCTCTCTCTCTCTCTATGCCCTGACGCTCTCTCTCTCTATGTCCTGACGCTCTTCCACTCTCTGCCCCGAGTATGGTCAATGTTGTGCCTGCGCAGAACACACTCTGCAGGCCTAACAGACTTTAGAAACCGGTAATTATTCTATGAGGTTACATAGTTCTGACTCTGAACGCTCCAGCACAATAATACAGAATGTACATATTATTTTTACAGGAAGATTGTACCTCATTTCCTTTCTGAGTAAAAATGATAAAGAATTAAAAAAAAATAAAGAAAAAAATACCTAGGCTTTCTTGCTGAGCCTCTACATGTCTCAAACTGACATCCAAAGGGACATAAAATATTACAATACATTTGCCAAGAAAGACATAACAAAGATATACTTTTAGATGGGAACGCCTATTTTGTTATGTAAGTGTCCATATAAGCTTTCTTGACTAGATTCTAAACAAAGAAAGTGTTTCAAGTAGGCAAATGTGACAACTGTGAATTCAACAATGGAACATAGTGACTGATGAAAAGGAGGTGTCATAAAGTGGAGAGCAGTACTGAGTACATAGGAAAAATGTGATAATGTGTGTTGACAAGGAATGCTTACTTGCAGAATATCAAGAGCATAAGTTAAATCGTTAAAGTTAAATTAGTTTTTATTTTCAACTTGATACCTTTTTTTAAATAAATTTGATATAACCAGTTATTCCTCCAGGTACCCACTGTCACTATTTCACTGCTGACAGTTTCTCAAAAAGGACCAATAATCACAAGCGCCCTGCAAATGCCAGTATTCTGGCATTTCTCCTTTTCACTAGGTTGCTCCAGACATATTGATGCCAAAGGAAAAAAGCTGAAGATAAAGACCTGAAATGCAGTGTTCCAGTGAAGAGAGTATATAGAGGGAACTTGACATTTATAATCCCTTCAGGGCTACGGAAAGAAAAAACTAGACCCGAGAGCTTCTAGCTACTTCTCCCTATAAGTTCAATAGATTTGAGAGAACAGTACTTTGTGGGCTTTAAAGGCTCAGCAGCATTTGAAAATAATAATAAAATAGAGATTTTGATTGTTTCTACCTGATGTTGCAGAGCAGTATCCATTTGCGCAGAGGGTATATTACAGTATAAATTGTATGGCTATCCGTATGTATAAATATACAAGTACTGTAAACTCTCAGTTAACCAGAACTAACGCAACCAGAAAAAAATGGAATACTGTACTTTCAAGGCTCAACAAATGCCAGAAGCCAGGTCATGCCACAAAATGCTTACAGGCACCTAGATTTCATCCACTGTATGTCTCAGCAATTCAGTGTTACCTGGAAGCAGACAGGCATGAGTGATTGAGCCAGCGCAGTGTTGGCGTTATAGTACCTGGGTTCAGCACCGTACCCTCCAGCCAAACATACCTGTGTGTAAGTGAGTAGAGAAAGCTGCTGCTGCTGCTAGAACAGCCCTCACTGACAAATATACTTAGCACAGCATCCTATGTGCAGCTAATCTGGGCCTCTTAATAGTAACTCTCAAGGAACCAGAAACTACATTTATCCGGGATCTACAAATCCCCATGGGTGCCGGATAACTGGAAGTCTAATGTATTAATGTGAAAAGACAGATTACAAAGAGCGGAAGAACAAAAAAGAGACCTGAAAAGAAAGAAAAAGGTAGATACAGAAAAAATAGTCAGAGACAGAGCATGCACATTTCAGATAACTTCTTATATATTTTCTCTTGGAGTTGTGTCCTTTACATTGGTTTTCTTATTTATATGCATTCTAACATATAGTATTTATGAGTAATGAAACCTGCAAAACCCAGGGGATAAAGTGACGTTATTATCAATACAGCAGCTGAACAATGAATTGTCCATGCATGCTAAAATGCTTTGCTTTGGCTTGTATTCTGCAGCGTCAGTTACTACTAAATTTGCTGGTTTGCCAGATTGGAATGTCTAAGGACTACACTTTTTCTTCTGTTCTTTTAAGTTGAAATATTTAATAAATATTGAATAGGTAGTATGAAAAAGGATTAAAAACTGTATCACATTTGGCAATGTACAGTAAAAAACCCCGTTATCCGGCACCCACGGGGTCTCCCTATTGCTGGATATGTGTAGTTGCCGGTCAATCAGTAGTCCTCGAATTTAAGTGTCTAAAGGACCCTTAAACCCCCCCAAAATGCTCAAAATGCATTTAAAATGGCATTAGCACCAAAAGTGGGCCATTTAGACCCAGAAAAATGATTTCAAAAAAAGTTTGCATTTTTTTTGGCAGTCTCGAACTCCGGGACTTTTTTGAAAATGGGGACTTGATGCTGTGCTGGTTGCTTGTGAGTCCCAATTAGTTGGGTGTTAGATAACCGGGATTTTACTGTATTTATCCAGATATAGATAAATTACACATATACACTGGTTGAAACTTTCTGGAAACTTACTTGTTTCTAAACATTTTCCAAAGTATATTGCATCTATATGAAGATCTCTTAGAACACAGCCTGTCTTCAATCTTCCTAAAGCCTAAGTTTTAGATATTTTTGTTTATATATATATATATATATATATATATATATATAGGCACTTCTGTGAGAGCTGAGGAACCTTTTACCCACTGATGGGCACTGACCAATAATATTCAGCATTTTTTTCTTAACAGCAGACACAAAACCATTCAATTTGTCCACTTTTTTCTTGAGGAGTCAGCTGGCAGTCTTGACTTATATTCTGCGTCACCCTCTCTACTCATTACTTTCTCTCCCTTTATCAACATATATTTACATGAGGGCTCACCAATTAAACACACCCTAAGACCTTGAATTATCACATTTAACTTGATGCATATTATACAGTGTATTTAATCTACACTTCGCTTAATACTTTAAAGGACTCTGTCACAGCAAATTCAAATAGTTATTTTTAGATTATTCTTAAAAAAACATGAAACAATGGCTATACATTATTTTATCAATTTTTTGGTACACTGAGATAATCTTGAGAAATTCAATGGCTATATGCAAATGAGCAGGTCACAAATTGGCTACTATGCGTTTTTGACTGTAGTGGCCAAAATAAAGACCTGAATATTATCTGACAGTTACACTCCTCTCCCACCCTTTTCAAGTACTATCAGCTGCACATTAGCATACTGAGCCACACATTAGCACACACGAGACACAAAATAAATATGAAATATTTCAGGAATGATTTACGGGAAAGAAAAACTGAGAGTACAATGTAGAGCCAGTTTTTAATATTCTTTAAAATGAAATCAACTTCCTGATGGAGTGACAGTGTCCACTGAACTCTAGATGATGACACTTTTCAGTTAGCATTTTGACTGCACTAATTGTCTAACCCTTAAAACCAGTGGCAAGAAACCAGTCCTACAAGCACTGCCAACCAACCAGGCTTTCTGGATGTCTCTCCTGGTGTATTCAGCTCTCTCTATACTAGCACACTAGCTTCATTCACTCACCTGGGGTCAGTAAGATAATTGAGACCCCCCTCTCAGACCAAGCTGTCCATCACTTACTTGACAGTTATGTGATCATACCAAGGACACATTCAATAGCAATGTTAGGAGAAAGTATTTAACCCTTAGTAGGGTGCTGCCCCTTCCTGTATTTTAGTGCTGGTATAAAGTCATATTGCTTCTATGGACACAAGCAGCAGTGAAGCCTGCACTTTCATATAAATGTATAGGTACTGGTCCAAAATATGCAAAGGGTCTCAGCATCAACAGAGAGTCCCATCTGACCCATGGGCCTGTAGTTACCCAGCCTTGTACCAATAAGCTGTATGTGCAGGCAGACATAATGTATATGTCATACATGTACCAGCCATCCAGAAGGTTATTATCCCTGTTTGGAGGACACAGGGCAGGCTGCTGCTTTCTCCCCATCACATCTATCACAATCTTGGGAATTATCTTTGCAAGAGGCTAACAGTTCAGCTGCAGGGACAACATCAATGTATGCTGGTAATACATATATATTGATAGATGCACTAATATTATCCTATGTGCAAATACTAATTGTAATTTACAATGACTCAGTCATACAGTACTGTGGATACCATGAGTTACAGCCCATCCCCAGCATTAATACCACCACCCATGGCAGATGCCCCTGTTGTACTTACCTGGAGATCAGTCCCAGCTGTCAGACACCAGGCCCAGGCACCACTAGCTATGGAGAGCACAGGCACTGAGCAGCAGACCCACCCCCTGCTCCAGCCTGGCTGTGTGTGCTAGGAACGCCCCCAGCCTCACAAGGACAAGTGCCCCTCACACATCCTTACAAAAATGCTTGTACTTAGTCTTCATTTCTCTGGTTACAGTAACAATGACAAGGACAATAAGGACAGGATATTTTTAATTTCAAGGCAGGATGATTATAAATGAATGTATTATTTATAAATAGTGCCACTGTAGAGGAATGCTCAATAATGAAATATGAAATACTCCTCAGGTTGGCCTTAATCTTATGCCAGAAATGCTTCAATTCCTTTATTGTGTTTATCATGTCTATTGGATTCTGCTCCTGTTATCTACTACTCTCTCTTTAAATTAGTATTATTGCATATTACCTCTAAATCTTCTACTTTGCAAATTCATATCATGATCTCTTGTTCCTGCATTCCTCTTCTTTCTGGCTTATATTTTTCTCCTGAACTGTACCAAATGCTTTGATATATTGGATGGTTTTGATCATGTCACCTCTCTCCCATCTGTCCTTTATTCCACATATTCAGGTCATGAAGTCTTTCCTTATATGCTTTTCTATTAGACAATGCACCATTTCAGTCAGCCATATATTTTAAGAACCAGCAAGGCACACTTTGTACTGTTTATATTCAAAGAAAATATTTATTTTTAGGAGCTAGAGGTATTTTAGAAACCTGAGCAAAAGACTTTGTCAGTGTCAGTGTTGGGAACGCTTACGATGTTGGTCACACTTTGCGAGCCGTCAACCACGCAGAACTTAGGCGAGCAAAGGGAGGCGAGCAGTTGAGACACATGCGACTTAGGCGGCGAGCAGTTTCACGTGACTGCGAGGGTCGCAACTGCAAGCCAAGTGCGTAACTCTAAAAACCCGAAAAACAAATAAAATAATTTAACAAAAATAATAACACACTCACACACAACAAAGGGGGAGAGCCAGGAAGCCTGGGAGTGAGGTTGCAAGCGAATTTGAGCCATATTTGGGGTCAATCCAAAATCGGCTAAGCAAGGAACAAAATGGTGGATGAAAACTTCAAAAATTCTGAAAGTGGGTGAAAACAAGGCTGAGCAAAGCCAGGCACGCGGGACTTTGAAAATAAAACAAACGTCAGTCAGCGCGTGCCACGCAAATAGTCAGCAGAGACACAGAGGAGAAACACACAAGGAAGAGACAGGGGGGAGATGGTGGAAAGAGACACATGGCATTCCCAAGCACAAAACTGAAAGGTTAACAAAACCTGCAATGAGCGGCCTATACAATAGGCGGGAGGAAAGGCTTGCGAGCGGAAGAGGCTTGCAGTGAGATCTGAAGGCGCTCATTGCGAGCCTCACGATGAGCGCCGAAGGTGATCAGTGCAAAGCAGGAAAGTTGAAGTACACAGGGGTGAGGCTCGCAATGAGCGCCGAAGGTGCTCAGATGATCAAAAGCCTCACATTGTGTGCCAAACAGCCTTGCTAGCCTTACAATTTCCTAGTATATATATATATATATATATATATATATATATAAATAAATATATATATATATATATATATATATATATAAAAAAAAAAATCTGTGTACATTATATATATATATATATATATATATATATCTATATATATATATACAGTATCTATTTCATTTTCGATTGACAAAACACGTCAAATAAGGCTCAAAATCGCTTGGCTCTCCCCCTGTGCTGTGTGTGAGTGTGTTTTTATATTTTTGTTATTGTTTTTTGTGGTTTTTGATTTCTGCGGTTCGGCCGTTAAATTTTTATTTTTCCGATGTCGGATTTTGTGTTAGTGTCTTTGCCGTTGTGTTTTTTCCAAGTCCTGTGTGTCTGGCTTTGCTCAGGCTCATTTTCATCCAGTTTCAGAATTGTTTACGTTTATCTCTCGCTTAACTGATTTTCGAGTGATGAAACATGTCAAATAAGGCTCAAAATCGCTTGCAACCTCACTCCCTGGCTTCCTGGCTCTCCCCTGTGTCGTGTGTGAATGTGTTTTTTTATTTTTTTGTAATTATTTTTCGTGTTTTTCGATTTGCGTCAGTCGGCCGTTAGTATTTTTCCGAGATTGTATTTTTTTCCCTAGCTCGCATATGTGACTGGGCAGCTACTTAATTGCTGTGTGGGTGCTTAATTGCTAATTTCAGCCTAAGAAGTCCAGCGTGCTTCGAGGCTCGCTCTGCGAGGCTCGCAGGAACGCCTTTGGGGCTCATTTTAGCCTAAGTCCTGCAAGCTTTAATGCCTCAACTGCTCACTTCGCTTTGCGAGGCTCGCAGGGCAATGAGCGCCTTTGGCGCTCATTGCCTAAGTCCTGCGAGCTCGGAAGGCTTCAATGCTTCAACGGCTCGCCTCGCTTCTCGGGGCTCGCTAGCGTGACTAGAAATCGCAGTTTGACAATTAAAATATGTGATATATATGTAGATATATATATCTGTATATTATATATATGTGATATATATGTAGATATATATATCTGTATATTATATATACAGTCAGGTCCATAAACATTGGGACATCAACATAATTCTAATCTTTTTGGCTCTATACACCACCACACTGCATATGAAATGAAACTAACAAGATGTGCTTTAACTGCAGACTTTCAACTTTAATTTGAGGGTATTTACATCCAAATTAGGTGAACGGTGTAGGAATTACAACAGTTTGTATATGTGCCTCACACTTTTTAAGGGATCAAATGTAATGGGACAATTGGCTGCTCAGCTGTTCCATGGCCAGGTGTGTGTTATTCCCTCATTATCCCATTTACAAAGAGCAGATACAAGCTCCAGTGTTCATTTCAAGTGTGCTATTTGCATTTGTTGCTGTTAACTCTCAATATGAGATCCAAAGAGCTGTCACTATCAGTGAAGCAAGCCATCATTAGGCTGAAAAAACAAAACAAACCCATCAGAGAGATAGCAAAAACATTAGGTGTGGCCAAATCAACTGTTTGGAACATACTGAAAAAGAAAGAACGCACCGGTGAGCTCAGCAACACCAAAAGACCCGGAAGACCATGGAAAACAACTGTAGTGGATGACTGAAGAATTATTTCCCTGGTGAAGAAAACACCCTTCACAACAGTTGGCCAGATCAAGAACACTCTCCAGGAGGTAGGTGTATGTGTGTCAAAGTCAACAATCAAGAGAAGACTTCACCAGAGTAAATACAGAGGGTTCACCACAAGATGTAAACCATTGGTGAGCCTCAAAAACAGGAAGGCCAGATTAGAGTTTTCCAAACAACACCTAAAAAAGCCTTCACAGTTCTGGAACAACATCCTATGGACAGATGAGACTAAGATCAACTTGTACCAGAGTGATGGGAAGAGAAGAGTATGGAGACGGAAAGGAACTGCTCATGATCCAAAGCATACCACCTCATCAGTGAAGCATGGTGATGGTAGTGTCATTGCGTGGGCATGTATGGCTGCCAATGGAACTGGTTCTCTTGTATTTATTGATGATGTGACTGCTGACAATAGCAGCAGGATGAATTCTGAAGTGTTTCAGGCAATATTATCTGCTAATATTCAGCCAAATGCTTCAGAACTCGGACGGCGCTTCACAGTGCAGATGGACAATGACCCGAAGCATACTGCAAAAGCAACCAAAGAGTTTTTTAAGGGAAAGAAGTGAAATGTTATGCAATGGCCAAGTCAATCACCTGATCTGAATCCGATTGAGCATGCATTTCACTTGCTGAAGGCAAAACTGAAGGGAAAATGCCCCAAGAACAAGCAGGAACTGAAGACAGTTGCAATAGAGGTCTGGCAGAGCATCACCAGGGATGAAACCCAGCGTCTGGTGATGTCTATGCGTTCCAGACTTCAGGCTGTAATTGACTGCAAAGGATTTGCAACCAAGTATTAAAAAGTGAAAGTTTGTTTTATCACTGTTAATCTGTCCCATTACTTTTGGTCCCTTAAAAAGTGGGAGGCACCTGATTTGGATGTAAATACCCTAAAATTAAAGCTGAAAGTCTGCAGTTAAAGCACATCTTGTTCGTTTCATTTCAAATCCATTGTGGTGGTGTATAGAGCCAAAAAGATTAGAATTATGTCGATGTCCCAATATTTATGGACCTGACTGTATCTATATGTATATCTATATATACATACATATATATATATATATATATCTACATATATATGTAGATATATATATATATATATCTACATATATATATCTATATATATATCTACATAAATATATATATATATATATATGTGTATATATATATATATATATATATATATATAGTAAATAAAAAGTACATCTGTGTTCACATTTGAATGTCTAAAACAAGTTAAAAAACCTGCTTGTAGCTCAGAGTTCCAAGAAAAACAGTTATTACACTGCATTCTGGGAAGTTGAGCTGGGACACACAAATGTGGCCACAAAAGCCTCGCTCTTCAATCCTAGCCATTATCAAACATAGCTTCTTTTAAGCTTATGCATGCTGTATTACACAGCTTTAATGCAAAGCAAAGGTTGGAATAAACAGAGGCTGAGTACAGCAGTTTCAAGCTTACTGGCTATCATCAGCATGGAGCGGGATCTCAGCCTGTGTTGTGGACATTATGAGTAGGTAGTTCACCACAGCAATCATTTATAATATGGTGGGCAAAAGAGTGATAGAAGCCCTCCACCGTACAGTAGTACAGTAAATAAAAAGTACATCTGTGTTCACATTTGAGTGTCTAAAGTAAGTATAACGTGTTGTGTATAATCCAAACCTAGCTTTGCTTAAAGCTGTGTTATACACCGGACATATGCTTCAGGGAAGCCATGTTTAATATGGTTATGGATTGCGAGAGCGAAATCTTTGTGGGCACATTTGCATGTCCCTGCCAAGGATTGCCAGAGTGCAGTGTAATAACAGTTTTTCTTGGAATTGTGGGCATGAAACAAGTTTTTTTTTTAACTTGTTCTAGACTTCTAGACATTCAAATGTGAACACAAATGTACTATTTATTTACTCTCTCTCTCATATATATATATATATATATATATATATATATATATATTATATATATCGCTTTATAAATATATATATATATATAAATATATATGTATAGAGAGAGGGAGAGATATGCACATATTAATAACAGGTATCTCTAAAGTACATTTCTCATCACAGCAAATGATGGTAACCTTAGCTCACTCTGAATCTTTTATTTAAATATTAATGCCCTTGAAATACTGTGCTGTATGCACTTATACATCAAAACACAAATTGGTCACCATTAGTGATGTCTATGACCACACTACATACATTGGCGGCAGCTGTATAAAGGGTCTGTGCTTTGGGAAAAAACATCACGTACATAAGATTTTTAGCTCAAAGCCAGGGCCCTCCATTCTTTTTCCATGGGTTAATATGTTTTTTTTTCCTTTGTATTTAACCCTTGTATAGTGCTACAGAATAAGTTGGCGTGTTACAAATAAAGGATAATAATAATAATAGTGTCAGTAACTGTATTGGCACCTTACTCTGAAATACAGTAACAAAGGGAAGCTGGAGCATATTGAACCACTCATCCATTTGTCATATTTGAGACCCATGAAAATACAGACAAGCTGTTCTATTCTTTCAAGCAACGCTTTGTGTAAATGCTGGAAGCACATGCACACTGACAAACATATGTCAACATAATATTATATAGTATGAGATAGTGAACAGTTATTTTGCAGGGCCACATCAATACCATCTGCCTATACTTTGATTACAGTGATTTTTAAAATTATGTTTTCACTGGAAAAAGCTCAACATTTTCTGCTAATTGTAGGCAATGTTAATATGAATATTAATTTTTAAATTAACAATCTGTGTGGCAGAGAACAACAATACTTATACATTGTGTTCATGTTTTCTTGGTTAAGGTTCTCTTAAGCTACAACTCCATGAATAGCTATGATGCAGAGAAACAAGCTTCACAGCCACTTCCGGCACCCATGGGGATTGGTAGATGCCCGATAGATGTAGTTTCCTGTTGCTTGAGAGTCACTATTAAAGGAGGCCTAGATTAGCTGCACATAGGATGCTCTGCTATGTATATTTGTCAGTGAGGGCTGTTCTAGCAGCAGCAGCTTTCACTCCTCACTTACACACAGGTATGTCTGGCTGGAGGGTGCGGTGCTGAACCTGGGAATGTAACTCCAAAACTGCCCTGGCTCAGTCACTCATGCCTGTCTGCTTCCAGGTAACACTGAATTGCAGAGATGTACAGTGGATGAAATCTAGGTGCCTGTAAGCATTCTGTGGCATGACAACCTGGCTCCTGGCATTTTCTGAGCTCTGTAAAATTACATTTTTATGTATGGTACAGTATTCATTTTTCTTTTTTTTCTGGTTGCTTGAGTTCTGGATAACCGACAGTCTACTATATAACTAGGTTTTGGTCCTTTCCTGTAAAGAGTACTATAATAGGAAAGATCCAATGTTTTTAATTACCTCTCATTCCACTGAAAACCATCAATATTGGGGTATTTTGGGGTGTGTTAGGGAAATGCGATATGTAAAGCATGAACAACAATCAACATCATAGCATCTACTAATAAAAAGCAATCCAACATTGCTATCTGAAAGACGGCAAATTGTCTATTCCATATTTATAACTAATTTTAAAATTGTATGTAAACTGCAAGTTATAATAAAAAAGTATCAAAACATTATGTTATTACCAGCGGATTACTTTTTTTATTATAACTCTTGATTATATAGAATTTATATAGAGCTATATTATATCAGTTGCAACTGACCATTATCAATCAACCTCTATTACCAAATGCTATGCAGTTTAATTGCCATCATTAAGGCAGCAAAGTAAGGAATTGTAAGCATCATGCCCCTTTAATTAATTTTACCCAGGGATGGGCAAGTTTGGTCCTGGAGGCCACACACAGGCCTGGATTTCAGAATTTCCTTTCTGTGAACAGATGAGTCAATTAGGATGACTGAACAAGCAATAGATTCACCTGTACACAGCAGATATATGCTAAAATCCTGCCCTGTGTGTGGCCCTCCAGGACAGACCATAAACTGTTAGTAAATAATCACATATATACAGTGGATATAAAAAGTCTACACACCCCTGTTAAAATGTCAGGTTTCTGTGCTGTAAAAAAATTAGACAAAGATAAATAATTTCAGAACTTTTTCCACCTTTAATGTGACGTATAAACTGTACAACTCAATTGAAAAACATACTGAAATCTTTTAGGTGGAGGGAAGAAAAAAAAGAAAAGAAACATAATGTGTTTGCATAAGTCTGCACACCCTCTTATAACTGGGGATGTAGCTGTGTTCAATCACATTCCAAATTGTGTTAAATAGGAGTCAGCATACACCTGCCATCATTTAAAGTGCCTCTGAGTAACCCCAAATAAAGTTCAGCTGCTCTAGTTGGTCTTTCCTGAAATTTTCTTAGTCGCATCCCACAGCAAAAGCCATGGTCCACAGAGAGCTTCCAAAGCATCAGAGGGATCTCATTGTTAAAATATATCAGTCAGGAGAAGGGAACAAAAGAATTCCCAAGGCATTAGATATACCATGGAACACAGTGAAGACAGTCATCATCAAGTGGAGAAAATATGGCACAACAGTGACATTACCAAGAACTGGAGCTCCCTCCAAAATTGATGAAAAGACGAGAAGAAAACTGGTCTGGGAGGCTACCAAGAGGCCTACAGCCACATTAAAGGACCTGCAGGAATATCTGGCAAGTACTGGCTGTGTGGTACATGTGACAACAATCTCCCATATTCTTCATATGTCTGGGCTATGGGGTAGAGTGGCAAGACGAAAGCCTTTTCTTACGAAGAAAAACATCCAAGCCAGGCTACATTTTGCAAAAACACATCTGAAGTCTCCCAAAAGCATATGGGAAAAGGTGTTATGGTCTGATGAAACCAAGGTTGAACTTTTGGGCCATAATTCCAAAATATATGTTTGGCGCAAAAACAACACTGCACATCACCAAAAGACCACCATACCCACAGTGAAGTATGTGGTGGCAGCATCATGCTTTGGGCTGTTTTTCTTCAGCTGGAACTGGGGCCTTAACTAAGATAGAGGGAATTATGAACAGTTCCAAATACCAGTCAATATTGGCACAAAATCTTCAGGCTTCTGCTAGAAAGCTGAACATGAAGAGGAACTTCATCCTTCAGCATGACAACGACCCAAAGCATACATCCAAATCAACAAAAGAATGGCTTCACCAGAAGAAGATTAAGTTTTGGAATGGCCCCGCCAGAGCCCAGACCTGATTCCGAATGAAAATCTGTGGGGTGATCTGAAGAGGGCTGTGCACAGGAGATGCCCTCGCAATCTGACAGATTTGGAGTGTTTTTGCAAAGAAGAGTGGGCAAATCTCGCCAAGTCAAAATGTGCCATGCTGATTGATACCCATACCCAAAATGACTGAGTGCTGTAATAAAATCAAAAGGTGCTTCAACAAAGTATTAGTTTAAGGGTGTGCATACTTATGCAACCATATTATTTTATTTTTATATTTTTTCTTCCCTCTAGCTAAAAGATTTCAGTTTGCTTTTCAATTGAGTTGTACAGTTTATAGGTCACATTAAAGGTGGAAAAAGTTCTGAAATTATTTATCTTTGTCTCATTTTTTTACAGCACAGAAACCTGACATTTTAACAGGGGTGTGTAGACTTTTTATATTCACTGTAGTTGTAGATCTTGCGAATGTTCAGAATGTTCAGAATGTTGGTCAAGCTTATGCTGCACTCGCACAAGCGTGCAAAGCGAGCCGTTGAGGCACAATAGTGCGAGGCCTTTGTGACTTAGCCTGCTTATCGCGAGGCCCATGGGACTTAGACTGCAATGACTTTAGGACTTATGACCAAAGTACGCAAACCTGATCGCGAGGCACACAGTGTCCTAATTTAACGACTAAAATTGTTTCAAGTAAGTGACTCTAAAAACCTGAAAAAACAGCCAAATAATATTTTTTTTAAATGACACACACACAGCACAGGGGGGAGCCAGAAAGCCTGTGAGTGAGGTTGCAAGCGAATTTGAGCAATATTTGGTGTTTTTCGTCAATCAAAAATCGGGTTAGCAAGGAAAAAAATGGAGGCTGAAAAAAATGTAAAAATTGGGAAACAGGCTGGTGGAAAGCGACACATGACATTCCCAAGCACAAAGGTTGAAGGTTAAAGAGGCCTGCAATGAGCGGAGAAGCCACTCATTCATGGGCTGGCCTTTGGCGCTCATCGCAAGGCCAGTACAATAGATGGGAGGAGAGGCTTGCAATGAGAGTCTTCAGCGCTGAAAGTGATCATTGCAGAGCACAAAAGTTGTGGGTTCACAAGGCCTGCAATGAGCGCAAAGCCCGTACAGTACACAGAGGGAGAGACTCGCAATGAGCACCAAAGGCACTCGGCTCGAGATGAGCGCTGAAGGTACAGCATTCCCAGCCTCACAATTTTATTCCCGTCATTTTTGACGGCCAAGTTCCTAGAAAACTATAATGATAAATTATCTGCTCACTTTAGGAATAGCCTAAATCAAGCATATAAATAGAAGGTAAAATGCATAAATAGAATAAAAAAAAAAAACAAGAAATAGATTTTATTAAAAAAATAATTGTAAAGTTAGTCTAAATAGCATGTGAGTAGAATGAGAAGATCCAATAAATCAGTACTTCAGGAAATCAAGACAAACTGTTAACTGGAAGGTATGATCATGAAGCTGAAGCTCAAATATTTTGGTCATATCATGAGATGACAGGATTCCCTAGGGAAGACTCTGATGCTGGGAGAGATTGAAGGCACAAAAAGAAGGCGACGGCAGAGGTGGAGATGGATACATTTAGGTCACTGAAGCAATGAACATGAACTTGATGGAGCTCAGGGGGCAGTGACAGAGATGTACCTGGCATGCTGTAGTCCATAGGGTCACAGAGAGTCCGACGTGACTTAATGACTAAACACCGACAACAGTATGAGAGGGTTTAGCTGCATGACGTTCAGATTAATTTTATTCCAAAAATGAGTGAACAAGACACTATTAGAGAATCTTTGGAAGCAGTTATGAATGGGAGATGAATTCCTGGTCCTTATCAATTGCTTGTGAATTAGTTCCCATGCATTTTGGACTATACTTCAAATAACGTCTTAATAAAATATATTGGCTTTAAGAATATGCAGTTTACCAGCAACCTGTAAATAAAGAAGCACTGTAGGTGTGGAAACATGTTGTGTGTATAAAGCATGCAACAAACTAACAGCATTAGGGGCCATAGGCATAACAGCATTTTTAGAGAAAATCTTTATTTTAGCAGTATCTGCAACAGCTTGGAAAATGCATGATCATAATCCTTCCTTTTGAAGACATGGGGAGGGGAGTACAGAACAGGACAAGCAGGGATTACTAGAGATTGTATTCTACTAAGCATGAAGTGTGCAAGACACAAATGTGGAATATTATCAGGCACAAAGCCTGCTTAAAAAGGGTGCTAAAATTGTTAGTTTGTTACACAGTTGTAGAGGTTTCCAAAATTAGAATGGTCCTTTAAAGGGCAAGTGTAAGCGTAAAATAAAAGGTGATGAAAGTGAAAAAAGAGCTGACCTGCTGCTCAATGTTAAAAAGACAAAGAACATGGCAAACTGTAATCTCAGTTCCCGGCAAATAGATGGGGAAGAAGTGGAGGCAGTGACAGATTTTATTTTCCTGAGAAAATAAATGATTGCTGCCATGAAGTTTAAAAAAAAAAAATGTTTGCTTCTGGGGAAGAAAGCTATGGCAAGCAAGTAAAAAGTAAAGATCTTACACTATCAACTAGGGTTTTTATAGTTAGAATTATGGTATTCCAAGTAGTAACATACACCGAGAGAAAGCAAGACTATAAAAAAGTCTGAGTGCCGTAGAATTGACGCCTTTAAATTGTGGTGTTGGAGTAAAAAACGTTGAGTCCCTTGGACTGCAAGATGATCCAATAAATCAGTACTACAGGAAATCAAGACAAACTGTTCACTGGAAGATTTGATCATGAGGCTGAAGATAGGATATGAGAAGATAGGATTCCCTAGAGAAGACTCTGATGCTGGGAAAGATTGAAGCAACACGAACAAGGGGGAGGCGGAGATGAATAGATGAGGTAATTAAAACAATGAACATGAGTTTGATGGAGCCCAGAGGGCAGTGGCTGCCAGATGCACCTGGCGTGCTGCAGTCCAGAGTCATAGAGAGTCTGACACAACAGAATTAATGTGTGTTTACAAAGTCAACAATAGAAATATATAAATAAAATAGTTTTAAGTTAATGTTAATCTGCATGAGGTGCTGGGTCTCTCATCACTTGTCTCACATTATCTGGAATCCATAGACATTATCTGGCAGCTTAGATATTCCTTTATCTGATTGGACTGTAAGCTAGTCAGGGTTTGGAAAATCAGAAAAAAAAACACAAAAAAAAAACAGATACCATAAATTACATCACGTAGGGGCATGGTCACACATGTACACAATTAAACAGTTTCCAGTCAAACAACGTGAGCCATGTCACAGGAGGGTGGCAAGGACTGAACCAGCAAATCAGGCTGGTAACATTAATTTTAAACCAAATACTATTAACAGATAACTTTATTGTTGACCTTCTAAACACACAGTTCTTGAACTAACAATTAGTGACCTAGATATTCAGACTCTTATCTGGGTCTTACACTGTCCCTTTAATGATGCCATCATACTCCTTTCTGAGCACTGAAAATACCGGTCTAGTTTGGTTACTGATAAATGGAACATGTTATATTTTATGCTACTACTACTTCTCTCTCAGCCTATTGACGTCTATGAACGTTAATAAACTAAGTCCTAAACGAGCAATATATTTGAGTTTCCATGATTTAAAAGATAAAAATTAGCACCGCGGTGTGTGATCTTGGAGCGGAATAGGAAAAATGGAGAGAAAATAGATATTCAGGTGTGGACAGTAAAGCAATACTTGTTGGTGGATCACATTTATAACTTTATAAAAAATAAAAAAATAAAAAGCGGCAAAATATAAAATAAAAAGGACACTAATAAATGAAACTTTTTTTTTTTTTTTTTACGGTTTCTTTCTGAGCAGAATTTGTCCTTGTTGCATTATTTTTTTGTAAATTTCTTACAAACAAACATTTTGCCTTTCAAAACTTAATTCATCAAGAGTATATTTAAAATACAGCGTTTTTCTTTAAAATTAGGGAATATGCTGCAACAAGTCATTTGGCTTCTTTTACCATGAAACACACAACTTAAATACCATACAAATGTACCAGGACTGTTCTCCAATGGGGATATTATATTTACTACAGCTCCATCATCACTTCCAACCAAAACTAATTAATATTGGTTTCATGCCAGCTCCTGCAGATGTAGTCTGTCTTATCTCCTACAACAAGAACTGCAACACAGTCTGATATAGGAAATGTGAGATCTTGTACTTCTGCAACTGGGATACTTGAGCCACCCTGGAAAGTATTACCCTACAAAGTCATCAGGAAATGCAAACAGTGGATCACAGGCACACTTTCACTGGTACGGCTTATCACAACAGAAGGAGAAATAAGCCCACACTGTTTCACTTGGTTATATTATAGCCCAATACACACACTATCTATCTATCTATCTATCTATACACACACACACAATTAGATGAACAATGCTGCCTTACAGCTAGTTTTTATTTAGAAAACTAATACAATTTGATGCCTTGGCATCTCCATGGACCCGTCCACGATACTTTGGTGAATGGTGTGCGTAAATGTATGCAGGCGCATGGCTTGCAGTTATCCTTGCTCACAGTTCCTTAAGGAGTTCAGCTACACCTCACTGACGAAGCCCAATGAAGGTCAAAACGTACGTCTGGGGTTTGACGTTTTTTTCCTATTCAGGGTAGAATTGTCTGGTATTTTGGGGCTGGGTCACTCTTGAGTGAGACCAGACTGATATACTACAGGATATTTATCCCTGTGAAGGGCACAAGTGAGCTAAAAGGGGTGCTCTCAGAGTGGGTTATGTCCACAGAACTAACCTATTAAGGTTAGTTTGTTCTCTGATTGAGCACCTCTATTTTTGTTTTTTTATCCTTGCAAGCTGCCTGATTCTGTGCATGTGCTGGAGAAAAAAAAAGTTAGGAAATGTTGAATCCAGACAAGATGGAGCCATCTTCAAAATTCTTTAAAAATGTTTAGGCCCTTAGCTAAACACAACTGCTATTGTTAGGAAAAAAAGTTTGCTTTTATTTAAGAAACTAAGCAGTGGCGTGTAGCGGCCAGTATGTGGCGAGACAGTGACTCGTCAAGACTTTCTTCAATTTGCTCTTAGGGCGAGTAATCTTTTTAGGGTTAGGGCGCTACTATGTAAAACTTAACATCTGCCACTACCCTAAACCGAACACCCACCCCAAGAACAAATTTTAAGCCACCTACTGGCTACTGCACGCTACTTCTGGCGGGGACAAAGAAGGAAATCTGTTGCCATTACTGCCCTGCAAAAAATAACCAACTTGTATACACTTTTTCGATTTTATAAATTTACTAGTCAGTTCATACCAGTTTGCACAATAGGTACAGATCACTTTTAGAATTTAGGCATTGCATTTTTATTGACCAGCAATGGCACACTAAACACTGTATATCTGAACAGGGATATCAAATTTAGCTATGCTTTTGTAGACATACATTGGGAACACAAATTTAATTCGAACACACCTCTTTATTTAAAGCTTTTGTGATAAAAAAAATAAAAGCACCCCCCCCCCCCCAACAGATCTTAAGAACACCAGTATAAATTATTCTATCAAAGATGATGTGTCTCAAGTATCAAATAACAGATAAAGACATATCAGAAAATTGTATAAGATCAATGTTAGTCCATTAAAACCTAAAATATGAAATGTAACAATGCAGGACGTTCTGTAGGGTGGGGATTTTTTTAGCCTAGATTGAAATTCACATATTAAAGTACAATACTTGGATCAGTTTGTAGTGTGCAAGTCCCACCATGGCCAGGTGCTTCAGTTTCTTATGTGCTGAACCCTAAACACCAGAAAGTACTAAAGGGTCTAAAGTTCATCATGCACATATGTAAATTCTCTGGCAGAAATGAATCCATCGTTGTCTTCATCCTCTTTTTCAAAAATGCTCTCAACAAGGTCCTCATGATGAGTTTCATTTACATTGGTTCCATGTTTTGAAAACTCTGCTTTCAAATACGCGATTACCTGGGAAAACAACCAAAAATAAAAGGTTAATACAAAACTGTATGACAGGGAATTAGAAATGAATGTCTAGGATGAATCCACAAACAGCCTTTTCTTTGTGCTTTATTAAAATGCTATAACTAGTGTTTTTTTTTTTTTTTATTCGTGGGTAGAACACCAGAAATTTTATAGAACTATATCACCAGATATATATGTGAAGATTCCAGGAGGGGGCGCAATTCAGCTCCTTTAGTTCCTACAGGAACCTCCCTCTCAGGCTATCTTCTTAGAAGGAATGAGCCTCTCGGTGCCCTGCGGTCAGACCAGGATAATCTGCATCAGCTCAGGGTCAATGAATCAGCTAACCGGTATCATCTGCTTCTACCAGGGGGCTTGAAAAGGCCAATGAAACCAATCCTACCACAGCAGATTCCAATCCGGTTCCCTAGGGGAGCAGCAGAGGCTCAGGGCAGCAAAGTGATTTTAGCTGAGTAGTCTTCCCTCTAAATGAAACACACGATTGTCTAGGTGTCCCAAGAAGAGGATGTTTTTATTTGGTTACAGCAGTGTATATATGCAGTTTCAGAACAAAGGATTTACATCACAGTGGGCTGAACATATGCAAACTCTCTGCCCCGATAAGATGTAACCAAATAGTAGAGCCAATCAGGAGGCATGGAAAACAGTGGGTTTGCCTGGTCCGCCTTGGGGGTGGATCAATGGGCAGCACTTACAGAACAAAGGCAGAGTGGGAAAATTGCACCTGAACTGGTTTACAGACAAAAAGGGGGGAAATACATGCAATTATACAAAAGGGCCACAAGATGTCACTACAGAATAAGGAATGGAATTGTTCATTCCGTTTGATATTATGTAGCCAATCACTGCAGAGTACAATGGTATTTTCTCTATAGGGGAAATCAGATCTTCACAATACACATAGAGATAACCTATATATTCTATGGAGGAATGTTGAGATTGATTTAAAAAAAGCAAAGTCAGCAAATAAACAAAAAAAAACAAATCTAATGCCCTATAATGACTGTGCATAATGTTTTAGGCAGGAATTATTTAATATCCTCCAATCTGACCAAGTCTGTGCCTTTAACACATATAGGTAAAGCTTTAATGTCTACTACAATAAGAACATGTCTCCCCTTAAAAAAGGTAACAAAAAAAAGATGCAAAGTTGTCACAATAGGAAAGTGTTAAGTAGTGTTAACCTTATTATGTGGCACAATGCAGGCTACTTCAATCCTCCACCTTCCCTCTCACAGTAATATACACATTAACACAACCTGTGGATCAAACATCAAAACGTTTTAGGTTTTGTGGTTGGTTGCAATTACCAAAGATTAACAATATACCATACTTTTTTTTATATAATAAAGCTATTATGAAGGTTTATTGTGGAAATATAATTTAAGAATGAATATATTATGACTGAAGGGCCACTGTACTGTAAGAAAAAAAGAAAAAAAAAGGCACCTGTTTGTGACAATTAATATTTTTAGAGAAAAATCTGAACTTTTGGAGAACATTTATTAATATGGGAATCAATTTTGTGTTTGTTACATCACTTCCTCGGAGCTGGATCACTGCAGTGTGCTTATATATTTATCAGTGAAGGAAGGAGGGAGAGAGGTGGGAACATGGAGATGTCAATAGCCCTCTTATTAATTGGATCAGATTGAAATTTACACCAAACCCCTTCTCTCTTGCAGGCCCAGAAGCAGGAATTTGCATCAACCATAGCTCTCCACAAATGTAAATGCCCCTCTCACATACACATTTCCAAAGAGTCATGGATGCCTCTATGGATGCTTTGAATCAAAGTAAGAGAATAATTAAGTCTAATATATTTATGTTTTTCACTATGCATTCATCCTTTAAGTTTAACGTTCCTGTGTGAGGATTCCATGATAAATTGTGTGTGGGAGAGTGGCATTTACATTTCTGTATAGATAAGTTTGCATTTCATGAAGCAAGGAGTCTGATTCTGGGCTACTGAGGGGCAAGAGGTGTGGCATCAATTTTCTATTATATCCAATATCATAACAACATTCACCCCCCTCCCACCTTCACTGATAGCCAGAACACAACCTCTTATGATGCAGCTCTAAAGAAGTGATTTAACAAATTCAAAATGGGATTCCTAAACTCATTAACAGAGTCAACATTTTTTAGTTTTGTTATGTACCAAACTAACAATATTAGCAGCAATGTAAGCCATGGATTAGTCTTCTTTCTTAAACTGCACTGGTCCTTTAAATGTAGTACACTGGTGTCATAGGGGTTCCATTTTGAGCAGCTAGCATGCTTCAATGTAATCATTATTACACTGGGTTGAGTGGCTATTCACAGAGGCGGTTTTCAACAGAACTGATTAGAGAGTTTCTGAATCCACAATTCCTCCTATCCATCCAAGAGGTTTCATATGATTAGAAACAAAAGCAAATGTCGGTTCCTGATGCACACTTCTCTCAATACTTGTCAGACATGGAGGGATACAAATTCTCAGAGAGGTGCAGAGTTTACAGAGATACACTTTAGTAGCAAAACTGAATACAATAATCATGAAATAAAGTCTGTATTTATTTTAAAATGTTCTAAAAACATTGTGTACATCATCAAGTTCAGTTCTTCCTAAAACTATAATTGATACCTCAGCAGGCCTTGAAGTTATTTAAGGGTCGACTACGTGGACCATATTAGAAGATATTCTTCTGTGCCTTTACAAAAGGTAAAAATATATTTATAGCGTATGAAAGACCCAAGACAAAATGTCAATATGACGAGAAGCAGGGTAACAGATTTATACTCCTCACTATATTGGTGCACATCACTCACACGACTTAACAAGGACTTTCTAGTAATATAAATGCAAAGACTTGTAGAAGTTGAAATATGCAAAGGACAGTCGCATCTTGGAGACACTTACCTCCTCTCTAGATAATTTCCAGTCATCATTCAGGTCCATCTCTTGGAATGATTCATGGGATCTTGGGCCATTTCTGATTTCCATAAGTTTAATATGGAATATTAGTGTACTTTCAGGGGGAATCTTCCCTGCAAAAACAGAAGTATAACTTGTTATTTGTAATTATAAGCATAGACATGCCAAGTAGAGGTTGAGTGACAGAAAAATGAATATTCTGACAGCTGGTACAAACCGAGACAGATTTACAGCCTTATTAAATTGCGATTCAGCCAATTGAAAAGGGCTCTATATAAGCACAAAGCATTTTTTTTCAGAAGTTTTTAGTTAGTGAAGACCTTGTTTTTGGTTAGAAGTTCACGAACTAAAAAACTTCTGTAAAAAAATATGCTATCTGCCTAAATAGAGCCTGATTCAATAGGCCAAATTGCAGTTTAATAAGGCTGTTAGTCTATCTATTCTCACAATAATGCAAAAATAAAAAATAAATTACAGAAACTCTACAAACTGCTTTTTAGATTCCATTCTTGCAAAAAAATAAAAATGCAAGGCAATTTGGATGCAAAAAAATACATTAACAATGCAGTTGGATGGCACTGTTAGAGACAAAGTACAGTGTTTTGGAAAGTGAAGGAGAAAATAAAAAGCACAAAAGGTGCCTCACTGACGAGGCCTGTAGAGGCCGAAACGCGTCAGTGTTTTGCGGTTTCTCTTGTTCAGGTAGAATCGCCTGGTATTTCGGGGCTGGGTCACTCTTGAGTGAGACCAGACTGATAAACTACAGGATATTTCTCCCTGTGAAGGGCAAAAGTGAGCTAAGACTGCTCTCCAAGTAGGTAACAAGACCTATAGGAAAAAAAAAAAAAAAAAACTCACTGAGGTATTTTTTGTTCTCAGATGAGCACCTCTACTCTATTTGCATATACTTAAAAAGGCCACTATAATTGGGCCAGCTTTCATAACTCGTGTAGCAAAGATTAGTCTAAACAAACTTATTTTATTCAGATTAATCTTCTGTGGAAAATATTAAAATTGCTCGTTTTTCACACCATGGTCAAAGATTGTCCTATTATTTTTCAAATTGTGGTACAGCTTGCTGTGAAAACTTTTACAGCACAGATTTAATAGCAGAGTCAAGGAAGATGTGCTGCATTTTCTGCCACCATTTGTTGAAGATGGGATGAGCTATGGAAAGACAAGATTCTTTCATAAAATACAATAATCTGCAAAACTTGTTTATGCTAGACTTCACTACATAACATACATGTAAACGGTGTTACATGTTTTTTTATGTTAAGATGAAAAACACTATTTCATTGTATCAGTAATAAATATATACTGCAAACTTGCGTACTTGATCAAGTATATTCCAGTTTTAGGTTGAACAAGCCATGCAGCAAAAAAGATTAAATTAACATGGTGACTGAATAATTAGTGTGGGCTCCTGGAATTTGTCGAGTCAGAAAACAAGAGGACAATGAAAAAAAAAAAAAAATCTGTTGGCAGCCTCAGGACTCCAGGCATCTGGCTGCTCTGAAGAATGCAGAACTCCTCACTAGGGTGCACGGAGGAGCTCTGCAGAGACACGCTGCAGTATTCTTATCAGTGGAGCCCTGCACAAGTCAGGTAATAAAAATAGTGAACTTGCCTTTGAAAAACTAAGAGCATTATTAAGCACACACACAAAAAAAGAAAAAAGTCAGTTCAGTTTTATTTCTCCTAAAATTAACAAAACTTTAAAATATGAAATATATTTTTGGCAAATCTACCACGACATCACATTTTTTTCCTCTATGCTTTAGGCTGCCACATACACTACTGAGGTAGAGAGTATGTCTGCTTCCTTTAGGAAAAATGGTCTGAGCCCTACAAAACTGGTAGCACTATGGTCATCCTAAAGTAAGAGGATGACAACAGTTCTTGGCATTTGCTAGGTGTGCCAAAAAAACAAAACAAAAAAATGATTCCTGGCTTGAAAAAAAAACAAAACAAAAAAAAAACATTAGACTGTTCGGTTGCCAAAACAGTGGCTACACATATTTAAAAAACAACAACAACAAAAAAAACAACACAAAAGTCATATGTATCATGGATCATTAGTTAGAAGGTGGACAATCATGTGGAAAATTAGTTACCATTTTTTTTTTTAATTAATCAAGAATTCATGTTGATATTGTCATTTTAGTTTAGTCATTGAAGCCATCCCACAAGAAACTGCATAATAAAAGGCTGTATTATAGATTTAAATCAAATTTGAGTGCAGAGTACGGTGGTATAGTGGTAAGCATTGTGTTTGAACACTGTTTTTTAATTTGCAAGTCATAGGTTTGATTCCTCTGCCCATGGCCGGATTACCCATTAGGCCAACTAGGCAGCCGCCCAGGGGCACTTACCTGTGAGTGGCGACACCTCTTTAAAACAAAACAAAAAAATAAACAAAAATAATGATTCCTGGCTTGAAAAAAAAACAAAAACAAAAAAAAACATATAAATGTTGCAGTTCATAGTCTGGCCACTAGGCCTAGAACAAGACGGTTACAACAGGAAAGGAAACTTACACGTACAGATAAAGCAAAAATGGATCCGTGCATACCTTGCGTACTCACTCGCAGGTGCTCCTCCACTTCACTGTCTAGGGGCTCCAAAAAAAGGTAGATACAGCCCTGACTCACCCTTTACCGTATGTATACACACACAAATAAATAAATAAATAGTGAGGTAGCCGTAAATGTCCAGTAAGCCAGATGAATAATCAGAGTATTGCAGTATATGGTGATACCATTTTTATTGGACCAACATATTCCTAGGTTTCATGACGAGATTTTGAGAGTGTTCCTCTTTGTGAATCTATAATCAGTATTGACTCTGACTCGACAAATACAGCAAAAAATTCCAGGATTAACAAATAATGTTCTGTTCAGCCAGCTGTGCAAGTGTGTGGGGGTGCAGACCAGAGTAAGTCAATTGGGGTTGTAAATAGTTTTACATCTAAGGAACCATGGAGCTGTAACCAAACTCAGGAGGAAGGCAAAGAAAAAGAATCAACATACATATATATTTACAATCATGAATGTTGGAGGTTACAAGAAATTTTGGTAATGAGAGAAAAATTCCATGTCTACATTAAGGCCTGAGTTATTACTGTTCATGAAAAATCCCGAAATCAAAATACTGAAATGAAAATGATTATGCTCTTTGAGTGGTTATTCTACAACCACTGCTAACAGAGGACACAGAATTAAAACATATATTCCCCAAATCCCCCATTATGATCTTTAACAGTAACAACTCAGGCCTTAATGTAGACATGACATTTTTTGTAAATATATATGTGGGTTTATTATTTATTTTTTTATTTTTTTTGTTCTCTGCTTTCCTCCTGAGTTTGGTTACAGCTCTATGATTCCTTAGATGTAAAACTATTTACAATCCCAATGTACTTACTCTGGTCTGCACCACCACACACTTGCACAGCTGGCTGAACAGAACATTATTTGTTAATCCTGGAATTTTTTGCTGTATTTGTGAATCTATAATCAGTATTGACTCTGACTCGACAAAGAGGAACGCTCTTGAAAGTTCGTCATGAAACCTATGAATATGTTTGTCCAATAAAAAATAAAAAAAGGTATCACTAATATATATAGGATAGTATATAAATAGCACATTTGTGTTCACATGTGAATGTCTAAAACAGGTTAAAAAAAAACTGTTTCCAGCTCAGAATTCCGAGAAGTACAGTTATTACACTGCATTCTGGGAAGCTGAGCAGGAACATGCAAATGTGCCCACAAATGTTATGCCCTTCAATCCATAAACTATTTTAAACATGGCTTCCTTAAAGCTTATGCCCGCTGCATTAAACAGCATGTGTGTATATATATATATATATATATATATATATATATATATATATATATATATATATATATATACATACCACACACATACACACGAGTGTGTAAAGCATGCACATTCACAACTAGACTGTAAAAGATCAACACTGCTCATGCAAAATGTGAAATACAGTTATATACTACCTAACTTCCTACTCACAGTGCAATAAGAATAGACAGTTAACATAAGCTTACCAGTTTAAACAAGTTTCAGATGCTAAGTGAGTGTGGAAAACCAGCATGCAGTTAGTCCTTGGGGAACTAGGTGCTTTCCAAGAAGGTCTCTCATGCATGATACTGACATTTCTAATCCAGCACAAAATAGACAAAAGAGGTTAGTACATAAAAGTCAAAATGCAATATTGTTATAGGAAAGATCAGAATTAATATATATTGATACAAAAGCAACTAAATAGAATTATATAAATCAATATTTGTCATCCTCCAATCTACCAAAAGGCGACATTAGATTGTGCACAGCAGGCGTGATAATGAGAAGGTCTAATACATTTCAGATAGGGGCTTTGTAGACAGAAATAAATTCCAATAGTTATATTGAAAGAGCAGGAACTTGACAAATTTATCTGAAATTTAGGAGCCAGACAAACAGTTTTAGAAGCCAGAAAAAGGACTCTATTTAGAAACATATGTACAATAATGGTTAGGAACCAGCAGTACAATTTAGTAGCCATGGCTCTGTTGAGCCCTGCACTAAGGAATGCCATATTTCTATAGAATACATAAAACTACAAAAGTAAAATACATAAGTAAAGTCTGGTCGTCAACCCCCCCAAAAAAATATTTTTCAAACAGCATATCCTAAATGTGACACCATAATCCCTGAAATATAAATGTTACCTTTCCCTTCTTTTCCATAACCTAGTGATGGAGGGACCACCAGTTTGCGCTTTTCTCCCACACACATATCTTTGAGGCCTCTGTCCCAGCCTTTGATAACTTCTCTGATGCCGAGTGTAAACCACACAGGTTGTTGGTTCTTTTGATACCTGAAAAGTAAACAGAAATAAGGGTTACCATTCTGAGGAGTGCTTTTATCATATTTTGCCAACTGAAGTAGACACATGTAAAAAAAAAAAAACTAAGCCAATGTTCACAGCATATGTGTACAAGTTTGCAGACACAGGATTCAGTAAACATTTATAGATATGCAAGACACCTAATATTAATACTAAGTTTACATATTTAGAACTATGTTATTCCTAGTAATAATATATGGATGCAAGAGCTAGAATGTAAAGAAGGCCGAGGGCCGAAGAATTGACGACTTTGAGTTGTGGTGTTGAAGAAAACTGCTTTGAGTCCATTGGACTGCAAGATCCAATAAATCAGTACTTCAGGAAAATCAAGATGAACTGTTCACTGGAAGGTATGATCATGAGAATGAATTGCAAATATTTTGGTCATATCAGGAGAAGACAAAATTGTGTAGGGAAGACTCTGATGCTGGGAAAGATTGAAGGCACATAAAGGAGACAGAGGCAAAGATGGATAGATGAAGTAATTGAGTAAATGAAGTAAATGAGCTTGAGGAGTACAGGGGGGCATTGGCTGACTGATGTGCCTGGCATGCTATGGTCCATAGGGACACAGAGAGACCGCTACAACTGAACCACTAAACAATAATAGGACACCTAATTGGGCAAATTTGATAACATACATAAATAGCTTTATTCTGTTTATTAATGAAGAGAGTTTTCCCTTTACTGATTATTCGGATGACATGTGCAAATATTTTATGTTCCATAATCCAGGTTTTCAGAATCATTATGGTCTGTCCCACATGGGCATTTCAACAGTTAAACCAAATATTTACCGGTACAAGACATTTTTTATTTCTTTTCACTCTATTTATAAAGAGCCAAATTTTATATAGCTCCACAGAGATGTTATCCATCAACCGAATGAATGACAATCACCCCTATAAACCCAATTACAGACTAGATCGGGGGTACTCCAGTTCTGTCCTGAAGGGCTACACACATGCCTAGATTTGAAGGTATCCTTTCTGTGAACAGGGGAGTCAATCAAATCCAGGCTTGTGCAGGGTTTTTCAGGACCAAACAGGGTACCCCTGGACAAGATGATAGTCTGAACCCATGGATGTGTGCTCACTTTTTTTGTACCCTGTATACGTATCGTTAAGAACAGTGAGGATGCAAAACAAGAGTTTATTACCTTGACCTGTCAACAGCCCATGAATAATATGTAAAGTCAATCTAGCTGGAAACACATTGTAAATAAAGTGCAGTTGAGCAGCAGATATTTCTGTCTACTTGGTTTAACAGTAATGACACTACACGAGAGGTTCCACCTGAAATGTGAGGCAGGCATGTGCGAGGCAGGCATGTGCGAGGCAGGCATGTGCGAGGCAGGCATGTGCGAGGCAGGCATGTGCGAGGCAGGCATGTGCGAGGCAGCCATGTGCGAGGCAGCCATGTGCGAGGCAGCCATGTGCGAGGCAGCCATGTGCGAGGCAGCCATGTGCGAGGCAGCCATGTGCGAGGCAGCCATGTGCGAGGCAGCCATGTGCGAGGCAGCCATGTGCGAGGCAGCCATGTGCGAGGCAGCCATGTGCGAGGCAGCCATGTGCGAGGCAGGCATGATACCAAAACTAGAGGTGGTCCAGTCTGCCAATGAAAGTGTAAAAGATAGTTTCTACAAATATGTATGTTTGAGTACACAAATTAGGACAGTAAATGCAATCTATCCCAATAGTACAACCCTGTAAAAAGGGTACACTTTTTCAAAGTTAATAAAATACTTCTCATTGTATTATAAAATGATGTTTAAACAAGCAGCACCTCTATATAAAGAGCAAACATAAGACACTAGGGCAGAGGTTTCCAATCTGGTCCTCAAGGCACCCCAGACTGGCCAGATTTTCAATTTAACTGTGAACACGGGTGAGAAAATTGTTGAATATTAATTGCCTCATCTGTGCTCACTGTTAAACCTAATACTTGGCCTGTCTGGGGTGTCTTGAGGACTGGATTGGAAACCACTGCACTAGGCAATCAAGTCAGCCCAGCATAGCTCAGTTGTACTATCATTTTCTTAATGGTATGTACAGTAAATGCCTGGACTTGTAAGGGCCTAGACAGACTATGAAAGAGGAAAGTTGCCTATGAATAACTATAACAAGATACATAAAGTTAATATATTTCCACTACTCCATATACAAAACTTGGAAAGATGAATCTGAAACCAATCCGAAATACCTCTGAACACACACTTTGTGTTTGATCTTTCCAAGTTTTGCATATGTGCTGTTGACGCAATCTGAAACAAATATATTTGCACTACTGCAGCTAAAAGATTGGATGGAAGGGTGAGGGAGTCATGCAGGTCTTCTAATTATAATTATGGTCCTGACACTCCCGCTCAAAATATATTATGCCTAAGTATGTGTTTGGCTTGGAGAACGAAGATTTTAAAGGGATATTTTCCACATCTGCAGGCTCTGGTGGCGGAGGAGGCCAATGCTGGACAGGCAGACTCTTCTGAAGTGGTTGCACGGGAAGGCTAGTTCTAGTTTGGGTGCTGCTATGACTTGATTTTTCCTCAGTCTACTTTTGCCCTCAAGACCAGCCCTCTGTGTGCTCTTGACAGAGGAGACAACCTGGTGAATGTTACTTTTCCAGGCCTTGCGGTCTGAAGCTAAAATATGTACTACCTAGGTAAATGGCCCCATCTCAAATCTCATGCCTAGTGGATGCAAAGAGCAAAAATAGAAAAATAGGCCCTAAGTCACCAGACTTCTTAGTGAAACTACCCTGGTGTTGGTGTGGGAGTTAAAGCACAGTGTTACGGTGGTCTCTCTTTCATATGACATGGTGGCAAGGTTACCCCTACCATACCTTCTAGCTTTTATAGGCTACTGTAGTGTGTGGTCATCACGAACTACATGTTTTAATTAGTAGTAATAATAAAAAATAAATAAATGAGATTCAATGATGCGTAAAACACAATATTCAATTTCAAGCGCTGTACACTGTTAAGATCAAATGGTGGTGCTAGCAAGCAGCCGCTACATTTTCAGTCATGATATTATATCACCCTGGTAACATGTTTTAGCAGTGATTATCTGGCCTCTTATTGAACCAGAGTTTTTTTTTTTTTTTTAGCCATTATACTCCGATTAGGACATTAAAGTGGTTCTTTAACGCAGTGCTCATACAATAGAGTTTTTTTTTTTACAACATACCAGGTTAGTAGTAAATTCCTTCCTACACTGACCAGGAGCCCCCCCCCCCCCCCCCCCCCCCAACTTAGACTGCTGGGTAGATCCAATGTTATCCCCTTGGACTCTTAACGCTATATTGAAGGTTTCCCTGTTTTTACCTTTGTCTGATCTTTCCTTTTACAAGTGCGCCAGCAGCAATTGCAATAAGGAGCTGCTAGATGTTGCGGCCAAAATTTTAAGATAGTTTGTGATCACTGCTCAGATCATACACAATTTCCAAGCTTAAAACATTACCCCAACCCTAAAGCTATGATAGTGGCTGCAAAATGTTGGCAGCGACATCAAGGGGATGCTCACCGCCATTGCCGTCGCCTGTGCTGGCAGTTTGCTGGCGCACTCAGATTACACAAAGAAAACATGCAGCTTATATCAGAAACACACATTGCACAGAGTTATTCTATACACATATACACGGATTCATATGGGAGGAACATGTGGTTTCCACACCCCAAAAGCTGTTCACGTAATCACCCGGCACCTACCAATAGTAACACTGCACTTGGGAATGATTTTTTTAACCCTTTACTAACCTTCAAGCCAACAGCAGAACAATGCAGAAAGCGACATAGCAATGTCTGAGCACCTTTTTGTTTGTTGTAGAAAAAAAAAAAAAAAAAAGACTGACTTTGTGAGTTACTCCTGCGCCAGGCAGCAGCAAAACTGCGGCTAGCTTCTAGATGGCGTTGTAGCTTATACCAGGCCTCTTCTATCACACAGACTCCTATTTCTTGCACTCTCTCAGCCCTCTCTACAGCACTCATAAAGTTGATAGCCCTCAGTAGTCCCCAGCCTGGGTGCTTTCCTGTTTTATGCATGTGCATCTGTTATATGCACGTATGCTGCACTGCCCTGCTCCAATGAAGCTGTCTCCTTGTGGAGGTAAGTGGCTAAGGGTTTTTGGGTTAGATTTCCAGGGTTATGGTCAGGAAGGGGTGTAGGGGGTTTGGAGCTTAAGGACTTAGTTTTAGGGTGTTAGGGTTAGGAGGTTAGGGTCGCCAAGGGGTGTAGGTTTAGGGCCGGGAAGTGCTGTATGGGGGTTAGGATTAGAGTTAGGTCCTGCATGGGGTGTATAGCGCGTTAGGGCCCCGGCAAGGGGTATAGGGGTTGAGATAGGGCCCCGGCAAGGGGTGTATAGGGGGTTAGGGCCCCGGCAAGGGGTGTATAGGGGGTTAGGGCCCCGGCAAGGGGTGTATAGGGGGTTAGGGCCCCGGCAAGGGGTGTATAGGGGGTTAGGGCCCCGGCAAGGGGTGTATAGGGGGTTAGGGCCCCGGCAAGGGGTATAGGGGGTTAGGGACCCGGCAAGGTGTATAGGGGGTTAGGGCCCTCGCAAGGGGTATAGGGGGTTAGGGGCCCGGCAAGGGGTATAGGGAGTACATTGGGAAGCGAGCGCACATAGCAACAGGAGGCTTCCAGTGCTGTGCGCGCATCTGTGCTAGCATAAAACAGGAAAGGTCCCCAGCCTGCACTCTCAGCCCTCGGTAGTCCCCAGCCTGCACTCCCAGCCCTCAGTAGTCCCAAGCCTGCACTCCCAGCGGTATAAGCAGCCGCTCCATGAGCCCAGAATCCCAAGAGCGGGGCAGTGTCTCATGTGCACCTCCCAATGTCACCACTCCCCCTGCTGCTGCCTCCTCCTTTGTGGATCCCTTTTCCTGCCCTCCCAGCCAATTCTCTCTCAATCCTTCCCTCCTAGTCCATGTCTTCTCTCCTTCCTCTCTATCACCTCTCAGTCTGCCCTGATACTCTTTCCTCCTCCTCCTCTCTTCCCTCCCACCCTCATATTCCCCACCGGTCTCTTTCCCTCTACCTGATCCCTCTCTCCCCATTCCCTCCACTGATCTTGGTGTTGTGCAGCTCTCACCCTCCGCTCTCATCTCTTCTTGCCCCTGTATACGTCAGCACCCCATTTATAAAGGCATACAGCTCCAGCGACAGCGCCATCTAGAGGCCAGTTGCAGTTTTGCTGCTGGTGCAATACTAACACACAATGTCCAAAGACAAACTGACTTCACAATAATTGAAACACTGTTATAACTTCCTGTGATTGGCCAAAACGAATTATGAATGATATGTTATTTTAGTTAAGGTTTTCAAGAGACATTGCTTTTCAATATCAAGTGGCAGAAACCTGAAGAAATTTGCCAACATGTCAGGATGAGTTTGTTAATGTTTATTTGGTATTTTTTCATTTAAAAAAAAAGCTTGCATACACTACTGATTCTCCTTTATCAGATACACTCATAATCCAATAAAATTGTATATGCCATTAAAAGGGTGTGGAGGGAAGCACATGTGCTGGAAGCTACAATGCTAAGTTGCTAGAGGTATGTAGAATGACACAGACTTCGCAATTAAAAATGTCTGTTTGACCATTACCATTTATTAAAATAGTCATGCTTATCTTCCTTTACAACCCCACTGTGAGAGTTCATAAATGGCCATTGATAAGGAAACTCAGAGAGAAAAATTAGAATAGCTCAAATATTTAACACTTTATTCCCTGTTGGTCCAGTGGTTAAAATGTGGTGCTTTCATCTGGATTCAATACCAGTCTGGGAACTAAGAGGTCACACCACCCTGAAGCCATGCAGGGTTTGGGCCTGGTCAGTACTTGGATGGATGACCACCTAGGAATACCAGTAGCTGTATGCTGTGGCCTACTGGAGAAGGAACTGGCAACCCACTCCAGTATCTCTGCCATGAAAGCCAAGTGGATCAGCATGGTGTGATATGGTCCATAAGGTCACGGGGAGTCGGACACAACTGAACGACAAAAACACACCAGCTGCAATTATATGTATTGTATACTTTTTCATAGGATCTGCAGTGTGTTATTTTAATTAAATGCAAGCTCTACTTTTGATGAGCAGCGACAGGGTTACCTATAATTATATTAAATGTAATCTAGATCCATGTGGAGCAATACTCACGTGGAGTGAAACATAGAGCCATTCATCTCTAGGAATCCCTCGAAGTGCACCAGCATCATGTCCCCATATTTGGTCTTTCTATGGCAGATGAATGGCTTCTCCTGCACCTCTATCTGCACCTCTGGCTCAGGGATCAGAGCCCCACTGGCACAGGCCAGTACAGCAGCCAGTACTACCAGCCTCATACTGCAGCACTCGGTGATGTCAGCACTAGCACATAAAGGGCACTGATTATATATTGTGCATGGCAGGGTTAATAGGCAGTGACTCCGTTATACGGGTCCTCTTTCTCCCAGCACCGCAGACGTGGCACCAACACTCGCAGAGCAGCTGGAGGGACATTTAACTTTCTACACTTCATCCTGATAGGCTGGACGGAGTGGGCGTGACCGAAATCTATTCTGGAGCTTCCCATTGGCTGCTCGGCATTCCAGGAAGTAGCGCTGAACTTGAGTACAGTAGCTGTGTTTGTTCTGTTTGGTTGTGACGTCATCGCGTACCTCTGCACGCCTTGGGTTGCTATTCACAACGCAGATGCGCTGGTTACGCTTCCCCTGGCAGTCTGATGTCTAGCACAGCGTGCGTGCTGTAACGCTGACAGATCGGCTCAGAGCCGCCGGGGGCCTCGGAGAGCAGGGGCATGTGGAGCTGAGATCACTAGGAGACATGGAGGGGATACTGTATAAGTGGACCAATTATCTGAGCGGTGAGTGCTGGGATCTGGGTGACAAAGACTGGAGGGGCTGTGTATTGTGATAGGAAGAGCTGAGATTTACACAACCTCCTGGCATTATGATATACACACATGCATATAGAGGGAGAGAAGGGAGACCGGGAGGGAGAGAGAGAATGGAGACGGAGGAGGGAGAGAAAGAGATGGAGGGAGAGAAGGGAGACGGAGAAGGAGGGAGGGAGAGAAGGGGGAGGGAGGGAGATAGAGGTGAGAGGTAGACAGGGGAAAGAGAGAGACAGGGGTAGAGAGAAGAGAGAGACAGGGGTAGAGAGAAGAGGGAGACAGGGGTAGAGAGAAGAGGGAGACAGGGGTAGAGAGAAGAGTGAGACAGGGGTAGAGAGAAGAGGGAGACAGGGGTAGAGAGAAGAGGGAGACAGGGGTAGAGAGAAGAGAGAGACAGGGGTAGAGAGAAGAGAGAGACAGAGGTAGAGAGAAGAGAGAGACAGGGGTAGAGAGAAGAGGGAGACAGGGGTAGAGAGAAGAGGGAGACAGGGGTAGAGAGAAGAGGGAGACAGGGGTAGAGAGAAGAGAGAGACAGGGGTAGAGAGAAGAGGGAGACAGGGGTAGAGAGAAGAGGGAGACAGGGGTAGAGAGAAGAGGGAGACAGGGGTAGAGAGAAGAGGGAGACAGGGGTAGAGAGAAGAGAGAGACAGGGGTAGAGAGAAGAGGGAGACAGGGGTAGAGAGAAGAGGGAGACAGGGGTAGAGAGAAGAGAGAGACAGGGGTAGAGAGAAGAGAGAGACAGAGGAAGAGAGAGACAGGGGTAGAGAGAAGAGGGAGACAGGGGTAGAGAGAAGAGAGAGACAGGGGTAGAGAGAAGAGAGAGACAGGGGTAGAGAGAAGAGAGAGACAGAGGTAGAGAGAAGAGAGAGACAGAGGTAGAGCGAAGAGAGAGACAGGGGTAGAGAGAAGAGAGAGACAGGAGAGGAGGGGGAGTGAGAGATTATATATTATTATGGCCAACAAGACACAATATTTGGTTAGTCATGTTGGGAGATGCATTACATTGTGGAACACAATCTATATGCCACATGTACACATTTTAAAAGGCTTCCTGGAAATTTCTACCCATATATATATGTATATTATATATCTTGTTCTACTGTAAGACAACTATTTGTATATACTAAGAGGAAACGCCTGGAACTTAGTTGTGCCCCTTTTATATGCACATATGTGTAATAATAATAATATAATACTGCATAATTACACTACTATAATACTGCATACAAACATGTTCATTACAAAAGTGAATAAATAATGTTGTATTGTTTTGGCCAAGAAGTCAACAGTCAGGTACAGAAATGATACATTATTTATATTTACTAAGTCGAAACTCTGGAAATTCAAAGAAAGCAAGTTCTGTATCTGTATTACTTATGGAAACTGACAAATAAAACAATACATGTAACTTTTAAGGAACTACTGTTGACTTTACCTATCTCTCCCTTGTGTAAACATTATATCTGATTTCTAGAGGAAGGGACTAATTACCTGGGGTTAAACATTCATTTTCCAGACATTGATTCACTCATTATGCATGCAAAAATGTAGATATTCAATATCTCTTTGATTTTGAATTAGTACATGTTCATTTTGCCATAGTTAATTGCATGCTAAACTTAGATCTCAAAAACTTCACAGAAAGTTTTTTTTGTGCAATAAAACGTGGTATAGTAATTTCACATGTAATAAATGAGTCCATAATGCATTTTCACTATTTAATCCAATATCATCAAATTTGTTAAGCAATACATAAAATGGATTATGCACAAGTTAGAAGAACTACCCACAGACAGTCACTGTTTTGATCTTAAAATGGATCTCATCAGTGTGGGGTGGGTATACCTTTGTGCTATAGAGTTTGTGTTGTCCTCTGCCTGATTTAGGAGGGTGCTCCACCCAGCTTCAGAAGCAAATAAAATATGAACACTCATTATAAATCTAAATATCCACCCGGCTACTCCTTCATTCCACTTAACTAGTAAAACACGATATATATATATATTCTATTATTATCGTTTGTTTGTAGCTCGCCAACATATACCGTAGCGCTATACATACGCTGTGATCGAAGCAAAAAAATATAAACACATTACAAAGGATGGAGTGCCTTGTCTTTGCCAACATCACAAACGTTACGAACACTGACAACTATTATAGTGATATAGAAAAAACAAGCGAAAATACAGAAATTTTAAATATAAATTGAATGTTGCTCTTACTTTGTATGTATGTCGGTATATGTGTGTGTGTATATATATATATATATATATATATATATATATATATATATATATATACATACATACATACATACACACACACACACACACACACACACCCTACATACACACACACACACACACACCTTTAGATTGTAAGTCTGTGAGTTTTCAGTCTTGCAAGGTGCTTTGGTGAAAGATCTATAGACACTGGATTCTAAGCTCAAAGACAGGGCCCTCCACTCTTTGTAATGTGTTAATATTGTTTTGCCTTGATCACAGCGTATGTATAGCGCTATGGAATATGTTGGTGCGCTACAAATAAATAATAATAGAATATATATATATATATATATATATATATATATATATATATTGTGTTTAGTCGTTCAGTTGTGTCCGACTCTCTTTCATTCTATGGACCACAGCACGCCAGGTTGTGTCTGGTAGTGACTATATCCATAAGGTTTTCATGGCACAGATACTGGAGTGAGTTACCAGTGGATCACACTTTGTCTGCTCTGACCTATTTATCTTGGTATAGCTCACAGCTTCATTGAGGCACACAAGCCACTTCACCATGACAAGTTAGCAATCCAGAAGGGAATATATAATATACATACATACATACATACATACATACATATATGTGGTATTCTTAAAATGGATGTACAATAAGAGCAGTATGAGGAGGGGAGTGCACAGACTTTAGTGGGTTTACGTCACCATATTGTCTCACCTATAGGATATCTTGGTTCTTTTAAGGACCACTTTACTTAGTCTTCTCCCTCCTCAGGAAGTATTCTTTGAAATACAATGGTAGATTCCATCTTAAATACATATATAATGTAATCACACTGTAGTTTTTGCATTTTAAGAACATGTTGCCGATGTTCAAGTGAAGTTCTTCAAAATATGATATTTGAATTACTTGATATCAGTGGTTCTTTACATTTCTTGAGCTACAAATTGAACCCATTAAATATATTTAGCAGAAAAGAAAATGTTTATGTCAAAACAACATTTTATATACAGATTGTATCTGTTTAAGTGGAGTAAATGATTTTCGGTAAGACAATCCACTGTTGTTTTTGTCTTTGGTTGAATCCTGTGATATGGCTGAGCCCCAACCGTGCATGACATCAGGACAGGTTAGACTGCACACAACGCTGATCAGTCATGTTCCACTTCCTGCATGAACCAATTTTGAAAATATCATTTGCATGACTAGTGTGTCTTATTAGTCTGTGTTAATTACACACCTAAATCCCAAATATTTTTAGAACTGCACCCATTCTTTGACACACATAGTGTTCCTGTATAAAAAAGTTACAACACTGTGATTACAAGAAAGGAATGCTCACCTTATATTCAATGTTTATTGTTGTAAACTATACTTTTTGTTAATCTATCTTTTTTAGCACAACTGTATTGCTCTGCTTATTTAAAGGGACATTTATCTCACTATAAGTGCTCTTCATGGTGTGAAAGAGCACATGATTCTGTGTTAAAATGATCTGTTGCCTTTTTTTAATTACGTTAATACCAGTTAAATATCAGTCCTAGGTTTGTTTACAGATACACTGCTGACTGTTCATGATTTACTACATCTGCCGACAATGGCTGTTACAAGCTCCTAAACACGAGTTATTGCTTCTCTGCTTTCAGGAATGTCATCAGCCATCGCTTAACCCACAAATAACATATTTTGGAGTTTTCAGCAGTCATTTCCCTGCACTGATGAATTTGGGAAGGGTTAACCCTTGTTTCTGATCTGCTCTCTGCACACAGCTCTTGCTGTCAGTCTCTGGAGGCATGCCTAATTCTCATGTAAACGGACACTTTGTTTATGATTTTTTTTTTTTTTCTGTGAAAAAGGCACCCATTTCAAAAATTTTGGAATGATCTACAGTGGTGTGTTCCAAGTTGTGCTGAATTAACTGCCTCTTTAATGCCCATGCATTTTAGAAATTAGTTTTTTTTAATTTTAAACTGAGTGGTCTAAAATGTAGATCACATTCACAGCACAGCCCCTATTCTTCCACAATTTGAATATAAATATTTTCAGATTGCCCAGCAAATCAGGTACTGTGCAGTTCTCAAGTTATAATGTTATATAGATTTGCACTGTTGGTGTAATTACTGGTCACCATGCTTTTATATGTGTTTGCATCGCTCAGTAGTGTACAACTATCCGCAACCTCATGGACAGTAGCACACCATGTTGATCTACTTAATATTCATGGCAGAGATACCGCAGTGGGTTGCCAGTTCCTTCTCCACTGGCCACAGCTCCTGGTATTCCTAGGTGTTCGCCAATCCAAGTCCTGACCCTACATTGCTTCAGGGTGGTGTGACCTCTTGGTTCCCTGATTGAAATCCAACCCAGGTGATAGCGGTGAAAGCACCGAATACTAACCACTGGACCACCAGGGAACCCATATACATATATTACTTATGACTTTTTTTTTTTTATATAGTGTCTAAAAATGTGACTCAAAACTTGAGAGATACATTTCCTTTTATCGCCTTATCTCTTAGAAACACAGATAATGCAGTTTGATTATCTGGAGTTAAACATTAATACATTGACTGTTCAGTGGAATGGAGTTACAGCTAATTAATTTTACATTTGTTACCTGGCTGTAATAATCTTGAAATCAGAATGTATGTGCCATTTTACCTCTCCCAAGTACAGTATGTGTAATACAGCTAGAGTGTCTGTGTGGCTCCCATGGGGGCTGGATCCAGGTTTTCCACTTATAGCAGATCAGACAGATATACACAAAGCATGGACCTCCCGGCATGCAGTAAAGGAACATAGTCCTACACTTATGTCCTGAGCAAAAAGGATCTCTTTATTAAACAGAGTACAGGATATTTACATTGAAAATACAATAGTGACATTAACACAAAGTAACTAGACAATCCCCTTCTGAAACCCCTTCTTGTTGTAGTGAAGGGGCTTGTGCACCTCAATGAAGCTGCGAGCTATGCCATGTATGGTCACCCAATTGCTGGAAGCCCACTCCAGTATTTTTGCCAAGAAAATCTTATGGATAAGCACAACCAGTTATCCGGTGTGCTGCTGTGCATAGGGTCACTGGGAGCTAGTTGGATTTTAGCCACATCATAAGGTAATGCAAACTGTAGTTTGGAGCTGAGATTAAGATCAGTTGGTCAGAAGGCAACTGTAAACTGTTTGTTTGTATCTCTAAACAGGAGGCCCTAAGGCTCTCTTATTGTTTAAGGATATCAAGTGTTGTGTCCACTCCACAGGGGCCTCTCTGAGATCTGCCTACCCTGTGATAGACCAGATCACACCGGATAATTTAAATTACAACAAAACTACATATATTAAGACATACATGCTCATCAGGCATGTTTTAATATCAACATAATCAACCCGGTCCAAGGGGATTAATCCACACAACCCTGAGTGGTACATTAGTGGTTCATGACATCTGTACTTTGTGTGCAATAGCCTTGTACTTGAGCCAGCATAAAAAGTGCACTTTGTCCCTGCTCACAACTGGGACTAACAAAAGGAAGCTCTGCCCGTATTATATCAGAAAAATTATATGCTTGTTGAGAGATAAGGAAACCTGAGTTTTGCTGATGACCGTTACTAATTAAGCTCATAACTAAGCGCATGTAATCAAAGGAGCAGGAACTATAGACATATATCTGTACAATAGGCACTCTATGTGAAGTGATAATCTAAAGCAGTCTACTTGTAACTTTTACACACTGCTATTTATGATTTAGGTCACACTACTGTATTGGTCATGGAGAAAACAAGGTGGTTACAGTTGGCCCTGTAAAAGTTGTCATGTACTACAATCACATCAGAATTAGGAACTCTCTATACATTATGTATATATAATATTTTAAAAGTATTTATCATACAATAATTCTACTCAATAATGTGGAACTCTTTTGTCATAAGAATGTTTGTTTAAAATACATTGTCATCAGAAATGTATTTGTGTGTTTGCTTCGTCCAGTCATATCCGACTCTCCGTGACCTCATGGACCGCACACCATGCTGATCCACTTGATTTTCATGGCAGAGATACTGGAGTGGGTTGTCAGTTCCTTCCCCAGTGGCCCACAGCATATAGCTCCTGGTATTCCTACGTGGTCTCCCATCCAAGTACTGACCACGCCCAACCGTGCTTGGCTTCAGGGTAGCCTACAAACAGCAGTCGGTGCACATATCCCTTTGTTTTTACTAGTATTCCCATTGTGTGTCTCTCTCACTACATTTGCATTGGGGAATTTGTGAGTTCTTGACCATCATTATGTTTCTAGAGTGACCTTAAAGGGCCACTTAAGTGATCCAGCTTTTGTGTCTTATAAGTAGAAAAGTCCAGGATAAACAACTTTTCAATGTATTGTGATTTAAGTAGTTAATCTTTGGTAAGAAAACATACACTGAAAATATATGCCTTGTACTGTGTACATGTGTCACCAACTTGCTCTTTTAAATGCACAGTCTCAAATATGCAACTTTAGCCATAAACAGACAGCATGAACTCCATGATTCTTATTTTTACAAATGGCCTTGCCCTTGGTTTGTCAGTTGTGCATAGAAAGTTATTTGTTTCCAAGTTTCCTTGCCTCACTGACCGGTTGGCTAATACAGCATATAATTAGACAAGTGACTCTTCTTCCAAGCTCAAAAACAGTGTGCAGTATCACGTTCACCTACCTGAGCCTGCATGCTTTGTCTGATGGCTTTCTGAAAACCGATATTGTTCTTTTCCTTTCTTTTTTTGTAGCATTGTTTGCAATAGTATGATATCAGATATGCTTGTGCCATTGATAACATAGCAAGAAAAAGCATTTATTATTTTGCTATTATAAAAAGGCTTGAAATAGGAAAGGAGCGAGTTTATAGAAATACGACCCAAATAGTACAATACTGTTAAGTTACTAATAACATGCCCTGTGGCTGCTAGTGATTTTTTTTCTTTTGTGTAGGTACATTCAAAAGACACTAAAATTCAGTATGTTCCATTTTTTAAAGGTTCGTGCTACAGACATTACTGCATTGTTTTTTTCGTTTTTTTTCATGACAATTTAGGATAAACCTCATATTTGTGAAGTAAGCTCTGAGCACTTTTGCAAAAAAAATCTTAATTGTAGGAGACTGCTTGTGTATAACATATTCCATTTTGTCTTCAGCACTTACTGATGGTTTGGATCCTGGTGGAAGTTTTTGATTGGGCAGTTTGGTAAGGAGCAGGGATAGTGAGTCGGCTTGATCTCACCAGTGACCAGCAGTTGCTAACTTTATTACTTTTACCATCCAGTCACTTTGATATTACTACATGGGTTGACAAATGTATCTGAAATTTAGGAGCCAACCAGGTTAGGAAGCAGTCAAACATTTTTTTTTAGGAATCCAGTTATGGATTATATAAAGAAATATATGTATAATAACTAAAAAGTTAGTAGCCAGCAGTAAAAATTACAGTCTGTGGCTACCAAGATTTGTTAAACCCCATTTTACTATACAGTAAAAAGAGCCTGATGTCAGAATTTCAGTGTTTAAGGACTGATATTGCCAGTAATTATGAATTTGGCCAAGGGAGCATGACATTGTTGCATTGGGATTACGTATTATTGTGTGTGGTTATATGTTGCCTGTACATGGGTATTATGTATACTAGTTATTATATATTATTATGAGAGGGAAATGTTATATATAACATATGTTGAACTGGTAAGCATGCTTTGCACAGAAATTAGCTGCAGGTCATTGCACCCTCACAGTCAAGACAGATGTATGTACTTCAAGTAGTCCTACGTAAACACTTGAGCTTTACATCAAGGTTTTCTGCCCTAGCGAGCCATGGACATCTGGCCTATCGTTTAGATATCTGATGAGTGTTATCTCAATTGTTATATCAACCCATGGCTACAAGGCCGATGTGTGACATCACACACATACACAAAGGGACACAAGGGTGTGGTATGGGAGAGTATAAATATGTTGTTTTGATCATTCAATAAAGGTTCAGTCATAGTTTTCACATATCCACAGAGACTATTTCTGTGTTTTGTATCTTGACTTGGGGAGTGGTCTTGCCGCAAACCACTAGTAACCGGTATCCATTATTCTCTGCCTGTACCTTTTGGGCCTTGCCCTCTTCAGAAGCCATCTTTTGTGCCACAGATAACAAGAACTACACAATTTTGCTGGGGTAGGTTTGAACTAGGTTCATATCAAGCCCCTTGAAGAAGCAGATCGTGACACCTGATATGTGTAAATAACAGCATACTTTTCTTAATTTTGTTTCTTGTGGCTTACTTTGTGTTCTTTGACTCTAAACAAAGATACTAGAATTCATTGTGGAACCTTACATAAATCTGCAGTTAAATGAAAAATGTTTATTGTATAGGAAAGTATAACTGTAAAATTGATTTACAGGAAATGTTTTGTGAGATAAATCCAGCTGCATCCTTTTACTCACTTACTTTTTTGTGTTGGTTTGATTGTAATTTACATAATATAGTACAAACACAATTACTGAGAAGGTATTTATTTTATTATTAAAACTTCCTGATTGTTTTCTTCTACATTCCGACTAAAGAAGGAGTTATGAAAGTGCTGTGGAGAAATGTTTTTAAAGGTGTATATATAAGTTTCCTTGGTTTCAAATGTTTGGTAAGAAACAGGCTGTTATTAGCAGAAAAAGATGTGTTATATAGAAAAGCTCAGTCTACTTACAAAGTTACAAGCAGGAAAGTAAAATCCGTCTTTGCAGCCAGGTACAGAGTTTGACCTTTCAAAAGAAGTACTTGCTGCCAGAGGAATCGTATGCTTGGGTGGAGTCTGAGCTCACAGCTGAATCAGGGCACAAGGATAGAGAGAGACTACATATCCCAGGCTGCTTTGCAACACAGGATCTCCTGAGTATGATACAAATGTATCCGCTATCCTCTGCTTTCTCCTGATTGGCCAAAACAAATTCTACATTTTATGCTAATCTTAGCAGGGTTTTTCAGGGGTCTTAACTTACAATAGCCTCTGCTTGCAAAATGAAAAGATTTAGCAAACCTCAGGGTAAGTTTGTTAATGTTTATTTGGGTATTTTTTTCATGCAAAAAGCACTACTGATTCTCCTCTATCAGACGTATTCATAATCCTGGAAACTAAGATATGCCTTTTAACTTAATTTTCATAAATGGTATGGCAACCATATATATTTTATTTTAGTGTATATTTTATATAACCATTCTGAAAATCCTTATCTTTCTTTGGTTATATTCCTTAGGATGGCAGCCTCGATGGTTTCTGTTACATGGTGACATATTGTCCTATTATGACTCTCAGGAAGATGCCTGGAAGGGATCTAAAGGAAGCATCCAAATGGCAGTGTGCGAGATTCAAGGTAAAGTTATGTGAAAACAAGTATATGTGAAAATGAAGGTACTTAAAACACAACAAATACCATATAATATTTGCTTTGCGTAATATAAAACAAAAAATGTACCCAAACTAGCAATATACATCAATCCTGACATGAATATATATGAATATGCAGTATCTGGACTTGATGATTACAGTTTTTTTTTTAATTGTATCATTTTTGGTCCATCTTTGAAATCTAGGATAATACCCATTAGAATATTAAGGTTGGGATATTTGCTCTAGTGAAACTTACCTATATATTGTTGTATTGAGTTATTTAGAGTAACATAAGATAACTATTCGTATAGGGAACTGGATATTAACATCTGGTTATATTATTGAGTATATTTCTCAGCCCAATATGATATTATTATAGTTAGAGTAGTATCTTCTTGTCCCAGAATATAACAACTGATAAAAGTATTTATAAGAATGCCCCTATATATAGATGTTTTTTCTGTGTTTGTCCTTATATCTTTGGGATTCACTAAGGTCTCTTCTGGGTATAAATCTCAACTATAGGAGCTAGAGCAAACTAAGCTAAATAGGGTAATCCCTACATGGGTGACTCCCTATTACTCAATGCGTTTCGAATGAATCGAAATATGCACCATAAACCTGGGACCATTGTGATTTACAGCCGTCACTGATTTGGCACAAAAACAGACAAGTATTGAACTCTGATATAATGCTTTTCATAAATCGTGCTTTGTTATCATTTTATTGTATTGAACCCTGTTTGCATTTATACGATAGCTAAAGGCCCTCAGCAGCTGCTTAAACAGCCGCCTACAATGAAGAATGCAATGGAAATGGGATAATTATAGTTTTTATATAAACTCTTATGTCATTTTGTGATACCTGTACATGCCCAGTGTTCTCTATTTATTCTTAAGGATGCAAACTGCCTTTGCTGGCTTTGCATTTCAAATGTACATCTAGGCACTCTATATATAAAGTGATGAATACCCTTCTGTTAGGGGTCCGGAGCAGTGATAAATAAGCATCCTATTACTGGGCACCTAGGAGTGAATATTTTTTAAAGGACATTACAGCAATAAATTATATGAGATTCTTGCAGACAAGATTATCTGAAATACATTGCCTTTTCCAAATACTATTAACATACTGGTTTAGAGTTAATATTTTCTATGTGTCATCCTTGCTGTCAGCTTAAAGGACCACTGTAATGACCATAGAACTTGACATCAATATTCCATGATTTAAAAAAGCAATATACATTTTAAATTTATATTAAAAGATAAGACTTTCCCGCTGGTCTCTGCCAACTATTAGATCAATGGTAATGGCAGCTTTGTCTGCAGGCAGTGCTAACTTTTTTTTTAGGAACAATATTATATCCACACAAGTCTTCCCATTGGCTGGAGACTTGTAGTATTAAAGTGATTTCTGTGAGACACACTTTTGCTATGTTGGCAGCATATGAATGATTGTTTGGACTCTTATTGAATCTGATTAGTCGTAAAACCCTTTAAATCCTTCATCTTGCTATTTAGTTGCCGTTTTTGGAAGGTCTGTGAATGACGGCCGTAAAGCTGTAATTTTTTTTTTCAAGCCCGTAAATCGAAAACACATTTTGGGCTTGGGGAAAATGATCAATTTCCCAAGCCCACAAATGGTTTCACACCCGTAAATGCAAACAGGAGCACAGAGGGAGGAGAGTGGGGAGAGGGCGGAAAGAGACACAGGGGTGAGAGGGGAGGGGGGTGGGGGAAGAGACACAGGGGAGGGAGATAAGAGAAAAAAATCCCCAGGGGAGGGAGAGGGGGCAAAGAGACATGTGAAAGAGAGAGGGGGAAACCGACACAGGGGAGGGAGAGGGGGGAAAGAGACACAGGAAGGAGAGAGTGGGGAGAGGCTCGCAATGAGCGCTATAGGTGCTCAGTGCGAGGCCCGACAGTTGCAGGTTGCCTGACACCTGCAATGAGTGGCACTGAAGGCACTCATCACGAGGCCCGGAAAGTAGACGGGCAAGTTGCTAGTTATCTAATAAAGCCTCCAGACCTCTCTCGGTTCAGTTTCCCAACCCCTTCCTGAAATTATATCTCCTCCCACACACCATGATCCAGGTCTCAGGATGTGAAGTAACAAACACAAATGGATTATTGTACACAGAGTCTTCAAATATTCAGTTTTTCTCAAAAAAAGGTTTATTGCCCATGGTTTACACTCCTGCTAATGTTAGTTTGGTACATACTTGACAAACAAGTGTCCTTTAACCCAATACATGAATGTCATGGCTTGTAGGAGACCTGTCAAACCATAAAAGTCAAAGTGTTGTTGTTGTTGTTGTCTCTTATTTATTTAGTGCCAAAATATTCCATAGAGATGGGGTATAGTAAAACGTGTAATGGCGTTGCCCTTGAGCTAACAATCATACACATGCCAAATTTATACAAAGTGCTTGGCATGACAGGGATCTTGCAAGTTTACAGACTAAAGGATTAATTAAACCAAAGGGTACAGTATTATGTAATCGTATAGGAATTTTACCAAGCGGCAGTATAAGAAACACATGTACGCCTATGTCGCACTGCCCCAAACTGAACAGTGTACTGTAAAAGTGATAAGGGCTTTACCTGTCTGTACTGCCAGTGGGACATTTGTTGGCTCACTTAACAGGAGAATAAAGGAGATGGAGTTCTGTAAATACACCCTGTGAATAGTGATACAGGAGCTAGAGTTTAAAATGATAAACCAGTAAAAGATTCCACCAAATCAGTAAATCTGTTAATTGCATGTTTTTTTTGCTACTTTCCCTCTTGATGTTGCAGAAACGTCACCTCCCGGCAATGACTGTGAATGGGTAGGTAGATATACAATGTCTTGCAAAAGTATGACCCCACCACCCCCCCCCCCCCCCCCCTTGGCATTTTTCGTGTTTTGTTGCCTCACAACCTGGAATTAACATGGAATGTTTGAGGATTTGCATTATTTAATTTACAGAACATGGCCAGAACTTTGAAGATGTTGTTTTTTTTATTATTGTGAAGCAAACAACAAATAGGACAAAATAACAGAAAAAGTCAATGTGCATAACTATTCACCCCCCTAAAGTCAATACTTTGTAGAGCCACCTTTTGCGGCAATCACAGCTCCAAGTCGCTTTGGATAAGTCTCTCTACAGTCATGGTCCATAAATATTTGGACATCGACACAATTCTAAACTTTTTGGCTCTATACACCACCACAATGGATTTGAAATGAAACTAACAAGATGTGCTTTAACTGCAGACTTTCAGCTTTAAATTGAGGGTATTTACATCCAAATCAGGTGAACGGTGTAGGAATTACAACAGTTTGTATATGTGCCTCCCACTTTTTAAGGGACCAAAAGTAATGGGACAGATTAACAGTCATAAATCAAACTTTCACTTTTTAATACTTGGTTGCAAATCCTTTGCAGTCAATTACAGCCTGAAGTCTGGAATGCATAGACATCACCAGACGCTGGGTTTCATCCCTGGTGATGCTCTGCCAGACCTCTATTGCAACTGTCTTCAGTTCCTGCTTGTTCTTGGGGCATTTTCCCTTCAGTTTTGTCTTCAGCAAGTGAAATGCATGCTCAATCGGATTTAGATCAGGTGATTGACTTGGCCATTGCATAACATTCCACTTCTTTCCCTTAAAAATCTCTTTGGTTGCTTTTGCAGTACGATTCGGGTCATTGTCCATCTGCACTGTGAAGCGCCGTCCGATGAGTTCTGAAGCATTTGGCTGAATATGAGCAGATAATATTGCCTGAAACACTTCAGAAATCATCCTGCTGCTATTGTCAGCAGTCACATCATCAATAAATACAAGAGAACCAGTTCCATTGGCAGCCATACATGCCCACGCCATGACACTACCACCACCATGCTTCACTGATGAGGTGGTATGCTTTGGATCATGAGCAGTTCCTTTCCTTCTCCATACTCTTCTCTTCCCATCACTCTGGTATAAGTTGATCTTGGTCTTATCTATCCATAGGATGTTGTTCCAGAACTGTGAAGGCTTTTTTAGATGTTGTTTGTCATACTCTAATCTGGCCTTCCTGTTTTTGAGGCTCACCAATGGTTTACATCTTCTGGTGAACCCTCTGTATTCACTCTGGTGAAGTCTTCTCTTGATTGTTGACTTTGACACACATGCACCTTCCTCCTGGGGAGTGTTCTTGATCTGGCCAACTGTTGTGAAGGGTGTTTTCTTCACCAGGGAAATAATTATTCGGTCATCCACCACAGTTGTTTTCCGTGGTCTTCCGGGTCTTTTGGTGTTGCTGAGCTCACCGGTGCGTTCTTTCTTTTTAAGGATGTTCCAAACAGTTGATTTGGTCACACATAATGTTTTTGCTATCTCTCTGATGGGTTTGTTTTGTTTTTTCAGCCTAATGATGGCTTGCTTCACTGATAGTGACAGCTCTTTGGATCTCATATTGAGGGTTGACAGCAACAGATTCTAAATGCAAATAGCACACTTGAAATGAACTCTGGACCTTTTATCTGCTCCTTGAAAATGGGATAATGAGGGAATAACACACACCTGGCCATGGAACAACTGAGCAGCCAATTGTCCCATTACTTTTGGTCCATTAAAAAGTGGGAGGCACATATACAAACTGTTGTAATTCCTACACCGTTCACCTGATTTGGATGTAAATACCCTCAAATTAAAGCTGAAAGTCTGCAGTTAAAGCACATCTTGTTAGTTCCATTTCAAATCCATTGTGGTAGTGTATAGAGCCAAAAAGTTTAGAATTGTGTCGATGTCCCAATATTTATGGACCTGACTGTATGAGCTTGCCACATCTTACCACTGGGATTTTTGCCCATTCCTCCCTGCAAAACTGCTCCAGCTCCTTCAAGTTGGATGGTTTGCGCTTGTGAATAGCAATCTTTAAGTCTGACCACAAATTTTCTATTGGATTAAGATCTGGGCTTTGACTAGGCCATTCCAACACATTTACATGTTTCCCCCTTAAACCACTCAAGTGTTGCTTTAGCAGTGTGTTTGGGGTCATTATCCTGCTGGAAGGTGAACCTCCGTCCTAGCCTCAAATCACGCACAGAGTGGTACAGGTGTTGCTCAAGAATATCCCTGTAGTGGTACAGGTGTTGCTCAAGAATATCCCTGTAGTGGTACAGGTGTTGCTCAAGAATATCCCTGTAGTGGTACAGGTGTGGCTCAAGTATATCCCTGTATTGGTACAGGTGTTGCTCAAGAATATCCCTGTAGTGGTACAGGTTGTGCTCAAGAATATTCAGCACCATCCATCTTTCCCTCAACTCTGACCAGTTTCCCAATCCCGGCTGCTGAAAAATATCCCCACAGCATGATGCTGCCACCACCATGTTTCACTGTGATGGTGTTCTTTGGGTGATATGCTGTATTGGGTTTGCGCCAGACATAGTGTATTCTTTGATGGCCGAAAAGTTAAATTTTTGTCTCCTCAGACCAGAGCACCTTCCTCCATACATTTTGGGAGTCTCCCACATGCCTTTTTCGTGCCATTTTGTTTTTTGCTGAAAGTAATGGCTTTCTTCTGGCCACTCTGCCATAAAGCCCAACTCTATGGAGCGTACGGCTTATTGTCGTCCTATGTACAGATACTCCAGTCTCTGCCGTGGAACTCTGCAGCTCCTCCAGGGTTACCTTAGGTCTCTGTGCTGCTCTCTGATTAATGCCCTCCTTGCCCGGACCGTGAGTTTTGGTGGGCGGGCGTCTCTTGGCAGGTTTGCTTTTGTGCCATGTTCGTTCCATTTGTTTATGATAGCTTTGATGGTGCTCCTGTGGATCATCAAAGATTTCAATATTTTTTTGTAACCTAAACCTGACTTGTACTTCTTAACAACATTGTCCCTTACTTACTTGTATGGAGAGTTCCTTGGTCTTTCAAAAAAGTTGTGTATATGTAATGACAGATCATGTGACACTTAGATTGCACACAGGTGGACATCATATCACTAATTATTTGACTTCTGAAGGTAATTGGTTGCACCAGAGCATTTTATGGGCTTCATAACAAAGGGGGTGAATACATACGCACATGCCAATTTTCTGTTTTCTATTTCTATAAAATAGTTTTATGTATATATTTTTCTCATTTCACTTCACCAACTTAGACTATTGTGTTCTGATCCATCACATAAAATTCAGATTAACAAAACATTGAACTTAAGGGTGTAATGTAACAAAATAGGTAAAAAGTCAAGTGGAGTGAATACTTTTGCAAGGCACTGTAGATCTTATGAAAAACTGTGTGAGAGGGCATTTTTAAGATGTTGGTACTTTTGGCAACACGGCTGGCTGTATCGAACTTTAAGCCATAAGTAGAGTTCCCTGGTGGTCCAGTGGTTAGGATTCGGTGCTTTCATTGCTGCAAACTGGGTTTGATTCCAGTTAGAGAACCAAGAGGTCACAACACCCTGAAGCCATGCTCGGTTGGGCCTGGTGAGTACTTGGATGGGAGACCACCTAGGAATACCAGGAGCTGTATGCAGTGGCCCACTGGAGAAGGAACTGGTAACCCACTCCAGTATCTCTGCAATAAATAGCAAGTGGATTAGCATGGTGTGCTGCAGTCCATGAGGTCACAGAGGGTCTGACATGACTGAACTTCGCAAATACCCACACATTAAGAAATGAGGATTATATCTTTAAACATGAAGATTTGTAACCTATTTGAAAATTCGTCCTTTTATAGGTTAGGTTTAGCCATGTGTTTGACGATTGTATACCGTAGTCTGAACATGTGTTTAAAATACTAAATGTAATTTAACATAGGGTACAACACACTTGCTTTTCTCCATTTGTTTTTCCAAATCCTCACATTGTTGTTCCTATAGTTAATTCTGCAGATAACACCCGGATGGATCTGGCTATTCCCGGGGAGCAGTACTTCTACCTGAAAGCAAGAACTGCAACAGAGAGACAGCAATGGCTTGTTGCGCTGGGGTCTGCCAAAGCATGTATTACAGACATTCGAGCACAGAAAGAAAAAGGCAAGCATTTTCTTTAATTATTTATACATGACAGATTGTACTTAATGAAAATCTGAACATGACATCAAAAGACGTTTGTTTTCCAGGCTGGCATATGAAAAGAGCACTACAGCATAGTATCAGTGTGGGATTGGGCTGCCATGACGTGTTCTTGCTTTTAAAGGGTGGGCATTAACTTTGTTACCTGGACAGGCCTTTGTTTAATGTAGAATCAAGAGTGTGGAATTACTGATTTGTTAAACTTCACTCTGTATCGTATTACTGGGTTAAGTAACAGCTTCTTATATACCTTCCGTTCAAGTCAATAGCAGGAATTAATCAGTGTGAGATATCATATTGGTGAGAATATCCAGAATGACCTTTAACACATCCGTACAATTTAGGATGCACAGAAGCAGGTGGGAACAATAAAATTGCCTTTCAGATTTTGCTGGATCTGTTTACAAATCTTTGTCACCATGGAAATATAAAAAATAAACCTTTTTACCGAAGAGTTTTGCACTTGCTCCCCAACTCCTTATCAACTTAAGGCTTTTTAACCATTTGCAATAACAAAACAATGGCTAACTTAGCACAGAGACTTGTAGTAATGTACATGTATAGAGAAAAATAATTACAAATAGTTATTCAAATTTTTGAGTGGAAGCATTAGATTATTGAGTTTGAAATTACATTATTATCTCTCCAAATTACTTTAGATCATGTGATTAATTATCTCACTATGAGGCGATAATAAACAACAAGAGCATACCAATCTGGTATAGATCAGAATAAAGATTTTAATTTTTTTTAAGAGTATGTTCTGCCTAAACACAAGTTGCTTATAAGTACACTCCTGGAAGTTAAATTTTTTATCAACATGCATGTAGAATAAAAATATGTCTAATATACCGGTACTTGTTATTTTGTTTGCATAATGTTTCATTATCAGCTGTAAATGTGCAGATAATGTTCTTTAAATTATGAAAAAGCAGTAGCATAAATTTAAATAAGATTATAATTAGAAGTTGCCCATAACTGTGAGGTTATATATTGCCACAAAGTGATTGTGAGCAGGGCATATGGGTTGCTAATATTAATAGTTTTTATATTTTGTTTAACACTTCCAAGCCTGAAGTGGAGTTACTGTGTAATACACCATATACACTGCACTGTCATTGTCAGATCCTCTAGGCTATTCATTGTACCCATCCCATTAATAATTTATAGATATACTCCATTTTTTATGTATAGTTTATACACTTTAATTAAACAATAAGGAGACTGGGATCTATTTGCCGGAGGTGAAGAAGATTGACATTTCACGTGGAGATTATATGAATACGATCTCTATACCTCATAACATTTGAGGTCTCTCCAGGTGAGAGTCACAAACAGTTGAAAGTAAAAACCACAGTAGTTTTTCTATTGATCTGCGCTAGGAGTTTGTGTGCCCTCTCTCTCCCTTCCCTCTTAATATCCTTGCAGGTTACAGAATATGTTTTCCTATTGAGGTCTTCAAATTGTCTGTGACCAAGGCAAATGAAAACCAAATTTTTATACAAAAATATGTTTAATATTTGTGTTTTAGATAGAATCCTTGGACCACCAACAAGCAATGCTTTCCTCTTTTGTATCTAATATCCCTAACACTAATTAAGATCATAAATGCTCACAAGAGCCTCAACACCCTCTGTCATGTTTTATGTATTCACTTTATACCTTGCTGTATTCTATGCATTCACTGGATGTATGAAATTATGCTGCCCCATCTTTATAAGTGTTTTAATCAGTGTTACAAAATTTTCAAGCTATCCTTTTTTATTATTATTTTAGAGTTTAGTGACAGCACTGAAGCCTTGAAAACAAAGATGTCTGAACTAAGACTCTACTGCAATATCTTAGTTCAACAAGTGAATAAAACCAAAGAAACGGCAATCAACCAATCTGATTCTCAGGTGTGTATCTTTTTATTGTAGATTTAGACTTATTAATCCACTGTATGGGCCGTTAAAAGAGCATATTTTTTGTATATATCTTGCTCTGCCTCGGTTTGCTGCATACAGTTAGACATCGCCACACATTTGCAAGATCAAGCGAAAACCAACAAAATCCTTACCTTGATTACCTGTGTTTGGGGTTACCATGGTAACCAACAAGCTTGCCCTTGGCTATAACAGCCCTGACATAATTAGCAATTTATCAAAGTGTCCTTGTACAAAACATTTAAGATGGGAGTGTGTAATTCCATACCTCACACTACTCTGAGACTCAAATCTGAAAACTTGAAAAAGTAGTCTTTCAAAGAAAGGTGCACAGTAAAGGGAGAATGTGTTACCAGACAGTGTCTTGTAGAAAATGTGTGTGCTATGTCAACAGAACACATAGTGGAGTATTTTACTAGTATTGAATAAGAAGGCTTTTAACCCCCTCCTAAGCACCGCTGACTTGATTAAAGGACCACTGTATAATGGGAAAGAAAAAAGAAAAAAAAAATATATATATGTGTGTGTGTGTGTTTCCAAATGTTGAATCTGACTAAGAGCATAATTAATCAGGAAAAAGTAATAAACCTAGCTTTTAACTAGGAAAAACATTAGTTTTAATGACCCTGGATGCATCCATGATGCACAGTTGGAAGTTGTGTATGTAAGAGAGGCATTTACATTTCTAGAGAGCTGTGACTGCATTTGTTGGTGCATGCTGCTTACTTTTGGCCCTGTTATTGGGAAATGACGTGGTTTCGATTCCAGTTTTATACAATTATCAAATAAATCCTCCAGACTTCTTCCTATTCTCTCCCACTCCACTCTTCCCTGCACTTATAGCTATTAAAAGCCAACACACCTCTCATTAAGTACCGTGACAAACACAAATATATTTTTCTACTTATAAACATAATCTTCAAACATTCAGATTTATCCAAAAATGTTTTATGTCCATGGCAGTGCAAGCTGCTAATGGTAGTTTGGTACATGCTTGAAAAAAGCGGTGCCATTTTTCTTGAACTACAGTGGTGCTTTAAGGTTCTCCTCCAACAGGTAAAAACCACATTTATAGGGATTGTTTGGTTGTTAATCCTATGGGCAAACAATTCTTTTTTTTTTTTTACTATCTAACTAACTTTATTTAAAAAAAAAAAAAAAAAGGAAAATTTTTACAAATACTTAAATGAAGCTGACAACTTGCCAGGATGTTGATTTTAAGCTCTACCGCTTATTTTCTGAGGAAAGCTCTGGCCAATTTAATGTATTTTTTATCTGGGGGTTAAAGGTTGTCTGCCTAATCTATACACATTTTTAAAGATATCCTCGTTTTTAAGTAATAACTACATACTTAGGGCTTCATCCCTAGTGAGCCCATGGCAAAACCAACATTGTTTATTGTGGCTTAATGTAGCCGAAGATAAAGGCTCTACTATTGTCGTGTTAAATTAATTCATTAATAGAATTTTGGTTCAGTACCAAAAAATGATATCAGCTACCTGAGTACCACTGAAAGGCCAGCATAGTTCTCATACAGTAGGTTAAATGTGTTTATGTAGTAACTGATTAGCAATACCATCAGTATTTGAGGAAAATAAAGGTATCTATAAAAAATTGGGGATTGAAGAGGACCTGTCCATTATGCAGTCTTAGAAACAATAGCACACCAATAATGCATAACTATTGTATTTTTCAACTCAAGGGACATGGCACAGGTTCCAATTATATTATAATTTAAAACTGTAGTTTATATCAAACACTTTATCAGTTGAATGCTATTAAAAATGAATTGTCTTACAAGAAACTTACATTGACACTTGTACATTTTTTATCTGCCTTTCTCTGATACATCCTCTTTATCCTAAATGGGTATATCTCTCTAATGTGCCATTACTCCAATTACCCCTAGGGCTTTGATTATACTGCGTTCAATCTAAAGTCTGATCCATTTGAAAAAAGTCAGCATGAATGAACACAATATATTCAGAGCACCAGGGGGTAACTGACAACCAAACTCAATAGTCTCTTATTAGAAAGTGATATCACTATACTTTGCAGGTACACCAGAAAAGCATCAATGTAAACTTTTAGAAAACAATTTTTTTTAATAATGTTCAGCTTATAAAGTTATTAATAAATAAATATAAATATATACATTTGCATGTCCCAGCTCAGCTTCTCAGAATGCAGTGTAATAACGGTTTTTCTTGTAATTCTGAGCAGGAAACAGTTTTTTTAACTTGTTTTAGACATTCAATTTTGAACACAGATGTACTACTTATTTACTGTACGGTGGAGTGCTTCTGTCGCTCTTTTTCCCACCATATATTAAATGATTGTTGCTGGGAACAACCTACTCATAAGATCCACAACACAAGCTGAGATCCTGCTCCATGCTGATGATAGCCTGTAAGCTTGACACCGCTGTATGTGGATAGTATTCTCAACTTGTGTATAATCCAACCTTGGCTTTGCATAAAAGCTGTGTAATGCAGCGGGCATAAGCTTAAAGGAAGCCATGTTTAAAATGGTTTATGGATTGAAGAGGGAGGCATTTGTGGGCACATTTGTATGTCCCAGCTCAGCATCCCAGAATGCAGTGTAATAACTGTTTTTCTTGGAATTCTGAGCTGGAAGCAGGTTTTTTTACTTGTTTTAGACATTCAATTGTGAACACAGATGTACTATTTATTATATATATATATATATATATATATATATATATATATATATATATATATATATATATATATATAAACACACGCTATCCTTTCACCACATCCCATTTAGAAAAACATTAGTCATATTATATTAATTCTGTGTGCTTCATTTAATGTCTGTGCTGTTTATGTACTTTGCATAATTAGAATATGTTGAGAACAATGTCCTTTCAGAAGGTCTTTAAATAATGTTTCCTTTCCTTATTTATAGATGATCACTCTAAGCTGGATAGTGCAATGTTTTCCGCATGCCAATCTTTAGGAACTCCTAATATGCAATTTTGAAGGATTTTCTTGCATGTACCTAGACATTCTCATGTTTTTAATTACCGTATTTATCGGCATATAACATGCACCGGCGTATAACACGCACCTCATTTTAAGAAGGGAATTTCAGGGTGAAAAAAAATTCAAATAAAGAAATTTGAAGCAAAATCCTCAACTTCCCTCCTCATCCTTAACCCCCTCCTCAACCTCCCTCCTCAACCCCCTCCTCAAACCCCCCATCCTCCACCCCCCATCCTCATCCTCCTTCCTTAACCCCCTCCTCAACCTCCCTCCTCATCCTCCCTCCTTAACCTCCCTCCCCTCATCCCCCCTCCTCAACCTCAACCCCCCTCCTCAACCTCAACCCCCCTCCTCATCCTCAACCCCCTCCTCATCCTCAACCCCCTTCTCATCCTCAACCCCCCTCCTCATCCTCAACCCCCTTCCTCATCCTCAACCCCCTTCCTCATCCTCAACCCCCCTCCTCATCCTCAACCCCCCTCCTCATCCTCAACCCCCCTCCTCATCCTCAACCCCCCTCCTCATCCTCAACCCTCCTCCTCATCCTCAACCCCCCTCCTCATCCTCAACCCCCCTCCTCATCCTCAACCCCCCTCCTCATCCTCAACCCCCCTCCTCATCCTCAACCCCCTCCTCATCCTCAACCCCCCTCCTCATCCTCAACCCCCTTCCTCATCCTCAACCCCCTTCCTCATCCTCAACCCCCCTCCTCATCCTCAACCCCCCTCCTCATCCTCAACCCCCCTCCTCATCCTCAACCCCCCTCCTCATCCTCAACCCCCCTCCTCATCCTCAACCCCCCTCCTCATCCTCAACCCCCTCCTCATCCTCAACCCCCTCCTCATCCTCAACCCCCCTCCTCATCCTCAACCGCCCCTCAACCCCCCAATCCTCATCCTCCTTCCTCAACCCCCCCTCCTCAAAACCCCCCCTCCTCAACCTCAACTCCTCATCCTCAACCTCCCTCCTCAACCCCCCCATCCTCAACCTCCCTCCTCATTCTAAACCCCCCTCCGCATTCTAACCCCCCCTCGTTCTAAACCCCCCCTCTCCTCAACCTAAACCCCCTCCTCCTCAACCTAAACCCCCCTAAATACACCCCCCTCACTTACCTGCTTCTGCTCTGACCTCCGCTCCTTGACCCGGTGACGTCACATGTGCGCCAGCGCGCCACGTCATTAGCATATACCGGGTGCAGGGGGGTTTAGGTTGAGGAGGGGGGGGTTAGAATGCGGAGGGGGTTTAGAGTGAGGAGGGAGGTTGAGGATGAGGAGGGGGGAGGGAATATCGGTGTATAACACGCACCTATGATTTGCCCCCTATTTTCAGGGAGAAAAAGTGCGTGTTATACGCCGATAAATACGGTATATTGGACCCTTGATGTGCTCAGTGTATAGTTTAATACACACAGAGTAAGAACCAATTTTAGTACAATTATTCTACAAAATGCAATAGGAATAAGAATAGGGAGTAAAACAGATGAACTGAAGGATTGATTAGTTTCATATCCTAATGACACTTCTGCTTGTGTTTTGTTAATAAATTCGTATCAAGATTAGAAAAACTCCTAAGTGCAAAGTGCTTTGAATAGCACAATTGTATTTGTCATTATTAAAACAGAATATTTTCAAATGAATATACTCTTTCTCCACTTTTTTTTATCTCTCCCCTCTATCTTCACATACACACATTTATATTTAATATTTCTGTGTTTTTGTTTTGTAGGAAAAACTTGACATGGGAGCACTTCTGAAATCTACATGCAGCACTTTTCTGAAAACCCTAGATGAGTGTATGCAGATTGCAAACACAACATTCACCTCTCACTTGGAACATGCCACACCTCCAGGATCACCACACCTGTCTGTTCTTAGACCTAGCAAGGTAAGCCTTATGCGTCATGTGTGTTTCTTAAAAGCAGCTCTATGTACACATATTGAAACTGCTGAAAGGCAATATACTTCAGCAACGAAAAGGTGACATTTCTCTTCTATATCCATGAATGACTTGCTTGCCTCTGTGCTACAGAACAATTGGTAGTATTAGAGGACGGCTTAGTTATGAATAAGCAGTTTATAACAGTGGTTAAAAGATATTACAATGAATGTTGTTCAGAAATAAAGTTGGCACATTATCCCTTTGTAAATGTCTGTGTTCGCTTTCTTTTCATTTAAAGAGTCAGAGAAAATGAAAAGCATAAATGATAAAACATTGCACTAAATAATTAAAACCAAACCATATTTTACTTATTTCGTTGAGCAAAAAATAATTTAAGAATGGTATTCTAGCACCTTTGAGAAGTGTTCCTCCTCCCACACCAAGAATAGTGAAAATAAAAGCCAACAAGAAACGAATAAAACAATATGACAGAACCCTGCTGTTGCAAGCTATAAGACCTTACAAACTAAGCCAGACCTTTACAATTACCGTGAAGTCCCTAGATTATGGCCAATATAAAATCCTTTTGCTTTTTTAATCTCCTTTGATATAGTAGGAGTAAAAGATTCCTACGTGATATTTATATTTTTATACCTTCACCACAAGCCGCAAACAAAAGTTAGCTTTGTTTTAAAGTATTTAATACAATGCTAACTTACAATGCTTGAAAGAAACGTTTGTGTTCCATGTTCCTTTAAGGATTAAAGGGACAAGGCAGAACGAAAAAATTGAGTTCAAAGGAAAGAAAAGTATAAGATAGAGAGGAAGTAGGTAATAATAGGCCTAGGGCAGTATAAAATCTAGATACATATCTATGTGGCTGTATTAATCTGTCTGACTTGCACATGTTTATTTTTCTTTAAGGTACGCCGTTCTGCATCAAATCAAATTAATGCACAAAGGTAAGCCGATGCGATCAAGACCGCTCTCACCTAAATCAATCTCAACCAATTTTTCTAGTTGTCATAAATGGTGAAAATTGAGATCCCCTTGGCGGATTACAGTAGGGAAAGAGAGACTGTTACATATATTGCTAGACATGAGTGCTATTTTTACATCTATACAGAGTATTTTAAGCACTTTCATTATATTTTCAGTAGCAATTCGTGTTCTACAGGCCTCCAAACTTCCATTCAGCTGACCAGCAACCAAAATAATGATTCTGTCAGCCTGTTGTTTTAACAGCTTTAATGCACTATGGCACATTGGGGGGTAACATGCATTTATACAAATGAAAACCTCACATACATACACTTTTTGTTTTTAAAATTCATCTCAATAGCTCCACTTCCGATCTGAAGGAAAAAATTATATCTTTCTAACCCTGTACTACACTCTTATGTATAAACAAGTAAATATTAGAATGTCCTATTTTGTTATTTCCAGGAAGACGGAATTAAACAACAACCTAGAAAATGGCTCTTTGAAGGAAGTGGTGAATAATAGCAGCCAGTCAATTATTGATAATGTCAATGGCCTTGGTATGAAAATCTCAAGGCCAGTGGGTTACAAGGATGACACAGATAGCAAGGAATCTGATGGTAAATAAACGCATATTGTGATGATTGTTGTATCATAGTTTATCATCGTTATCTGTTTATTACCTGGCTCTCAAAGACTATTTTTGCCTCTCTTCACATATAATTTTTTTCTTTTGCATATTCATTATTTTTTTCTGAGCCTTTTTATAATATTTATATGTACAAAAAAAAAAGTATGTTAACTATGGAAGATTACATGATGGCCACTTCTCCTCAAAAAAGGCTATTTACTTCATTAGGCAAGTTGTAGTATCTCCCTGTAGATTACGGCTATACAAGGGTATTGTGCTAATAATGGCATAGTAAATACATAGGTCTTTTATTTCTATTTTTGTTTTATCTTGTTGAAATAAAAATTAAACTTTCTCTATTTTCACCCTAAAATCAATTTGTACACCATGTCAGTGAATTAGCCTTTTTTCCCCCTTCAAAATGTTTACAAATGTGATAAGGATTTAACTAAGGGAGGTTGGACATTAACTATTAGTTTTCAATGATTTGATTACATTCTGTTCGTGAATTTATGATTAAATTGTGCAATTACTTGCAATTATTCTCTACTACAGGCTACTTTTACAGGACGGTGTGTCGTGGAAACGAATGAGCTTCCATTTAGTCCTGCAGCTACATTCAAAGATAGTAGTGGATTCCACTTAGACATAATTGCATTTAAAAGTTGTCTGTTTTAATTGTCGTTCTGTGGTATGGCAATAATTGGAATTCAACACTATATAAAGCTGTGTCCATTTATGCTCTGCTAATAACTTCCGTTATCTAATACCATTTATGCAGACAGCGGTGGTGTGTCTGATGATACCATCTCACAAGATGCCGACCAGTTCAGTACTGGGAGCAGTTCCGGCAGTGACCTCCTGGACAGAGGAACAGATATACGGAGAGATTTACCTGCATTAACAAACACATTCCGACAAGACAAAGGAGGAGGCGATGAAGATAAAGGAGGAGGTGACGCTGATGGAGGAGGAAGTTCTGAAGAAATGCTTCAAACATTTTTCAGCAAAATGACCCACAGGTAATCATTGTAGGGACTCCTTTAACACCTTTGCAAAAAAAAAAACGCAAGACATCATCATGACTGAAAGAAATGCAGTGCTTAGTTAGAAAATGTTAAAGTGATACAGTGAAGGTCCTGGTTGTTGAATTGAAAACTATATCTGTAAACAAATACATTTTTAATTCTAGTGGTTGTTAAAAAAAATTAATAGAAGTGTTAGGTAATTTAACTTGAAAATTTGGAATGTAAGCATAAATTTGTGAAACCACAAGAGCATTCTCAGTTGCATCATAATAATAGCCAGAGAGCCATTTAAGTGTTACAAACTAAGCCACAAAAGCAAGCCCAGTTGATATAGGTCAGAATAATAAGCATTTAAATGTAAAATACAAAACTTTTTAGATTTTTTTTTCAGATTTTTTTTAACAACCAATTCTATTAATGCACTTTCCATTTCTATATTAATTGGGACTTTTGCTGTGTCACTTTAAAGGGGTGCTTGCAACATAGCAACATATTTGTTTTTTAAAGAAAAAATAGTCTGTACTGTATAATAGCCAGTATTTATAAACAAAGTCATTCTTAAGATATCCACTAATGTCCTTGATAAATGTAGGGTTATTCTTAATGGTGTGTTAATAAAAGGGTAAATATTTTTTGCACAATGATCGTTCAAATTTAGTGTGAGTCACAAATCACAAAATAGAGGCACACAGACAATTATATATCTACTAGCGACTTGCCCGACGGCAATCAAATTTGAAGCCTGGCAATGTGTTTGCCACACAATGGGAACCTCTCCCCCTCTACTTTACTGGCCTCGCGATGAGCGCTTTTGGCGCTCATTGTGAGCCCCCCCACTTGACGGGAGGCGCTCATTGCGAGCCTCTCCCATCTCTATTTTTCTGGCCTCGCGATGAGCACCTTCTTTCTCTCTCCCCCCCCCCCCCCCCATCTACTTCCTCCCTTGTGTCTCATTTCCCCCCTCCGCTCCCTCCCTTGTGTGTCTCTTCCCCCTGTCCCTTCCCCCTCTCCCTTACCTGTATCTGTTCCCCCTCCTCTCCCTTCCCTGTATCTGTTCCCCCTCCTCTCCCTTCCCTGTATCTGTTCCCCCTCCTCTCCCTTCCCTGTATCTGTTCCCCCTCCTCTCCCTTCCCTGTGTCTCCCCCCTTCTCTCACTCCCCTGTGTCTCTCTCACTCCCCTGTGTCTCTCTCACTCCCCTGTGTCTCTCTCACTCCCCTGTGTCTCACTCCCCTGTGTCTCTCTCACTCCCTTGTGTCTCTCTCACTCCCCTGTGTCTCTCTCACTCCCCTGTGTCTCCCTCACTCCCCTGTGTCTCCCTCACTCCCCTGTGTCTCCCTCACTCCCCTGTGTCTCCCTCACTCCCCTGTGTCTCCCTCACTCCCCTGTGTCTCCCTCACTCCCCTGTGTCTCCCTCACTCCCCTGTGTCTCCCTCACTCCCCTGTGTCTCCCTCACTCCCCTGTGTCTCCCTCACTCCCCTGTGTCTCACTCACTCCCCTGTGTCTCACTCACTCCCCTGTGTCTCTCTCACTCCCCTGGGTCTCTTCCCCCCTCTCATTCCTATGTGTCTCTTGCCCCTTTTCCCCTGGGTCTCTTCCCCCCTCTCATTCCTATGTGTCTCTTGCCCCTTTTCCCCTGGGTCTCTTCCCCCCTCCTCTCATTCCTCTGTGTCTCTTCCCCCTGTCCCTTCCCCCTCTCCCTTCCCTGTATCTGTTCCCCCTCCTCTCCCTCCCCCCTTCTCTCCCTCCCCTGAGGCTCTCTCTCCCTCCCCTGTGGCTCTCTCTCCCTCCCCTGTGTCTCTTCCCCCTTTTCCCCTGGGTCTCTTCCCCCTTTTCCCCTGGGTCTCTTCCCCCCTCCTCTCATTCCTCTGTGTCTCTTCCCCCTCCTCTGTGTCTTCCTCCCTTCTGTTACCCCTCAGGCGCGCCCCCCGCCACGCAATTTGCAGGCGCGCCGTGCATTGCGCATGCCAAAGAAAAAATGCGCATGTGCAGGAGTTGTGCGAACTGCGATTTGTCGAATCGCATTTTTAAAACTATTATATGTGATGATATGTGATGATCTGAATGCAAATGTGATTGAATTTTTTTTTGTCAAATGCAGATATCAACATACTTCAAAAGCTACATCTGTTTCAGTGTGTGCACTAGAAACCGTAGATGTACTGTTTATATTTTGAGTACATATACTGTTTATATTTTGGCAGAATATCTTTTTTTTTTTTTCTTACTATTATTCAATTAAGAATGATTGCAATTTTCATTTTTAGAATTTGTATACCGATAAATGTGCTGTTTTGTAATACCAGCTTTTGTTTATGTTAAAGATTTAGTGATCTAACACTAGAGGATGGCGACGGGATACCTACCGAATATTTCCTGGATTCTTGTTATGCAATTGTTCCAGTTTTGGGTATGTACTTCCTTTATATAAACTATGCTTAGAGTATACATCATACATGGCAACAATAAAGACTCTGTCACTTCTAAAGGAAAGAAGTGTTGTAGTTATATATGTTGTACTTAGTATATTGCTTTATCCTCTCTGTAGCCAGAGGGAGAAATAATATAATAAGGATCAGTGTTTTATAATGTACGTGTATGGTTAAAGGTAGTCTGAGTTATTGAGATAAACCTCACTGACTCTTGATTTCCAATATTTATCAGCTATAGTCTGACATCACTTTTAGCATCAATGGCATCATTTTTGTACAAGTCATTCTGCAATATTTGTAATTTGTCAGTTTTCAGCACAATCTGTAAAACAAAATGTTTTAGTAATTCAGTATTTTTGTTTAATCATAAATCACATTTATTATTTCAAATAGTTAAATATTTAATAGAAATGTGTATGTATACATTTGAACTTTAAACAAAACAATTAGACTCCCTTTACTTTTCCCATACCAAGGGGAGTTAAAAACCAAAATAGTATACCCGGGCCAAATAGTTGTTATCTATCCAAACAGGGCAAAACATGTGGGCGGCAGATAAATTTGTCATTTGTAACCAGAATTGGTTGGTGTGGGTGCTGGGAAGTGCTGCTTCTCATTCCTGCTATTAATCAACGTATTTGTATAACAAATATTTTATGCAGTTTACCTAAGCTGCCTATATGTATTTTATTGTTAAAAAATCTATACCTTTTTATACCTTCAGTGTCTGCTAAGAATTACTTAGTATTATGCTTCCGGCTATTTAAGTCAAAATGTCTAGCCTGGTTTACTTTAATTGTTTTTATCTCACCCTAGATAAACTTGGCTCTACAGTGTTTGCACCTGTAAAAATGGACTTTGTGGGGAATATTAAGGTGAGTTAGAAAACCTGTACTTTTTAACGAAATTTTTTAGCCATTAAAACAAACACTTTTTAAGACACAACAAAAGCTGCAGTGCTCAAATTCACGATAAATTGTATGTAGACGAGCTTTACTATTCTGGACAAATCCCAGCCCTTATATTAGACTTTTACACTAGGAGATTAAAACCAGAGTCTTGATATACGAAGATCAGGAGATTTTACTTCTCATGAGATTTGAATGTAGTTTCAGAGCTTATCTTGCAATTAAATATTGACTGTAAGCCTTGAATATACAATATACATATATATCAATTTTTTACAAATGTTAGTGTAAAATGCAAGCCGCTAATAATTGGCAGAGGGCAGAATACTATTTGTTTGTATTGTTACTGTGTTCATAAAGTGCCAACATTTTCCAGAGTGCTATTTAGAGAAGATAAAACAAATTCTAAATTATGTACAAATATAATTAAATATACAATTTGCAATAGATTTTAAAATCTTGGTTAGTTCAACCAGTTTTTTTTGGATTTTGAAGAGGGAAAAATATCTGTCCTTTTTGGTCTTTTATTATACCATCTTAATTTGAGAGAAGCAAGAGGGGCTGTAAGAATATAACTGGTGATGCACTAACTACTCGTATAGAGGTATTGGAGCTCAGTCCTGTCTTATCTAATATTCAGGTCAGTGGCATTTAATGCCAGATTAACCTACAGTACCCTTGCTGGAGTTAGTGTTTGCAACCTGTGAGTGAGCGTATCGTTGTACACATACTTAAAGAACCACTGTAATGCTCTAGCAAGAGGAGCTATTTACCTTAATTATACATTGTTCATTAATATTACTGTTTAATAATTTAATAATTTTATCAATATTCAATAGTATATTCATTTTTTAAAATTAGAGCATCTGCCTCCAGCTAATTCTTTGTCTCCTCCCTGTAAAGGTCATTAAGGGGAGGGTGAGGATTTTGTCTGAAAGAGAGGTCTGACAGGTTTTAAGAACATAAATATACCAAAAAGAAAGAACACTGTTTTAGAAGCACTCCCTTTTAATGATCTCTGTGAGACAAAAAAAAACTGTTTTAAATATAGCTTATTGGGACTAACAGAACTGTTTTAATTAAATATAGTGGATCTAAATCCTAGTAAAATACCGTGTATATTGGTATATTTAGTGCAATAATCTATTTCTGTAGCACCCTTTTTATAATTGAAAATAGGATCCTATACCTTGAAGCTATCCCCTTTTATCATATCTGGTTGTTCTTAAAACCTCATATAAGAAAAGAATAGAATAAAATATCATTGATAACCAGCATCCATAGCAAGTGTTGCCAAATAAAACTTCTTCCACAACAGGCCAATGGTGATAATGTAGATGGTAAATCTGAAAACTTAGCAGTTTCTTGGTAGACAAAGGCTCTTCCCCTTATAATGGGTGCATACAGTAGCAGTCTCAACTTTGGAAGTACATTTAATATTGAATATCGCTTTTTTGTAAAAAACAATATGAATTTTATTAATGATCTATGCCTAATTAAACATCTAGTTCATGTTGACATTGATTGTTATAATAAAATGTTGGAGGTGTTGGATAATTGCTTGAAAGGTAAATATAATAAACCATAAATGAACTGAAAGGATCCTCCCTCACAGTAAGTTCCTTTATTTAGCGCCATTTATTAACTCTCACTATATGAGTGATGGGCATTGCAATTTATATATATTTATATGCATACTTTTCATTCTGCAGGAGCTGATAAGTGTGTTAATGACACGACTTGTTTTTACTTGTTTATTTACAGAAAATAAATCAGAAATACATTACTAATAAGGATCTGTACACAACCCTTCAAAAAATAGTTCTTCATGAAGTTGATACAAACATGGCACAAGTCCGCAATTCCGCTACAGAGGCTCTGTTATGGCTGAAGAGGTAAAGTGCTAGCACTACAAACTAAAGATTAACAAACTCACCCTGATGTTTGCTAAATCTCTTGAGTTTGCAAGCAGTTACTTTTGTTAGTTAACAACCCTGGATATCTCTGCTAAAATTAGCATAAAATTAATAATTTGTTTTCGCTAATCACAGGCAGATATACATTTTAATAGATTGTAATGGCAGCTTGTACAGGAAGGAATCATGGGATGTGTAGCCCCCCTATAGGAGGAAGCAGGAGGAGCCAGACAGTTATCTGTAGATCTATGCATTAAGCTGTTTCTATTGGTAGGTACGCTGTGTCTGTGTAAGCAGCTCTGGGGGTGTGGAAAACAAGTTTTATATCTGTGGGTGGGGGGGGGGGATGGATGCACGCAATCTGCTTCTGGGCCTGTGAGAGGGAAGGAGTGTGGTGTAATTTTTTTAATACGATGCAATTATCCAACAAAGCCTACTCTTGTTGCTCTGCATTTTACACCCATGGCTTACACAGCTGCTAATATTGTTAGTTTGTTACATACTTCACATACAGGTGCCTTTTTTCTTGAACTACGGTGGTCCTTTAATGAGTGCTAAAGATTCAATTAATTTAATTGGTTTATTACGTATGTTCCTTATGTAGAATAAGTATGTTATATGCATTGTTAACTAGATTGTGGTTTTGCAAGTTTTGTATAAAATGCTGTGAATGGAAGTAAAGTCTCTATAAAACCCCTAAACACAGAGGTCATTTATCAGCTTAATTCTTCGAAAAGAATTCTTCGAAAGAGTGTACAATAAATTATTGAACTTCAGTGGTCATTTTGAGGTGAATGATATTGCAGTCGGCCGTGGATAGATTACTATTTATTTTCCTCTTTGTGGGATTGGATTTTAGTCCCTTTTCTGCCTTTTTCTGAATTACATTTTGTAGGACGTGCACAGCGTGCTTTGCAAAAGCAGTTACCGTATATACTTGAGTATAAGCCGACCCGAGTATAAGCAGAGGCACCTATTTTACCACAAAGTACTGGGTAAAATGAGTGACTCGAGTATAAGCAGAGGGTGGGAAATGTGCTTCCCCCCTGTGTCCCTCTTGTGTCCCCCTCTCTCTCCCGTGTCTCTTCTCCCCTCTCCCTTCCCGGTGTCTCTTCCCCCCTCTCCCTTCCCTGTGTCTCTCCCCCCCTCCTCATTCTCAACCTCCCTCCTCAACCCCCCCATCCTCAACCTCAACCCCCCTCCTCATCCTCAACCCCCCTCCTCAACCCCCCTCCTCATCCTCAACCCCCCTCCTAAAACCCCCTCCTCAACCTCCATCCTCCCTCATCCTCCCTCCTCCTCATCCTCCCTCTTCCTCATCCTCCCTCTTCCTCATCCTCCCTCTTCCTCCTCCTCCTCATCCTCCCTCCTCCTCCTCATCCTCCCTCCTCCTCCTCATCCTCCCTCCTCCTCCTCATCCTCCCTCCTCCTCCTCATCCTCCCTCCTCCTCCTCATCCTCCCTCCTCCTCCTCATCCTCCCTCCTCCTCCTCATCCTCCCTCCTCCTCCTCATCCTCCCTCCTCCTCCTCATCCTCCCTCCTCCTCCTCATCCTCCCCCCTCCTCCTCATCCTCCCCCCTCCTCCTCATCCTCCCCCCTCCTCCTCATCCTCCCCCCTCCTCCTCATCCTCCCCCCTCCTCCTCATCCTCCCCCCTCCTCCTCATCCTCCCTCCTCCTCCTCATCCTCCCTCCTCAACCCCCCTTCTCAACCTCAACCCCCCTCCTCATCCTCAACCCCCCCCTCCTCATTCTACCCCTCTAAATACCCCCCCTCCCCCTTTCCCCTCACTCACCAGCATCTGAAGCTTCTGCTCCTGCCTCCGCTCCTTCCGGCGTCTTGACGTGGCGCGCATGTGACGCCACGTCATTAGCATATGCTGGGTGCCGGCACCCAGTATATGCTAATGACTTGAGGTCACATGCGCGCCACGACATTAGCATATACCGGTTGCCGGCACCCGGTATATGCTAATGACGTGGCATCACATGCGCGCCTTGTCAAGACGCCGGAAGGAGCGGAGGCCGGAGCAGAAGCTTCAGATGCAGGTAAGTGAGGGGAATGGGAGAGGGGGGGGTATTTAGGGGGGTTTAGAATGAGGAGGGGGGAGGGAAAGAGACACGGAGGGGGGTTAGAGAGACACGGAGGGGTTTAGAGAGACACAGGGCTGAAAAACTCGGCTTATACTAGAGTATATACGGTACATTGTTAATTGTGTTTTATATTGTTTTATTTTTTTAATATGAAACACAATAATGTTTCTTTTTCTTATATTTTCTGGGGGTGGTATTTAGAGGGGTAGAATGAGGGGGGGGGGTTTAGAATGAGGAGGGGGGAGGGAAAGAGACACGGAGGGGGGTTAGAGAGACACAGGGCTGAAAAACTCGGCCTATACTAGAGTATATACGGTACATTGTTAATTGTGTTTTATATTGTTTTATTTTTTTAATATGAAACACAATAATGTTTCTTTTTCTTATATTTTCTCTAAAGAAAAATGCCTCTCTGTAATAGTATTTTTTAATTAAATTGTTTTAAAAATATTTGTAGTTCTACAAAACTATTGTAGTGCTTTTTCAACTTTAACAGACACTGTTCACTAGTGCTCATAATTGTAGAAAAATAAGAAGGAGATGCAGGGGGAGAGAAGAGCAAGATCCAATAGTGCAAATAAATAAATGTAATGCTGTACAGTAAAAATATAAATAAGTAGATAAATAATAAAAAAAATAACAAAATATAAAGTGTAACAAATAATAACAATATGTCACACATTTCTTTCCCTCAAATAATATGAGGTATGAAAACAGCTCAAAATGGAGGATCAGTCCACCCGTCTGAAGAGGATGAGGTCCACTGTCTCCAGACGCACCGGTGTACCAGATTCCACTAAGGTCAAAATAAAATGTACACTATGCAAAATACTGTCCAGTGGCTTGGATGTGGGGTGGAATTGGTATTCAATCAGTACATATATGATAATAGTATAGCCTGTACTGCAAGGATTAAAGGCCAGCACAGTATGGCAGAAAATTTAATTGTGGGACATGTTAGACCTTCACTAATATGTGTGATCTCACAGACCTCCAATGGTCAAAAAATGTGAATATAAATCACATATAATAAAAGCAAAAAAAAAATATCTGCATAAAATATATACTGTATACATATATAGAAAGTACAGATGGCGCTGTACTTAAAATCAAAACCATATGTATTTCAGGTCTGTACTTTCTATATATATATGTGTATATATATATTTTATGCAGATATATTTTTTTGCTTTTATTATATGTGATTTATGTATCATATGTGGTCAGTTCCCATTTTTTGACCATTGGAGGTCTGTGAAATCACACATGGTAGTGAAGGTCTAACATGTCCCACAATTACATTTTCTGCCATACTGTGCTGGCCATTTAACCCTTGCAGTACAGGCTATACTATTATCATATATGTACTGATTGAATACCGATTCCACCCCACATCCAAGCCACTGTACAGTATTTTGGATAGTGTTCATTTATTTTGACCTTAGTGGAATCTGGTACACCGGTGCGTCAGGAGACAGTGGACCTCATTCTATTCAGACAGGTGGACTGATCCTCCATTTTGAGCTGTTTTCATACCTAATATTGTTTGAGGGAAAGAAATGTGAGTTTGGCATTGTTCTTTTTTTTTAAATGATTGTTATTATTATTAATCTACTCATTCATATTTTTTACTGTACAACAATACATTTATTTATTTGCACTATTGGATCTTGCGCTTCTCTCCCCCTGCATCGCCCTCTTGTTTTCAGGTAGCGTAAGCTTTCTCACGGAAGATCAATGTAATTTTTTAAAATAACAAATTTCTTATTACTAATCTTTACTAGCTAAAATATTTAAAATATTTTTACGCTTATATTTACCTTTTCAAGTGTAATAGCAGCACTGTGTGCTTCCTTTTACTGTATTACATTTTCATGCAATTCCTAGTAAATTTTAGTCCATGCTTGGTCAACGTTGGTCATCATGGACTAATCTAGGCCACATTTTTAAGAAACAAGATTTCCTCAAAACTGTGGTCAGCCCTCAGGTCTAATGTTGGATGAACGTTTTAATTGATATTATAATCTTTGTTAATAAACTAAATTACGAGCAAACTGGGAGTGAGCAGACTCATGACAGCAGTACTGTTAGTAGCTGAAATATAGGCTATTGCTGTTTAGTTTATTGAAATGCCTGCTTAGTTTCTCGCTTAATTGTGGTATGCTATACATTTTGCAATTTTTATTTTGACATAATTTTTTAAAATTCGTTTTTAGCCTAATTATTTTATATATTTATTGGTTCAACACAAGATTGTAAAGATCACACTATGACACAAGCATTGCTTTCATTTATTTGTATATCAAAACAACACTTTTCTTTCCCCAGGGGTTTAAAATTTTTGCACGCCTTTCTAAGTGAGGTGATGAACGGAGAAAACAACATCCAAACCGCTTTAAGTAAGTTGGGGAAACGGTGTATATTAATCAGTACTTCACAATTGCACATGATGAATAATCTTTTCAAGCTCAAGAGTACTAATAAGGCACAGCTCAATTGCATTTATAATATACACACACACAATATATATATATATATATATATATATATATATATATATATATATATATATATATATTGTGTGTGTTTGTGTAGCTTTTTACTCTGCCAAAGGTATAGCTCAAGTTGGCCAATATCACTGATCAAACTAATATTCTGGTTTCAGTAAAACTGCTACAATTTACTTTACAAAAAAGTATTTACTATAAATTAGAAAGGATTATGTATGCACCAATCTTATATTGACACTGATGAAACCTGTAATTGATAATTATCAGCTTTGTCACAATAGTAGGGAAGGCCCCCGAGTTCTGGAAAAGAAGATCTCTCTTTTCCGTTCTCCATACCTAGATTAGAAGTGAGCTGGTGTAAACTAGAGAAGCACAGAGGAAGTGATGGGGAAGGGACCAGAAAAAGTAAGCAGGTCATATAGTTAGCTCTATAAATATTGTAGCTGAATCTCCATCCATATGCTGTTTTGCACTAGTATGCTTCACTGTCACAAGTGAACCAAGTTGTTTATTTTTTGTACTTTTAGTCATGTAATGCGTACTCCGAGATACAAACCAATTTCAGTATTAGAAGTATCCCACTAACCTCTTCACTCCAGTGCATATTCTTAAAGGGGATATGATATTCCATGTATTATAGTGCAGATGGAATAGATAAAATGAGGCTTCTGTAGTTTAGAATAGAAAAAATATATGTGTAGAGGTGCAAAAGAGAGCACTAAAAACATAGAATATTTACAGTCACTGGGAAAAATATAGTCCAGCATTGTTGAAAATGTTTCATATTCCAGTATCTTGGTTCTTTCCCTTTTGTCACACCACTCCATGCAAGAAAAATCCACATTTATTTTATTTTTTAAATAATATTTTATTGACATTTTTCCAAAAATATAAAACATAGGAAAATTCATAAGATGTTTTTCATTATTAAATAGACATAGGGAAACGAAACATAGAGCCATGGCAGATTCCAGCTATTCATAAGCTTTTTCAAAATGACTTGGCTATCTATACTCCACCACCTTCAGGATTTTGTTATTTAACAAGAAAAGACACATACAATAATAATCATTCATTACCAAACAAACAAAAAAAAAGACATCAGGAATAGAGGTTGTCTACTATGTTGCATACAAAAGTACTGTACATACCTTTCCAGGAGGGTCCTACGAGAGACAATCATGAATAATAGCTATCCCAGGGTTCCCATTTGGAGCCTATGATTTTAAAATTAATTTTAAATTTATCTAAACCTTTTTCCATTTCTCTATATCTAGAAATCAGTCTCTCAACTTCCACCCATGATGGTTTTTGATTCACTTTCCAAGAATCATCAACATTGATAGTACAATTCTGCAAAAGTGGAAAGAATAGCATTAATTCAAACATCTACCTGTTCCATTACATCTATTGCAGGGTTGTCCTGCTGCAATCCTCTCAGAATAGAGGATCAGGGATTTTAGTCATTTTTGTTTTAATTTCTTGTGCTTGGCTATCAAGGACTCTAGTTATTTATATTTCAAATAGGCACTTTATATTTTCTTATGCTCAAAATTTCAGAAACTGAAATCTGTGTGTAAAAATACATAAAACCATAACGCAATTTTTCTCATTTCAGGTAATGCTTATGGAAAAACCTTACGACAGTATCATGGTTGGGTTGTAAGAGGCGTGTTTGCTGTAAGTGTATCATGTCTATTCATCATAGAATTACTATTCTTTGTTCCATCCACAAATCATTAGGTTGATAGTTATGAGCCCTATGATTATTCTGTGTTCTAGCATCTTGATTTGTCATATCCAAATGTTTAGTTATGTAGTGTTAGATGCACCTCCAACAGTGATAAGGCAGCATGCCTTGCGCACTAAATAATGAGATTGAAAAAGTAGAGTTGTAGTTCAGCATTGTTTTTCCCTTGATGATTTTATTATTTTTAGTTTTTAATTAAACATGTGGCTTAAATGCCTCTAGTCTTAATAACATCTTATTTTGTAGGCTTAAGTGCATAGGATATGCATTTTCTATACTAATTGCTCCATAGCCTATGTTTATTTAGTTAAATGTGTCTCCTATTGACAAAAAAAAATAACAATATAACACTGAGCTAATTTTGGTAATCTACAATTTTTACTATTCAGCATTACTACATCCATATTTCACAGTTATATATTTTCATTTTTTAGCATCTGACTAATGTAAACATTTCTAAATTAAACAAATAAAATAGGCTGTGGTTGAACTTGAACCAAGGTTTGCCAATTTACAGCCTAGACCCCTAACCACAGTACTGTCAACGTGTTTTGTATTAAAAAGAATAATATACTTAATACAGAGCTAAATCTTGCATCTATAACAGTTCTATCAGCTGTTGCAGCTCATAGCTTAGTTATTTTAGTAATAGTTTTTCATTGCATTTTCCAGCCGTCTATCTGATGGTGTAGAGACATATGGTGATGTCACAGCCCCTTTAAGTTCTTATAAATTATGAAACCCATGGTACAAAGTGACGATCTGTTATGGGTGCAATGAACTGAAACATTTAGCAACATATTGCTTTACTTAATACAAATTAAAGTTCACATGTTTATCCTTCTTGCAGTTGGCTTTAAGGGCCACACCATCGTTTGAGGGATTTGTGAATGCTCTTACTGTTAATGAAGGTGATGAAAAGAAGGAATCTTTTTACGATGCCATGCAAAGGGACCTTGACGTTTATCTGCCAGCCATGGAGAAACAGCTAAACATACTTGACACCTTGTATGAAGAGCATGGTCTGGAGTCAGATGAAGTGGTATGACAAGAGATGGACACATTGCTTTTAGGTGTAATTTTTTGATCCACTTGAAGCCGTAGATCAACAAAGACTGGTTTGAGCAGGAGCTTTGGTGCTACTGTCCCAAGTGGAGATCCCTAGTTTTGGTGTCTGCAACAAGAGATTACTGATAACTTCTTGGTAAAGTTGCATTGAACTGTATGAGATTTTGTGATGTGGGAGTTGCCTGGAGTACAGACCATCTTTTTTGCTCTGTCTGTTATTGAATGGAATAATACAAAAAACAACTTGTGTGAAGCTTAAGATTAATGCATCAACCTTCCGATCTTCATATTCAAAAGGTTGTCTCTAGTTTTTTGTTTCTTACATGACATAACCTCTACTCTTAAGTAACGTAAAATGATTGTGTAAATTAATCTAAGTTGGGCTGGTAGTAATATGTCAGGAATACAATTTATTGTAAGTGAAAGCAGTTTCATTTTTAGATTTTGTTCAATGAGAGAAACACAACTTTGAACCTGTTTGCTTCTGCCACTCAGGGTACTATGAGTATGTACTGTACAACTTCAAACTTTGAGTAATAAAATGTGCTAATAGAAGGATAGGAAAACATGCTAAAAAAAGTAAATATCTAAAGACACTTACTCTCAGAGCTCTAAAACTCCAAAATTCTGCTACTGCGTCATCTAAGTGGATAAATGGACTCCTAAATTTGCCTAGAGTCCCTTTTAAATATTATATGCAATAGAGCTTTATGGGTCAAAGAAATTGTTATATTCCAATATTGATGAGGAATCTTCCCCGAAGGTATGATATCCATCCAGTTCTACTGAAAGCGATTCCACAATCATGTATAGGATTAAATAGATCCTCAAAGGAGTGCAACTTATAATAGGATCACCCTTCCAATTGATAAAGGAAAGCAATATTGCAATGGTTACCCACAGTAAATACACGATTGCATAGTATAGGTTATTTTTCCTTCTAAAATAGTTTCCCATTCTTGTGACTGGCTCTTTAAAAGTGGATACTATAAATATGGGACTTTGTTGTTCTTTTTAAAAAAATTCAAGCAACATAGAAATAATAATTCAGATTTTGTCATCGTACAGTGATTACAAAACGTCTTCTTTGCATATGGAAATATTATGAATTTACCTGCATGCAAATGCATTGATTTATTTTCTAAAATTTATTGTCCGTGACAAGGGATATAACTCATGCCAATTTTATGTGAAAATGCCCAGTCAATGCTATTATCTATATTTATTTATTCTCATTAAAATTTATTTTGTCTTGTATGTTCATGGCTTTAACCATTTTGCATCAAATGTATATTTGACCAAAAACTAATTTTTTATGAAACGTATATGATTTTTTTTTTTTTAAGGGAGTCATTGATGAGATATTTTAGGTTTTATGCTATCATTATAAACTATAAAAAATAAATTATTCCCGCTACACATCGACCAATTTTATTATTATTCATTATTGTGAATTTGGTGCAAACAATGATTTCAAGAGAAGTCTCAAACAAGACTTAGATTATGGTCTGAGCACTGACAGACTAACCACCACCCCTTCCACCTCTGCAGCATGCTGGCATTTCCCTCTGGATAGGACACTGACCACGTGCACTCAACTTCTTTGGTCGACCATGGCAACGCCTGTTCCGAGTGGAACCTCTCCTGTGAAACCGTTGTATGCTCTTGCCCACTGTGCTGCAGCTTTTTATGGATACATTTTATAAAAGGCTTTCCCATGAAGGGCAGTGTGCTTGGGATGTTAAGTTGGAATACTGCCCTTCGCCCAGTCCCTGAAGGGAGAGGATCATGCTCTGCTTCAGTATGTCACAGTACATGTTGGCATTCATGGTTCCCTCAATGAACTGTAGCTCCCCAGTGCCGGCATCACTCATGTAGGCCCAGACCATGACACTACCACCACCATGCTTGACTGTAAGCAAGACACACTTGTCTTTGTACTTCTCAACTGGTTGCTGCCACACACGCTTGACACCATCTGAACCAAATAATTTTATCTTTGTCTCATCGGACCACAGGAGATGGTTCCAGTAACCCATGTCCTTATTCTGCTTGTCTTCAGCAAACTGTTTACAGGATTTCTTGTGCATCATCTTTGGAAGAGGCTTCCTTCTGGGACGACAGTCATGCAGACCAATTTGATGTAGTGTGCAGCGTATGGTTGAGCACTGACAGGCTGACCCCCCACCCCTTCAACCTCTGCAGCAATGCTGGCAGCACTCATATGTCTATATCCCAAAGACAACCTCTGGATATGACGCAGAGCACATGCACTCAAATTCTTTCGTCAACCATGGCGACGCCTGTTCTGAGTGGAACCTGTCCTGTGAAACCGCTGTATGCTGTTGCCCACTGTGCTGCAGCTCTTTTTCAGGGTCTTGGCAATCTTATTCTCGCTTGGGCCATCTTTATGTAGAGCAACAATTCTTTTTTTTCAGATCCTCAGAGAGTTATTTGCCATGATGTGCCATGTTGAACTTCCAGTGACCAATATGAGAGAGTGTGAGAGCGATAACACCAAAATGAACACACCTGAGACCTTGTAACACTAACGAGTCACATGACACCGGGGAGGGAAAATTGCTAATTGGGCCCAATTTTGACATTCCACTCAGGGGTGTACTCACTTTATTTTGAGGGGACAGCAAATTTACACTGTCATACAGGCTGTACACTTACTACTTTACATTGTAGCAGAGTATCATTTCTTCAGTGTTGTCACATGAAAAGATATAAAATATTTACAAAAATGTGAGGTGTGTACTTACTTTTGTAAGGTAATGTACATTTTTTTTTATTTTTTATTATTGTACAGTGGTTCTTTAATTCTCCTGTACTCAAACAAGAAGATATCCTGATACCAACCCTTAATACCATGATACCTTCCCTCAATAACTGATGTTTGAGTACCTTGATTTTCTATAGCAATGTTTCCTCCATGATATGTTCTGTGAAACCATTGAATCCATTTTTGTATAACAGGGCCTCCAAGGCCCTGCAAATGTTTCACTCTGTGTGGAGCTTTGAGTCCTGGAAATATGTTCTTGGGTTCTGAGAGGGATTTTGAAATCTTGGGGCTTATTTTGGAGTTTTCTTAATGAACATTTGAGTGCCATAACAGTCCAGCACACAGGAAGAGCTGGCCACTCCCCTGATAGACACAGGTAGGAGGAGATACGCAGCTCTGGGAAACTGACATTTTAAAAACAAAGAAAACATTTACATTTTTATTTTATTTTTTAACCTGCATACTGTTTTTATTGGTCTATGCCCAGCAAACAAACACATGAGCTTTACTTGTAAATGCAGTACAATGGTCCTTTAAGAGGACAATGCCCTGGTTTAATATTATGTTTAAAGGATCATCGTTTAGGAAAAATAACATGTTTGTGAAGTATGTTAAACTAGCAACTATGTAAGTAAGCACATATTCATTTTAGAGAAAAGTATTTTTTTGCAGACTCTGTCTAAAAAAGTTCCATCTTAGCTTAGGAATGGGTAGGGGAGTAGTGAAGAGGGAGATAAGGGGAAATTTGTTATATCATTGGAACTTTTAGTACTTGACACTTTTCCCCTTTTACATGCTCAGAAACAGGTAGTCACTGTTATGAACCGAAGCGCCCGCTGGATTGTTTGGGGTTCATCAGTTATTATATTTGTGGTTAGAAGGTACTAACAACTTGCTTAACAGTCATATCTGGGATATAGAAATGGTTAAACATTCTAAAGAATTTATATGGCCCTGCAATCGGCCACATGTAAAGGTTCTGGCTTTAGTCATGGAGGGGGGAGCTAGTTTTATGGCTCTGTAAGAGGAGAGAAAATGTGTAATGAGAAGAAAGCCAGACCCCTTCTATACATCTGGAAATCATGTGGGTGAGGGGGATAGCAAGCTAATTGCGTAGGAGGATGGGCTAGAACTGGGGGGAAGTCTTTGGTGTTTTGTGTCATCTTTCTGTTTTTTGGTATATCTCTGTAACAATAAAGAAGTGGCAGTCTGATTTTGGACACACTAAACAAAGGTGGTGTCAGAGTCTGCTTGTACTGATCAAAGGTACATGGTGTGTAATTCTTAGATCCTAAGAAAAGGGGTCTGATGGTGCCTGTCTCCTCATAAATGATGCTGTCATCTGAAGGGTCTGCTGCTGTCGAGATCTGAGCAAACAGTTGCGACCCATAGAGAGAGAGAGAGAGACTTCGGGTGAGCGTAGTCCCCCCAAACCTGGTGGGCGTAACAGCTGGTGGCATCGGTGGGAGATCTCAAACATTTTTACCAGCAGCCAGGATGGCTACTTATAAAGACAGAGAGAAAGAGAGCCAGGTGACAGAGGGAAGGGACTGCAGAGGAATGGCCCTTCTAAAGCAATGGATGGCGTTCCTGGAATTGTGGTAGGGCCATGAGCTGTCAGGCTGGCTGAAGAAACTGGTATTGGAAAGAGATTGCCTTGGAGAAACAGTATCATGCCACGATAGGGCCCGTTGGTGCCCTTGGAGAGGATCTCTGTGTTCGATTGGAGCTAATAGATGGCCTCTGAAAGATTGTCTATGGTGATCCTGAATGTGGCATGGGGACTGTAAGGAGGCAAAATAACTTGTTTCTTAAACGCTGTCAAGGTCTGGGACTAGAACCATGGTCCCCGGAGTCTGATTTGCTGGAACCCCTGATTCAGCAAGAGCTGCAGCTGGAGGCCAAGTATGTTGAATTGTTGGATGAGGCATCCGTGGAGGGGTTTTGGCCATCCAGTTGGGAGGAACCCTGTCAGACGGACAGGGATGAAGAGGACTGGTTACCAGAGGTCTGGGGAGAGGATATTATGGATTCTGACCAGGACTATAACAATATGGAGGTACAAATGGGCCAGGGCCAGTTAATTTTTGCTACAACTGGAACAGATGAGGATGGTACCATACATTATGGGTACATCTCAAAAGCAGTGGAGACTCAGACAGGAATAGCAGGCCAGATGGAGGGCCTGGGAGAGATCTGGAAGGAACCAGAGATGTATTGTGAACCTAGCATGAGCTTCCTGTGGATAACTACAGTCCAGAAACCAGCCATGCATACAGGGGCGAACACAGAGAATAACCTTGGGACTGTGTCAGACCAAGGGGGCAGCCATACCCAAATGGCTGGGGCACAATTGCTAATCACAAGGCAGTTGAGAAGACAGAGAATGTTTGTCAAACTGATGGCCCAAGGAGAAGTCTGGATGAGAGCTGTGAGGTCCTGCCAGGGAACACTGTGGCCATGGACTCCGAAGGAGGTGAATTCTTTGCCCAGGTGGTGGTTCCAGAGAGAGGGGGATGTGACATGCTGATCCAGACACAACCTACAGGAGTGGAGTCTTTAGACCAGGCCATAACATTGGGTGCCGGCTTCCAGATCCGTCCAGTACATTCCCCCTTGGAATTACTATTTTTCTGGGCGCCCCAGGGGAGTTTTTTACCCAGGCAGTGGGCAGAATAGTGCACGGGTGGGGGTGGGGGGGGGAGGGATGGCAATGGCACCCTTGGGCTGTATTGATTACCCTTGCACAGAGGACTGTTGGCAGAACCCAGGCCAAGCAAACAGTCTGGATGGGAGCATCTAGCTGACTGGCCCTTGGGAAAGGCTGTAATGGACTGTGGACCTTTTGAGGGAGCTTCAGCTGATAAAAAAATGTCAGAGAGCTAGCCACAGACTAGAGGGCAGGGGAGGTTATGACCCCTGAGATCCTGCCAAACACAGACACAGCAAATCAGTTAAAGAGGAACCACATTCCTTATTGTGTCCCAAAGCAAGGAGAGCTAGAGCACAGTGCCCTGACTGTTGTTCCAGGCGAGATGGAATAAAGCGCACAAACTGTGGTCCAAGGAGATGGAGAAATGGAGTCCCATGCCCAGACCATTGCTCCAGGTGAGCAGGGGTACTGTGCCTTAGACTGCGATGCAGGGGAAAGGGGAGCCTCCAGTCCAGACCACCATCATGGATGCTGGGTTCAGGATCAGACCGGTATGTTCCTCCCTGGAGGTATTAGTTTATTGGACTCCCAAGAAAAAGGTTTCCCCTCAGACATTGGGAAGAAAAGGAGGGCACTGGCCCTGGCTTTTGGGAGGGGGGCTAGCAATGTCACTTTGGAAACTGTCACCTGGACTGGGTTCTACCATGGGGCTTGTTGGACTGGGTGAACTAATAGGCCCACTGATCAAAGGTACATGGTGTGTGTGATTCTTAGACCTAAGAAAAGGGGTCTGATTGTGCCTGTCTCCTCAGAAATTATGCTGTCATCTGAAGTGTCTGCTGGTGTCGAGATCTGAACAAAAAGTTGCGACCAAGAGAGAGAGAGACTTTGGGTGAGCGTAGTCCCCCAAATCTGGTGGGCGTAACAGTGACAAGCTTTAATATCACCCCTACTTCTGCAGAAATGTAAACGCACATCTCACATATGCCATTTTCATGGATTCCTTAAGGGAGGAGTGGAGCCTTTTTTTTTTCCTACTTAAAACTAGCTTTATCACATTTTCCATGCATGATTATGTTGTTAATCAGACTCAAATTTTTTTTATTAAAGATTTACATTTATTTTTATACAATAGTCCTTTAATTAAACAGTAACAGTACTGGAAGTTTCAGATCTAGGGGCCTCATTAAATTCTCCCTCGTAGTTCTTTTGGTGCTTGCAAAAGGCAGATTTTTGCTGTTTGCGAGTACCGAATCTCTCGCAGCCTGCTTTGCGATATGACTACGAAAAATGGCCGAGAATAGGCTCCAAGAGAGCTACGTAGTCAGATGCAGCCTTAAATCGACGCGTGATTCGTAAGAATCCCTACGGGCACAAAAAGTGCCTGCAAGGGATCCTAAAACCTCTACGTGCTGCCTCAGAGCAGCCAGAGACAGCAGTGTGAGGCTCCCTCCTGCTCCCTATACACATCCCCATGCTGCAGGGGTCTCTATCGGGACCCCTGAAGCACCCCCACATTAACCCCTTGCAGTGGGGGTCCCCAATCGGCACCGATCAGGCCCCCGCTGCATTTAAAAGTTTTAAATTCCCTGCCGTGGCTCCTTAAAGGGGCAGCGGCACACTAATTGCCAAACCTGGCCGCGGCCCAAAATGTTAACCCCCCTTTATGCTGGGGGTCTCCATCGGGACCCCCAAGAGTCCCCACATTAAGCCCTTGCTGCAGGGGTCTATAGGGACCCCCGCAGCCCCCCCCACGTTAACCCCCTGCAGCGGTGGTCCCCGATCGGCACCGATCGTAACCCTGCTGCATTTCAATTTTTTTTATTTCCCGCCTCGCGGGTCCTTAAAGGACTGTAAAGGTCCTGAAAGAACTTGCACTAAAAAACATTAACCCCAGGCAACTATAATTAACCCTATAATTCATGGGAGTCAATACAGACCCCCATAAGGCCTTAATTAACCCTATAACTCATGAAGGTCAATACAGACCCCATAAGGCCTTAATGAACCCTGTCACTCATGATGGTCAATACAGACCCCCATAAGGCCTTAATTAACCCCGTCACTCATGGTGGTCAGTACAGACCCCCATAAGGCCTTAATAACCCTATAACTCATGGTGGTCAATACAGACCCCCATAAGGCCTTAATTAACCCTATAACTCATGGGGGTCAATACAGACCCCCATCAGTCCCATAAGGGTATATTATGATACCTATGGAGCTGTTAAAACCCTAACATTAACCACATAAGTGCCATGACGGTCCACAAGGACCATCATGACACTAACTACAAACACTACACTATAACCCCCAATAAACCATTTCATCTAAACTAACCCCCCTCTACACTAATCTATTAACACTAACACTACCTACCTACACTACCTACCCCCTAATAAACATTCCCACCACTCTAATTACAAAAAAAAAAAAACCTACCTTACAGAAAATAAAAAAACCTAAGTCACCAAAAAAAAAAAAAACCTACAGTACAGAAAAAAAACCTACAGTACAGAAAATAAAAAAACCTACAGTACAGAAAAAAAATACATTACAACCCCCCCACCCCCACTGCAAAAAAAAAAAATACAAACCTGAAAAGGAAAGACAGACAAACAAAATACAATACATTACATACAATATATTACATACAATACAAATCAAATACCCCCTATCTATCCAACATACAATCTATTTAATCTAAAATAACTCACAACTATATCAAATACATCCCCCTATCTATCTAATATACAATCAATCCTAACTACATACACCTACCCTAATTCTAAGCTAAAATAAAATAATTAAGACCACTTACCTTTAAGATGTCCCTTCAGATCACTAACCTAGGGGTAAAACAAACAAAAAAAATTAATACAAAACATTAACATCGAATAAATAAACATTATATACATTCTAAAGATTCAACTCACCTTTCCAGCATGTCCGGTCATTGTTCAGTTCTTCCGGCGCGGCCCTGTTAAAAAAAACACAATACATTAATACAATATACAAACAAGAAATAAAATAAACATATCAACATATAAATATACATTTAACTTACCTCCCCGCGATGTCCCCGGCCTCCTCCCCCTCAGCCCTGGCTGGGCCCCGGAACTATCCGCGCTCTAAAAAAATAAATAAATAAATAACGGAGATCTGCACTTGCAGACCTCCCCGACGCTAATGATCCTCTCGGAGTCTTTTCCGGGAGGAAATTGGCAATGGCGGCTTGTGATTGGCTGAAATTGATAGACAGCTTTTTCAGCCAATCAGGATGGGATACACCCCAATATCCCACCCTGATTGGCTAAAGCACCTCTCAATCTTTATTGGAACCAATCACAAGGCGCAGATGCCTTCAGCCAATCACTATGGGATACACCCCCACGGAGTGATTGGTAGAAGACATCTGCACATCCTGATTGGCTCAAATATTGACGACTTCTGATTGGCTGAAATTGATAGACAGCTTTTTCAGGCAATCACAAGCCGCCTTTGCCAATTTCCTCCCGGAAAAGACTCCGGGAGGCTCATTAGCGTTGGGGAGGTCTGCGAGTGCAGATCTCCGTTATTTTTTTTTTAGAGCGCGGATGGTTCCGGGGCCCAGCCGGGGCTGAAGGGGAGGAGGCCGGGGACTTCGCAGGGGGGTAAGTTAAATGTATATTTATATGTTGATATGTTTATTTTATTTCTTGTTTGTATATTGTACTGTTAAATGCAGCGGGGGCCTGATCTATGCAGATCGGGGCCCCCCGCTGCAAGGGGTTAATGTGGGGACACTTGGTGGGTCCCTATGGGGGTAATAGTGTGCTGCGGGCCCTTTAAGGAGCCGCGGCGGGGAATTTCAAAGTATTAAATGCAGCGGGGGCCTGATCAGTGCTGATCGGGGACCCCCGCTGCAAAGGGTTAATGTGTGGACACTTCAGGGGTCCCGATGGGAACCCCTGCATAGATGGGGGGTTAATTTTAGGTGCCGGGGGGGTAGTTGGAGTACCCCCCACGGCAGGGCTTATGTGGGGACTTTTGGGACCCCTGTACTACTTGTTGAGGTGCGGGAGCCTGCGATATCATATCGCAGGCTGTCACTCCTCATGTACATTTACGCAGTGTTGATACGTACGGCCCTGCTGCGTAGCTCATACGTTGCTCGCAGCAGGGCGATTGTAATAGCATTGAAACTTAGAAAAACTTTGCAGTACGTAGGGCTTAAGTAGAAGCCTCTTATTTACGAGGCTGGAATTTAATAGGGCCCCTAATCTGAATTTCCAAAGTTCCTGAATGTAATTGCATTCTTATCTCTTTTTTTCAATGGCTTCAATTAAGAAGCATTGTGATGTTTTAACACCCAACCTAAGTATTCACCCCTTGGCATTTTTCAGTTTTTGTTGCCTCACAGCCTGGAATTAACATGGATTGTTTGAGGTTTTGCATCATTTAATTTACAGAACATGCCGACAAGTTTGTTTTTTTAATGTGAAGCAAACGACAAATAGGACAAAAGAACAGAAAAAGTCAATGTGTATGACTGTTCACCCCCCTAAAGTCAATACTTTGTAGAGCCACCTTTTGCGGCAATCACAGCTCCAAGTCGCTTTGGATAAGTCTCTATGAGCTTGCCACATCTTACCACTGTGATTTTTGCCCATTCCTCCTTGCAAAACTGCTCCAGCTCCTTCAAGTTGGATGGTTTGCGCTTGTGAACAGCAATCTTTAAGTCTGACCCAGATTTTCTATTGGATTGAGTACTGGGCTTTGACTAGGCCATTCCAACACATTTACATGTTTCCCCTTAAACCTCTCAAGTGTTGCTTTAGTAGTGTGTTTGGGGTCATTGTCCTCCTGGAAGGGGAACCTCCGTCCTAGCCTCAAATCACGCACAGAGTGGTACAGGTTTTGCTTAAGAATATCCCTGTATTTAGCACTATCCATCTTTCCTTCAACTCTGACCAGTTTCCCAGTCCTGGCTGCTTGAAAACATCCCCACAGCATGATGCCTCCACTACCATGGTGATCTTTGGGTGATGTGTTGGGTTTGCGCCAGACATAGCTTTTTCTTTGATGGACGAAAAGTTCAATTTTGAGTCTCATCAGACCAGAGCACCTACCTCTCATCAGACCAGAGCACCTACCTCCATACACTTTGGGAGTCTCCCATTTTGTTTTTTGCTGAAAGTAATGGCTTTCTTCTGGCTACTCTGCCATAAAGCCAAACCCTATGGAGAGTACAGTTTTTTGTCGTCCTATGTACAGATATTCCAGTCTCTGCTGTGCAACTCTGCAGCTCCTCCAGGGTTATCTTATGTCTCTGTGCTGCTATCTGATTAATGCCCTCCTTGCCCGGTCCATGAGTTATGATGGGCGGCTGTCTCTTGACAGGTTTGCTGTGGTGCCATGTTCTTTCCATTTAGTTATGATAGATTTGATGGTGCTCCTGGGGATCATCAAAGATTTGGATATGTTTTTATAACCTAACCTGACTTGTACTTCTCAACAACATTGTCCCTTAGTTGTTTGAAGAGTTCCTTGGTCTTCATGGCAGAGTTTGGTTAGTGATACCTCTTGCTTAGGTGTTGCAGCCTCTGGGGCCTTTCAAAAAAGGTGTCTATATGTAATGACAGATCATGTGACACTTAGATTGCACACAGGTGGACATCATTTCACTAATTATGTGACTTCTGAAGCTAATTGATTGCACCAGAGCTTTTTATGGGCTTCATAACAAAAGGGGTGAATACATACGCACCTGCCAATTTTCGTTTTTCTATTTCTAAAAAATAGTTTTATGTATATATTTTTCTGATTTTACTTCACCATCACATACAGTTCAGATTAATAAAACATCGAAGTTAAGGCTCTAATGTAACAAAATAGGTAAAACATCAAGGGGGCTGAATACTTGTACAAATTATATGGGCTCTACTATCTCTTATTTATGTATTGTTATATATCCAACATCTTTGCTTACTCATAGCTAATAGAGAGTCTATGGAGAACTATATTGGAGAGCTCTAACTACTGAACACCAAGTATATTGCTATATGTGTGTTGTTTAGCTCATATCCAATAGTGCCATTGTCCTCTTGCAATACTCCATATTACAGTGGACCTGCAGAGCCTTTGATTTATGCTTGTCTTGTCTTCCAGTTTATTTAAGTATTTTTCCAGGTATCAGATTTCACTTTTATGTATATCAGTTTTATATATATATATATATACCACCTTTTTTATATATCACTGCACTATCCTATGATTATCAGTATATCCTGTATCAACAGGAGTACCAGTATATCCTGATTTATGAGGATCTTGCAGCACAGTCTATGGTATGAATACAGAATATCACCACATATCTTACTACTCATAATTTAAAATCTCCCATTATTAGAACTTGACCATGCTTAGCTGTACTTGTTACAATCTGTAACAATAATTGCAATTTCTCACATTCAATTATATTTGGGGGTTTATAGCATATTGCTACCACTATTTTCTATTATTTGTACCCCAACTATTTAACTTAACCCACACAGTTTCAACATTATCACTAGTTCAACCATAAATATCTTCACTGACTGTAGGATTTATATCAGGCTTTGAACATACAGACAAACCCTTCCTCCTATTCTACCATTACCCCTATCTTTCTTAAACAGGTTATATCCATACAATTTAACAGTCCAGTCATGAGAATAATCTCACCATGTTTCAGTAATGTCTATCAAATCCCATTTCTCATTTACTGTTAATTCTAGCTCTCCCATTTTCGCTGGCACACTTCTAGAATTAGCGATCATACACCTTATGTTGCTCAAACTCTGCAGGTTGGAAGTACTTGCCACTGTATTTGAGTTACTTAGCAATACCTCCCTATTGACTATACTAACCCCTCCTCCTCCTACTCCCCCATGGATACTTAATGTATTCCTTACCCCCTTACTTCTATCTAATCCCCCGCACACCCACTAGATTCAGAACTTCCCCAGCATTTTTATCATACTCTCACCAAGCACAGAAGCTCCCTTATAATTAAGGTGCAATTCACTGCTATAAAGATTGTACCCAAGTGTACAATATATATATATATATATATATATATATATATATATATATATATATATATATATATACACTAGCGACTTGCCCGTCAAAAAATGACGGCAATGAGATGTGTATGTTTGTAAAGTTGTTTAGTTATTAATATACGTATTTGACACGTGTAAAGTTTTAGTTATGATGAAATAAGTACTATTGTGATAACATTAACATTTGAATGTAATAACAGTTGAACTTTAAATTAATCAGTATTGTAAACTTGAGGTAATGGTTTTTTAACATGCAAGTTCTATCTCAAGAATTGTTAACTTAAATATACATTGAATCCAGAGGAAGTCAACCAGTAAAAACCCTCTTTGAAACATAGCCAATTGTATGTATCAAAGCGGGAAAAAAATTAATTCCTTCCTGACCCCATTAAATGGCGATCGGATTACTCTTTGGATTAATATTTAACATAAAAGACAACATTTACATTGTGCCTCAAAACGTGGTTGTGCTCTTAAGATGAACTTTGTAATATGTCCAAGTAAGGAACTTGAAAGTATATTTTTTTGAAACTTGAACTTTCTTATGCGTCTAAGTAAGTAACTTGAAAATATTTTTTTCAAACTTGTAACAGAATTTGTCAAAATAATGCAAGGCAAGTGTTTTGTGAGGCTAATGATGCATAAACAGTACTTCCATGAATTATGACTGAATTGTTTATTGATATGTAGTTTTCAATGGTTGACCTTTGTTTGTTGGTGCAGTAATTGTTTTAAATGGCACATAGAGTTTTGTCTGTGGAAAAGTGGTTCTCTAAAAAGAGAACGCGAGAACTTAAAGTTGTTGCGATGTGTAACCACTGTTCTCTATGTGTTTGACAATTTCATGTAGTTTAATAGGAAAATATTGTTGTTGTAAACCTAATTTCTGTGGCGTAATAATAACCTTTTCAAGGAAACGGACAGTTGTGTGTCGTTTTTGTAAAAATGTGGTGGTTATATTGTGTTTTTTTAGGTTTTTGCGTTTGCTTTTAAATTGGTTTTGCATGGCCTATGTTTGTTTGATGGAAAGTTAGAGTACTTCATAGTAGACAATGTTTTTAGTAAAAATGACTTTCATTGTTTTCAATGTAAACATTAATAGCCTCTGGATTTTTGCACCGTGATAAGGCAACGTATAATTGGCCATTTGCAAATACTGGTTGTTCTAAGAAAATACCCCCAGATTTGAAAGTTTGTCCTTGTGATTTATTAATGGTCATGGCAAATGCCATAATGATTGGAAATTGTCTTCTTTGAAGTATAAAAGGGAGACTACTTTCACTTGGTGCTAAATCTATTCTTGGTATGAAAACTCTCTCTCCTTTATGGGTACCAGTTAACATTTCAGCATCTATGAAATGGTCCTTTAATTGTTGAACAATTAATCTTGTGCCATTGCATAGGCCTTTTTGGGGTTCATATTTCGCAGTAACATGACAATTGCACCTTTCTTTAGCTGCAAAATATGTGGTGGCATTCCAGAAGGCGTTAATGAGTTTATGAATTCAGTGGAAAAGTTTGTCTGACTTTCTTTGTCATCAGCAAGTACAGAATCAGCACTGTGATAATTTCTTTGGGGTGCATTCATTTAAAAAAAAAAAAAATCATTATTGAGGATTAATGCATCCTTATTTTTACAGGTTAGGATGACTTGGTTGGCAAGCTCTGAATATTCCTGGTTATTTATGGTACCTTCAAATATAGCCAATATAAGATCTTGGTGACAAACCATATGAGGTGGGATGTGCACAGTGTCGTCAGGTAAATTTGGTATTTTTTCTGTTCTGCTTTCTCCAATTTTAATAAGCCAATCATTGAAATCATTTTGGCCTTCTGATCTCATGTTTTGTTGCAGTTGAAGATGGGTAAAATGTTTCCATAGTGTGCTTGACTTTATACATGTTTCGATAATGTCAGTTCGATTTCCATGTACAACGACAGGTAATGTTTGTCTAAAATCCCCACCTAACAACATTACCTTTCCACCAAATGGAAAAGTATTATCCATGACTTCACAAAGCAAACGGTCAATACATTAGAGGGCATAGCATGACATAATTGTGGCCTCATATATTATAATTAATTTACTTTTTTACAATGTTTTTGCTTGTAATGATGTCATGCGAATATTTGACACTGAGGTTTCTAAAATAGGCACTGGCAGTTTAAACCAACTATGTACAGTTCTTCCACCTTCTAACAAAAGTGCAGCAATTCCAGTTGTGGCAAACGGCAGTGCTATTTGACCTTGTGCTCGTAGAAAACTCATTAATAAATTATATAGATATGTTTTTTCTGATCCGCCAGGCCCATCAAGATAGAAATAACGCTCTTTGACCATGTCATCATCTAGTGCATTTTTGTTGGCATTAAATGCTTGCAATTGTAACGTATTTAAAGTTGCAAGTCTTTCTTCTGTCCTTTGTACTTGTAGTTGAATGTCATAGTCTTCAAAGTTTATGTCATCTATAAGACCTGGATCAGGCAGATTAAAACTTGCACAACTTAATCCATGAGTTAAAAATACTTCTTGGATTCCCATTAATGCTTTTAAGTGTGCAATAGGTTCATTGTATCGTTGCATAAAGTATTCAGCCATATTACTTTTAAATGTGTCCCACAAAGCTAATGCATTTGGAGCATTTGAGAAGATACAAATGAATGCAAATTGTTCCCTCATCTGCCGTGGCATTTGACATAGTGCTGCTTCTTCTAGACATCTTTCCCATTCTGTATCATCAGCTATGTCTTGCAGCTAAATGGAAGGATTCATATAGTATGTCATTAACAGTTCTTAAGTGTTCAAAACTTTGTGCTCCAGGAACATTTAAAAGTAATAGTCGTAAGCAGAAACGTTCAAGGTCTCTTGGACTGTCTGTGTAAATTCTTGGGATTATTTAATTTCCTTGGCTTTTTCTAGGTCTCCATAATCCATTCACAAAAACATAGTGATATGTAATTTCAATATATAAGAATTGTGTTGCTTGTGAATCTGTAGAATTTAATTCAAACCATGCAGTTAGTGTAGTGTGACGATGCTCACTTTGGGCCAATGCATTACTTTCATTTCCAGTATGTAAATACACTAAATGTCTTTGTGGCAAATGTACTGCTAATCTATATACTGCATGTGATCTATCATGCATATCAAATTTTAACAGGCGCCATATAGCTTCTGGTGCACTTACATAGCGAGCATCTACATGAGATGCAAGTTCATCATGTACTAACTCAGTGCTTTTGGGGTTGTCTGCACTTTTGACGACTGCAGTAGCTGCATCGTAGCCTTTGTAAATATATTTGTACACATATTTAATGCATTTGATGGAAGTGCAAGCTTCTTCATTAATGTGTGCATGAGTAAATGTGGATTGTACGGTACCACATATCTATTCTCAACCTTTTTGCCACAAATAATGGCACTATCTCCTTCTCTTCTTCTATAAAGTAGATAGCCATCACAATTGGCATAAGTTTTGTCTCTATAATCTTTTGGAAAATCTTTGGAACATTTATTATTTTCCATACATGGTGATTGTGGATTAAGCTCGCCACAGGGTCCATGAACCATGCGATGAGTTACAATCTCATATAGTCTACCATATAGTTCTGGATCTGGTAGTTCAGCAACAATGACTGAATCCACTTTGTCACCAGTATCTAATGTATCTTTTTCTTGAAGGATTATGAGAAGATGTGCATGTGGAAGGCCTCTTTTTTGAAATGCAATTGTATATACATAAGCAAGACATTTGCCAAAAGAGTGACTTAAAGTGATGTCACGTATTAATT